>OZ007568.1:65051391-65571391 GCA_963931925.1 Onchidella celtica | reverse complement strand
TCAGGGAGTCACCTCCAACTCCAGTGTTATGGTGTCAGTTACAAATCAGGATGGTATTCTAATGTTGTGTTGGGGGTGTTAGTTCGACTGCATTATAATCGAGAGGTATTCAATCCAAAATCTAACTTCCGTACCATGCCAAATACTAAAGAACAATCTGAGTAAATTTCAGTTACACAGACCTGCAGGGTCACATTTGTTACATTAAGTATACTAACAATTTTTGGCTAAATCTAATTATGTGGTAATGATAAACATCAGCAGCATCAATTTCATAATCAATAATACGTCATTACAACTCTAGCTCTAGGTTTCCTATAAAATCATTTAACTTCTATGCTCGCTAATTATCTAGTTAATAATTCCTGTATATGTCTAAGATATAGACTGCTTATTGTATGGCAATCCTTATTCTAATATAGTCTCTGGAGACATAAGGTCATCTCAGATATTTAGATCCAAATTTATAGGTCTAGGTCTTGCCCGTCGAAGTGACGTCGGCACAGTTAAATGTAATTCACGGATGGGCTGGCAACTCCCAGCCTCACCCAGACAATTCAATCACAATTTACAGTTATGTATTCATACAAAAATACTAGATCTATTTGCAGCTCTAGATGAGGTAAACTATGCGTGCTGCATTCACGTGGGTGGATTCCTCATTCTCCTATGGGATACATGTCATACTCAGTCAATCATCACGAGCTTGGTCCGATCTACTTACGATTGCTCTGGCGCTAAGGCCAGAAACAATATATAAAAGCGTGGTTCACTTTCAATTGGGCAATATGGATCAATGACGAAATCCTCATCTGGTCATGCTGTTAGTTATAATTGGACCCATCAAGCAGGGCCTACGCTGAAACCTTCACAGAAGGAGCTCTCTGTACGGAATGAATAAAGAAGTAGGACCGCAGGGTTTGCGCTGCATCGCGATCCTTCCGCTAACCCTCATTGGTTAGCCCTTTTACCTGTATTATAATTTATTAGCATACTACTGTTTATCACGGGGTCGAGAACTGCTCTGTCATTCCTAGCTATACATTTATTCTATCTCGCCCCACCTTCTTTCCATCTATAAGAAAAAAGTGTTTCAAAACAAGTTGTTCACGAGAACAGCTCAAGGACAAATTACGCTGGTTATAATTAACAAGATCGTAAAAAATTAACACACTGACTTCGTGACCTAGCACGGCATTTTTGAGACAATGTGATCCTGACACTTATATTTCTTTAAACGGTGCAGGACGTCCATGCAGCACCGTAAACTCTTAAAAAAAATTTGTAATGAAAATTTTTTTTTTTTTTATTGGACCTACTTTGAGGACTGTAACTTACAAAGTTGTCACGATCGTCAGCACGGACAGTGAGAATTGTCTCGCCCACTGGCTTGATCTCTAAGATAGTTTCAGTGTAAAGATTCCGTGTGAAGTCTGGGCTGTTCAGATTTCTGTTCACTCTGACTGCCAATGACGTGCTGTCAGTCAGCTGTGGGGTGCCTCCATCACGAACTTCTATGCGAAGCTGAGGGGAAAGAAAAATACTATAGTCTTTACTGTAAATCAAATTAATTGAGATTTTTCTGTGACCATAGAGCACAAGAAAGCTACTGTAGCCAAAAGCTTGAAAGTTCACTCTCATATTTTATCTGATATCTTTTGTCAATTGCTAAGGAATTTCGCTCTAAGATTTATGTAGTTCCTCAGCCCAAGGAATCTTTTCAAACCAGGGTTATAAATTAAGGAATCTCTGCATACTCTGCGAATACAAACGACCCCACGCCAATTCGAACTCCACAAGGGTTAGCTTTTCAGTGCCCATTCCATTTAAATTATTCGCTTGTGTCGTAATTATTATAGTACGGTGCATGTCATAAAAAGTAACCGTATCAAGCGTTCAGTTTGGTGCGTAGTGTTCTGGTGGCATGAGGTCTGAAGCAAGACTGTAGTTTATTACTTTTATTATATGAGAGAGAGAGAGAGAGAGAGAGAGAGAGAGAGAGAGAGAGAGAGAGAGAGAGAGAGAGAGAGAGAGAGAGAGAGAGAGAGAGACGAAAAAGAGAGAGAGAGAGAGAGAGGGGGGAGGGGAGCACATGATTGTTTATTCCGGGCAATGCCCGGTAGGTCATCTAGTTATTGTTAATTCAGAACTGAATGAAAATATAAGACTGCGCTAACTGTATTTTAAAGCAGATTTTATGCTCTGAATAAAGAGTCACGAATGAGATGTCAGTTTCCAGAGTCATGGAAACGTCACTTTGTGGGACAGGGCAAAATATAATAATAAGGGCCATATTTTCAAAAAGGCATTGTTAAGCCTGGCAGGCTGTTAACCCTTCTCCACAACATGTGATAACAGAAACCACACAAAAAAAAGAGGGAAGAGAAATACATGCAAATAATATACTCTAGCAATTTTTGGTGCGTTATATTTTCATTCATTCTATACCATAACTTTATGGCTGTTTTAAGAACTGCGCATGTGTCATGACATTATTTATTAATAGCAGGCTATGACAAGTCAAACATTATTATTTTGTTGTCTCTTTAACCACAGGTAGAAACTCACTATAGTGAGTGATGACCTCTGTATCTATTTTGGGTGGCAAGAGTGAACCTTGAAATAAGAAAACACAATTTACACAAAACAGAACAAACTGCTTAGGTACTATCATGTTAATACAAAAGTGCCAGAAATGTAACTCACAATAAATAATGAAACAGGAGTAGTTTCCAGTGACTGGCTGACTGTAATGGAACATGTCTGAGGATCGACACTGAAAAAATTGTTTGCCGGCAAATCTCCAATCAGACTGTAGGTAATCCTATTGATGGGATCCTGAGGAGACATAAAATACAGCAAGTCTCAAGTTACAGAGTTAAATGGCAATGGTATGGATTGTATTTCAATTAATCTTGTGTAATGCATTCATTAACCCCAATTGATTGCCTGATGTGATTGATTAAAAACAGACAATCTGAATTAGGATTAATCCATACCTACTTCTCTATATCCCCGGGATAGTAGTGCAATGTTTTTCGCACAAATTGTTTCTTTTCTCACCCCCAGTAGTCAGAAATATAAATATATCAGGAGAGCTGTATGATGACTTCAGCATTAACTTGAATCCTGCATGAGAAAAACAGGAGGCAGCTTACATGACTGTGTACTTAGATCTTCGGTTTCCAGGAAAGGTTTATGCTTCACCAACGAGTCCAAAAAATACATGCATATTATTATATTTAGTCCAGTACTGGATTTAGGTATCAGCTACAGCTTAGGGCTTCAAAATCCCCAGGAGCCTCACAAATTTTTCAGAACTTTTTGTTTGTTTTGACTTAGTTTACTATCTCTTAGTATGTAATTAATTTAATCAATACCATTAAAATGCTATTATTATTAAATAATTAAAAGGCAAGTATGTTTTCAATTTTGTCGCTACCCAAGGTCATGTTTTGATACGCGCCTTTGTGGGACCTTCTGGTGTGACTTTTCAAACAAAAAGCCTCCAAGCTATTTACAGCCTGTAGCCTCTCTAAATTTGTGTCGGCACTGTGTAAATTGCTAGCATACTACATCCGAAAAGAACTCCCAGCAGCAAGGCCAGGCACTCAGGTCATGCTCTCTTGAAGCTTAATGCTGAGCATCTCACGACCTTACTGGGACATAATATCATCAATCACTGCCTTGACTATCTCAAACCACTTTGAGAGCATACCTTCTGATACCTTTGGCTTTCCATCTCACCAACCAGTAAGAATACATACATAGGGAGTATGAAGATTGCAAAGGTGTACCCATACAGCAAGTGAAATACACAGAGCAGGTTTGTGTTACCCATTGTGCTGATACCATTTATTACACAATGACTACTGTGTAAACAAACCTGTGCATCATCTTGTTTAGACGGAGCTGCTGACAAATGAATGAAAAGATGCAACCTCAAGGAAGTACAGTGGTGAGTCAGGATATGTCAGATGTGCCTAGCATAAATGGAAGTTCTACTAACAGGACAGCAGCAAAAACATCTAGATTGTCATTTAGGCAAAAGAAGATGATTGCATCTAACACTGGGCCCGTAAAGTATTTGATTTGTTTCGTAGTCAAGGATATCCCCACAACATAAAACAAAATAAAATTCTCTGTAATTTGAATACTCTCTTGTTTATTCTAAAACACTGTCATTTTTAATGTCATGAAATATTATATCCATTTCCATCATCATTTGAAAAAGGTTTAACATAGAAAAAATAAAATCTGATGAAGGGAACTACGGGAGCAATACAATTTTACTTCAAGCACCAAAATCGTCTGTGGGATCATACAAAATATTGTCAGACAAGACAGACAAAAAAAAATCAACAAATGGGTGTCTTTGTCATGTGTCAGATAAAGGAAACATTAAAACTGAAAATAGCATCATACAGACAAGTGGGACATGATGTAAACACTACAGAGTGATCGGTGATCACCCCATATCATGTCCTATTTTCTAAGGAAGTTAAGAGTCTTCTAGTTTGTAGCTCGCACATTTTAGTTTCGTATTAGCAACCTGCAAAGCCGTTTCTTACTGCTACAAGAATGTCTTTAAACTTTGATTTCCTCCTCAATATGTAATAAGAATGAATCTAAAGGGGACCATATCAATCATGTCACTTCGTTCTGCAACGTCTGTCAACATCAAAGAACGATAATCCCACCTGTCGATATTAACAACAACTACTAAATAAATCTTTCTATTATTATTTATCCCTTCCTTGATGAGAATTTTGAGATGGCTTGGCTATAATATTATATGGCAGTGTTAGTGACTGTGCTGGTTATGGGGCATGTCAGGTTTGCTGTTGATCTACTTTTAGGACCAAAGCTGGAAGAAGAAACTGAGTGAGATTAGATTTAATCGCCGCAAACCTGTACTATTACCATTACGGAGCTACTTGTGGGCATATGTACCGTGCGTATACTGTCACTGCTTGATGAGCCAGTTTATTTTTCCAGCCGATGGGATTTTCACCCCCACCTTTTCTCAGTTCAGTGAATACCACTGACTTTCTGGGATTGGAGATGAGAAAGACAATATTTTTTTGTTGCAAGTTCGAATTTTTCTGTACAGCCAAAACGCATCAGATGTCAAGGGCACGTAAGACTGAGCCGTTTTTTAACCTATTATGCAACGCGTTGGGCAATAAGCCGCCGACCCCTGTTGGAAAACTGAGCCGGTTTTTTGTTGTAGATATCGACTATGTTGTTTTCGAAATTTAGATCGATTGGCCTGATGTACCAACACTAAAGTCACTGGACTGTATAAACATGATAGATCTTTGGATAGACTCAGAATGCTAACACACAACAGGAACAGTCGCAAACTTTGTGCACAAAATGGCTCTCAAGATGCTACCCGTCAAGTTGTGGGGCCCTTTTTAATATTTTTAAACAATTTTTATCATGGTTTTAACAGCTCTCAATATAAACGTTATCCTGCTCAAAATTCGACTTCCACCTCCCCGTGGTGAGCAGCGGGCAAAACGTATCAAGACCGTTTCAATCAGCTATTATAATTACATGCATTTTGTCATGATCACTGTAACAGCTGAGGTTGTTCTAGCACGTTATAGTAGGGGGGAGTTAGTTGATCTAACTACAGCCCTTTAGAAAACGAAACTATTACAGCTGTAAAATAAATAAACACGAGATCCGACGATAGATTAAATAATACTAAAGTTTAATAACTGTATAGTGAACAATAAATTACTAGGAAGACACCAGCGAAACTAAATATCTACGCCACACAAAAGGAAACTCACTTACTCACCCCACCAACCACTCACACAGGTCTATATATATAAACATTCCTATAGAAAGTTCCCGAAATAAACGTTACCTTTGCCCTCGCACAAACTAACCAATCACGCATCAATACGTCATCAGGTTACATCACTCAAGGCCAAATCTGGCGTAAACATCCTTATCCACAGTGTTATCGAATGTTCGGGAACATACTAATATTTACTGAACGAGTCAAAACACCTGACAACAAGCGGGCGAGGGAAAAAACTACTCACTAGAAAAGAAGGTCAGGTCACGGAGTACAGTCAACAATAAAATGAAAAAAGTAGTGGACACATGCTCAGCCACCAGCACAACAACAAAACCGGGGGAGGGCAAGGGGTAGCCCGCAGATGCTACAATCACAGTTTAATTATAACCAGCGTAATTGGTCATTGAGCTGTTCTCGTGAGCAACATGTTTTGAGTAATGTTTTTTCGGCAAAAAAAAAACTGTAGATGGTTAAAAAGGAATATGTGTAGGTAAACCAGGGATGGCAGAGCAGCTCCAGTTCGTGCGTTAATAGCATTGTTAGAGGGTGTGAGGTGGCTGTAATTGACTGTTGACATTCAGTGGTTCGTGAAAGCACGAGTTGTTAATTTTTCGTGCTGAGTCAATTTAATAAGATTTTTGGATTTAATTGTTATTAACCTATTTAGAAGACGACCTTGTCTGTCTTAGTGCAAGGCCGTAACCGACTCACACATAGAATGTATTAATACTGCGAGATGAGCTCGCATGGCTGCACCAATAAAATCTAGGGATTTGGACGGTAGTTGCAGGTGGCTGGACATTATAAAAGTCAGCCCATACCTATGTCCATTATCACATGCAGAAAAGTATCCACTGCGAAGTGGTCGGCTAATTTCGAGCCAGATCGAAACAGAGACGCAGCAGAGCAGTCCATCTATATGAGGTGCCTAGAAATGACGAGCTCCAGCTAATAGCTACCCGGACTTTGTCCACCATCCAACGCTCTTGTTGATATTCCCTGGTTCTTGATAGCCAGGGCAAAATGGTATGCATTGTAATTGTATGTCAGAATTCAGATGTTACCAGCAGTATGGGAGTCTACTCATATAGTCACAGCCAGGCAGTGCCAGTATTATAATATATGACTTGAGCCATTGCAATTGAGTTGGCGTGTGCTGAGACAGCGAAGACTATAATTTGTATTAAATACCCTATGAGTCATTAGTTATATTTGATCCAGTACTGGGATCTTTTTGTCCATTCTAAAATTGTATTTTTTTGTGCAGTTACCTTGATAGTCATTACATATATTATATGTTATCTTTATTTAGCTAACTCAATACATTATTGTGGCCCTACAGGCCTGACAAAACTATTTCATTTGAGTTGTTTAATTAATTCCAGTAGGAAAGTTTAGTGTGTTCGCCGAGTGTGTGTTTTCCTCATGAATTGCAGTCGTTTGCTATAAACCACATTCGCGACACATTTAATTCTTACAAAATTCACCAGAAAAAAAAAAAAGCAAAGAAACAGTCTCGATAAGTGGCGAACGGAAGAGGTTGACTAGTCGTTAGATAGATAGTTTAATCGATATGCCAAAAACCGGCTCAGCCTTCCAACAGCTTTTACGAGCTACCTTTGAAGTTTTGAACAATAGGATTAAAAATCCGGCTCAATTTTCCGGTACCCAGATGTCAGCCTGAGTAGAAAATTATTTAGAAACAAACAAACTATCTAGACAAGACACAGACCCTCCCCCTAAACCGACTACATACAGTATTCCACTTGTCAGAAAGTGGTTTGTGTCACGAGCGAGTGGGCGGGGGTCAATAAATGCGGGGAAGGGGTCTTGAAGCGTGCATGTTGTGAGTTAAGCTGAGGCTTAATCCCGGCAAGATCTGGGTAGTCAAATCACTGCAAGTTAAGGAGTCCAAGGAGACAGACGGAAGAGAGCAGTCGGGAGAGTGTTGTATTTTCCAGTAATGACTGGTAGGTTGAACTAGGATTGATAATTATGATGAGTGATGTACTATATTCGCCTATGACCATGATGTAAATAAGTTATATGTGAGTAATGTGGAAGTCATTGATTACTGTGTATAGAGATGTGCGCAAGGAGCGATAGATGTAAGTTAGGATCATGGATTCGTAGCGAGAGTGAGTACTGTGTAATACGGTGGAGGTGTGTTACAGTAAGATGTGTGGTGAGTGAAATGTGGACTATTGTGTGTACGTGAAGTGGATAGTAATTGTATGGTGTAATGTTATTCTTATAGGTGCCGGGGTCGGGCCGTGAGGCTACCCGCGGTGGAGAGTCTAGCACAGGGGATAGGCCAGCATAAGGACATGCTTGGGTTGGGCAGAAGGCTACCCACAGGCCAGCAGGAGTGAAGCTGTCGCGCAGGACAGCGGGAGCACATTAGACGTGGCAGTCTGGCCACAGACAGGGACGTTGTTATTGAGATGTTAATGTGCTATTAAGATGTTAATGTGCTATTGGGATGATAATGTGTTATTGAAACATTAATGTGCTATTAAGACATTGAGGGGAGATTGAGATACGGAGATTAGGTTGAGCAGGAGCCAGTAAGATAGGCCCGCTCGTAGTACATACCTTGATGTGAGGCTGAGGCCAGAGCATAGTTAGAAAGTAACTATCGGGTTGTGGACCCGGGGAGAAGAATGCATGTTGGGAATAAGACCATTGGATGGTAGTTGAATTGAATAATGTAATGTATGTAATTGCACGTATTTCTTTATCTTTATGTATAATAAATGTGTGAGTCTGTTTGGTTGTTCCGTTAAGTGTTATACTTGTTCGTTCGTGATTGTTGTCCTGTCATAATCATTACATCTCCCATTCCGGGATTTGTGACAGTTTGGACAGATTTGGCTTTATTCAGAAATAAAGAGGGATGTACATAAGCATTTATTTTGATACCCGCACTTCACGTAACTAAGCAAACCTAAACAACAACTGTGAGATTTCTGTATCCATCGCATAAACATGGATAAAAAGAAGATAGCAGACTTCTTTTCAAGAGTTATTAGTTGTGAATCATTGTGCTATTGTCTTTTCTCCTACTTTTACACCTGGCATATGTGTTGGGTGTTTCCTCACTTGTAAGTTCGTGATGTGGAAATTCGAGGCAATGGAGAGAGAGAGAGAGAGAGAGAGAGAGGGAGAGAGAGGGAGAGGAGAGAGAGAGAGAGAGAGAGAGAGAGAGAGAGAGAGAGAGAGAGAGAGAGAGAGAGAGAGAGAGAGAGAGAGAGAGAGAGACTCTTATGAACGATCAAAGATGGCAGTAATCACTCAGTTTGACATATTTGACTTAAGTCCCGTTCCCAAAACGTTTCTCAATTAAAATTAAAACATTAATTCTTGCAAGCAACTCAGTTTGGATGCACTAAACTCTTAAGTCAGAGTCTGATATAGCATGTTCATGTTCAAAATACTAGAATGGTTTTACATGTCTTAGGGAGAGATGATCTGAACTTTTATATGAACTGTTACATACAAAGAAAGACTAGAAACAAAATACTTTAATTACTCGGCTGTCTGGACAAGTCAGGACGCTATAGACGCCTATCTTCCAGCATGGTTTACTTAGAAAGTTCACGCGTCACAAATTAAACTTACCCGCGTGTCTGGGTCAGAGCCTGTACATCGTTCAATTTCCACATTGAGCTGTTGCTTACTTGGGATCTCAATAGATGTGCCAGTGATGGTAACACTGGGCGGTTGGTTGCGAATTACATTGACAGTCAATGTAAAGATACCACTGGACAGGTTGCCCTCATCCACCAGGATGAACTGAACCTGTGAGCAGAAGAAGCTGGTGTTTGTCAGTGTTTAAGTAGTGGGAGCAAGGAAAACAACGAGCACTGTGACCGAAACATAACCTGTTACAAATGTATGAAAAATACTGCTTGCAAAACCAGATCAAATTTTGTATTTTTTTTTTTTACACACTAAATGAATTTCTGTTGAACTATCATTATAGCCCAGTGAGATACTACATAATATAGCTTTTACAGTTCACTGGTTTAAGCTAGTTAGAAGGTTATCAGAATAATTGCAGATGCTAATGAATATGTACATAATATAGTGTGTGACTGTGGATGTTTTTGGGGCTTCGTATAAACTTCGGACGAATGGGAGTCTGGTGTCAGACATTGTATGCCGGTGTAGCAGGCTGGACAATATCCCCGTCAGACTCTACCTGAGATTGAAGTGGCCTAGCCTATTTTATACCCCCAAAATATATTCTGGGCTAAGGTATTTTATACCTCGAGGTATGAGTTGGACCAGATTATACCCCCCGGGTCCAGGTTATACCCCCTAATTTTTAATTATTTTATTTATAAACAAGTCAAGACCACAGTTTATTTCAACCTGAGTTTAAGTTGTTCTTTATCAATGTCATAAGGTATCATATTAATGCATACGTGCATACATTCTTGACTCCCGTAAACCAGAATAAAATTTACAGGAAATCAACATGCATTAATATGCATTGATATTCAAATGGGTTGAATAATCGTTCAAATTGATATGATTAGACTTTAACACTAATTTTACAATGTCAGTTGATATTGTTTGATTTTAAAAAAAAAATTTTTTTTTGGTAGTTGGTTGCCCATGAGTAAAACATGCAATGTATTTTTTTTTGTTTGGCATGGACATACACTAGGTGGCCATGTTTGAAATAATTATTAGACTTATAAATATAAAGTCATCTGAATTTTATTTTAATTTTTGAAAATCAGAAATGTGCTTGATATTTCAGAACAATTACATACAAAGTAACAGTGAGGCAGAGAACACACACAGAAAAAACAACAAAAAAAAACCACACGTAATAATAACCCAGCTGACAGATGGTGCAATTCCATCATCCAGCAGACATTAAATATTTCACACAAAACTGAATAGGCACTAAATCTTTTCGCCTGATGAACTCCACCTGTCCAGATCCACTTGAAACGTTACAGAATGCTAACCAGTAATATACAATAAGAACACGAAATTATCTTATTTACTCTTGAAAATATAGAGAAATATTAATATCAGAATCATCATCATCATCTTGGAAATTACAAAGACATAAGAGGGAGTGTAAAAATGGCAGTGTAGGCCTACAAATCATTCTAGAATCTGTAAGCAGCAATATATGTGTATCAACTATATATAAAAAAAAAAACGTGTTAAATCTATTCAAATATTCCAGTAAAACTGGACAGAAAGCTTTAGTGAAATAGCCTTGACAGTTGTGTAGATCGACAGAGTAAGTCCACTGAGACAAAAGTAGTGCATTGTCAAAGGTAATTAGATCTATAGCATGTTGAGCTCAGGTCAGAAAAATCTGCTACTGGTAACATGTAATCCAGTACAACCTGTTTCATGAACTGGTACGCTAGCATGGTATCAGTGGGCGTGCACCTGTCGGTGCAAACGGCCAGGGCGGAGGAGGTTTCATCTAACCCAACGGCCACATGCTAGGGCACAATGTGACCCTCAGTACTTGAGTCCTTCACATTGGCCCCCGGTAGCGGTGTGGTCATAGGCTTGTTTGCCTAAATCACAGACGAAGAATTGAGCAAACTTCCCGGACGCAGCTTCGAAGCTGGCGGCAGCAGGCCAGTGGTTGATTGATAGGGCAGATGGCAATATACCGTCACTCTGGCCTGGGTATCGTGACACAGAGCATCCACCAGTATTGGTGTTCTTTGGTTTGGGTCTTTCACCCTAGTCAGTTGGGACTGCGAGGCTGTGGAGTAGCCTACAGGGAGCCGGTCAGGCAATATGACTGTCCCTCTGGCATCCTCCTGCACCTGGATACATTTCCAGTCGTCTTGACCCTGTCTTGCCACTTGGATAAGTTGTGTCCAGGCGAGAGAGTGAGTCTGATGTTTGCGCAGCTCTTTCTCACTAAAAACAAATTCTTTGCGCCAGTCTTAACACTCACCTCGTCTTCTTTCAACTTTGTCTCGTCTTCTTTCCTCTCAAAATTCCAACGGCGATGGGCGAGTGCGGTGGCAGCAGGTTTGGATAGACTGGAAGCTGTTAGCACAGACCTACACGTTGGTGGCTGTGGGCTATGGTCGCTTCATCGTCGATTGAAGTGGAGGCGTGGGGAGGCAGCACCCGCAGTAGCTGAGCAGCCTTATTTAAGGATAGCACTGCTCACCTCAACTGAGGAAGGGGCTAGAAAAGGTGCCCTAAAGAAAGCCCACTTCACATCACCCTGACTGGTATACCGCGACCAGTGGGGATCACTTTTTGCGGTCGAAACAAAAAGAAATTCAGCTTACTCAGGCTAGGAGCCTGGAATATACGCACACTACAGGACAACTCAAACAACCCGGAAAGACGCACTGCACTTATTGCCATTGAGCTCAGCAGGTACAACCTGGACATAGTGGCACTCAGTGAGACCAGACTCCCTGATAGTGGCCAACTCAAAGAGCTCAGTGGTGGATACACCTCCTTCTGGAAAGGCAAGGGTGCAGTCGAACCGAGACAGCATGGTGTTGGGTTTGCAATTAAAAATGACCTTGTCAGAAACTTGCAGTCCATGCCAATTGAAATAAATGACAGGCTAATGTCACTCAGGATCCCAGTTGGGAAAAGCCAGTCAGCCACCCTCATTAGCGCATATGCGCCCACCGTGACAAACCCAGATGAAGCCAAAGACAAGTTCTATTCTGATCTAGAATCTGTCATATGCTCTGTCCCGGCAGCTGATAAGCTGATTCTCTTGGGGGACTTCAATGCTAGGGTTGGCTCCGAAATCTCAGCGTGGCCAAATGTTTTGGGCCCTCATGGAGTTGGTTCATGCAATAACAATGGGTTGCGCTTACTTACTTTGTGCGCTGAATTTGGCCTGTTCATTACCAACACAAATTTTAGTCTCCCCGTGAGAAACAGAACGTCATGGATGCATCCCCGCTCAAAGCATTGGCATCTCATAGACTATGTCATTGTGAGGAAGACTGACAGAAAGGATGTCCTTGTAACAAAGGCGATGTGTGGTGCCGAGTGTGGAACTGACCACAGACTCATTGTTTGCAAGCTCAGACTAACATTGAGGCGCAATAGACGCCCTCAAGGGAAAGCGCCACCTAAACGCCTAAATGTTTCAAAACTCTGCTCAGCTGAGAAACAGAGCGAGCTCTCATCAGAACTCTCCTCAAAATTGGATTGCGTGACTTTTGACCCTGAGAACATTGAACAGAGCTGGACTGACCTAAATACGACTGTACACTCTTGCGCCAGCAGCACAGTTGGTTTTCCTGTCCGCAAGCACCAGGACTGGTTCAATGATAATGATAATGAAATCAAAGTGCTCATCAAAGAAAAAAATAGTCTCATCCAAGCTCACTGCAGTGACCCCTCTTCCACAGCAAAAGCTGATGCACTGCGTGCATGTAAGGGTGTACTCCACAAGAAGCTGAGGAAAATGAAAAATGACTGGCTTGAAGAGCGAGTAAGAGAAACTCAGAAATATTTGAGAGCCTCCGAGCTGTGTTTGGACCATCCCGCTCTGGCACTACGCCACTTCTTGCGTCAGATGGTTCAACACGCATTGTTGAATTGAATGCCATAATTCAGCGTTGGGCAGAACATTTCGGAGGTGTGCTAAATCGGCCATCAAATATAAATACTGAGTCCATTGACCGCCTCCCTCAGACTCCTATTAATGCAGCTCTTGCCAAGCCATTCACAGCAAATTAGACCCGAACTGCCACAAATCAGATGTCCTTTAACAAATCACCAGGCGTGGATTCAATTCCTGCTGAGGTGTATGCCTTCGGTGGAGAAAAGCTTATTGAAAGGTTGACCGAGTTGTTCAATCATATGTTGAAAGCAGGGAAGCTGCCACAGGACTTCAAAGATGCTTCAATCATCCATCTGTACAAAAACAAAGGGGACAGCCAAGTCTGTGACAACCATCGGGGAATCTCTCTACTTTCAATTGCTGGCAAAATATTGGCAAGAATGCTTCTGAATCGCCTTCTTGATCACCTCTCGTCAAATGACTTGCTCCCCGAGAGCCAATGTGGCTTTCGTAAAGAGAGGGGAACGGCGGGTATGATTTTTGCTGCCAGACAGATTCAGGAAAAATGCATGGAACAAAATAAAGCGCTGTATATCACATTTGTTGACCTCACAAAAGCATTTGACACAGTGTGTCGTGAAGGCCTCTGGAAAATCTTGGCGAAGTTTGGGTGTCCACCCGAATTCATCACAATAGTGCGCCAGTTTCATGATGGCATGCAAGCTGCAGTCAAAAGCAACGGCAGTGTTTCAGAGCCCTTTGCTGTCACAAATGGGGTAAAACAGGGTTGTGTCTTAGCCCCAACTCTGTTCAGCATCATGTTCTCTGCAATGCTACAAGAAGCCTTTAGCTCTCCTCCTCAAGGGGTAAGCATCAAGTACCGAACTGATGGCAGTCTATTCAACCTCAGGAGACTTCAGGCAAAAACCAAAACCAAAAGTACTCAAGTCTGTGACCTACTATTTGCTGATGATTGTGCACTTCTGGCACACGATGAGGATAGCATGCAAAACTGTGTTGATAAGTTCTCTAGTGCCTGTGACAACTTTGGCCTCACAATAAGCACAAAGAAGACGGAAGTGCTCCATCAGCCTACTCCAGACGACAAGTATCCTGTGACCCCAAATATCAAAGTCCATGACAGTCTTCTGAAGGTGTCGGAGAACTTCACCTATCTTGGCAGTACACTGTCTTCCGCGGCTCGTGTTGATACTGAAATTCTCTCAAGAATCAGCAAAGCCAGCTCTGCATTTGGCAGGCTTCGAAAGAGAGTGTGGGATGTTGCCGGCATTCGCACAGACACTAAGCTGAAAGTGTACAATACTGTGGTCCTTCCCACCCTACTCTATGGGGCTGAAACCTGGACAGTGTACCAATCGCATGCCAGAAAGCTAAATCACTTTCATCTGGCCTGCCTTAGAAAGATCCTAAGGATCAAATGGCAGGATAAAATTCCAGACATTGAGGTCCTCAATCGTGCCAAGGAATTGAGCATCTTCTGCCACCTGAAAAAAATTCAGCTACGTTGGGCAGGACATGTTGTCAGAATGCCCGACTCCAGACTCCCTAAGCAAATCTTCTTCTCTGAGCTCTCCAATGGAACGAGGAATGTTGGGGCCCCAAAGAGACGTTACAAAGACACTCTCAAGCAATCACTGAAGGCCTTTGCCATTGATGTGAGTGAGTGGGAAAAGCTCTCGCTTGATCGAGCAAATTGGAGGGCGGCCCTTACCAGAGGCAGCAAAGCATGGGAAGCTGACAGAGTCCAGCAGGCTATCAAAAAAAGAGAACGGCGCAAGAAAAGGCCCAGTGGTACTGAACCAACGGAGCACTCTTGTCATTTATGCGGAAGGGTCTGCAGGGCAAAAATAGGACTTATCAGTCACATGAGAAGCCATAAGTCATGCAAGAACAGTCTTTCCATTCTGTCCTCTGTGTCCTTTAGTTCTCTTTATTGTCCATGTGTTGAAATTCTCAACAATTTCTGTTCTTTATTCCTCTGGTGTTGTTAAGGTCATCATCATACCTGATGGACGAACTATTATTATTATTATAATTATGTTGAGGCAAAATTCGATGGGCCATGTTGCATTAACGGTCTTTCTTGTTAGTGAATATTATTCTTTGATAGGCTATTTGTAGAAAGATATACATTTCATGTACCTTATGGTTTAAGACTGGATTAGTTTGCAAAGCTTTTGAAAGATTGAACTTATGTGTTATAGTAAATAAGGGTATGTCACTCGCGAGTGAAATAAGAAAAAAAGACGTCCGTCTTTACCTTCCTAATAAGCTTGACACGTCCCTTGCCAAGAGTTTTTAACAACTGTGTCTTTGCGCACAAAAAATCTCGAAGACGACTTCATTTTTATGAGTCCGTTAATCATTTCATCCATTGCGACGAAGTGTATGTCAGTGCCAAACAAACAATAGAGTGCAAATTTTACTCATGGGCAACCAACTACAAAAACAACTACAACATGACAACGAACGTGAGTGAAATGAGGGCTAAAGTTGAATAATATCAGTTTGAACGGATATACAACCCATAGTATATCAATACATGTTTTTTCATCTGAAATGTACTATTATTTGCGGAAGTCAAGAATGTATGTATGTATGTATGTATGTATTACTATGATGCCCGATGACAGTGATTAAAAAAAAACGAATTAAACTGTTATTGAAATAAACTATGGTCTGTACTTGTTTATACATATATTAAAAAAATAGGGATATAATCTGGTCTAGCGGGGTATAGTCTGGCCTAGCCTAAAGTATACCCTTGGGTATACACTGGCTTAGCCCAGAATATACCTGGGGACATAAAATAGGCTAGGCTCCTTTAAACCCTGGTGTAGTCTGGCGAGGAGATAATCTGGCCTGGTACACTGGGGTTAAAGTGGCTTAGCCTATTTTGTACCCCAGGTATATTCTGGGCTAGGCCAGTTTATACCCGGGGTATACGTTGGGCTAGGCCAAACTATATTCCACCAGTCCAGATTATACTCCCATATTCAAAGATACAACATTAAGTTTTTAAAATTTTATTTTACCCGCAATTGACGTGCCTTTGTTCACTATAATACATAACTGCAACCCTTCAAATGCCTGCAAACTAATCCAGTGCCTTAAACCACGAGCTACATGAAATGTATACCTTTCTACAAATAAGCTATCCAAGAATTTAATAACAAGAAATGTTAACGCAACATGATCCATCGAATTTTTGCCGTAACATACTGTAATTACTTTTTACAATGCACTGTTGTCTCAGTGGATTTAATCTGTCAGTTTACACGACCATCAAAGCTACTTACTAAACAGCCACTGTGGAGTACCGCCGGAAGCCCCCAAAGCCTTTCTTGTGTGTTAGTACTGCGTTATTGTAGTGCAGTATTTTTAAACATTAGCCATTATCATCATGCATTAAAAATTGGTCTGTCTCCATCAACCTGAAATGTGACTTACATCAAGATAATTCTTGATGTAATTTTGCTGTTTTTGTTGCTGGACAAAAACGTTCAAGACTAAGAGTGAAAGTCTGTTAACCAACATTGTACCATAATAAAATTATTCTATTGTCCAAGAATGTTATCATGTCTTGTCTTGTAACGTGATAAAGTAATTTTGAATTTTTGTGAATTTCAATATAGACTTATATTTACTTCAGAAAATGTAAAATGTGTGTTTTAATTTTATCTGACATGATATGCATCATTTTGTCAAACGCTGATGAAATCTTGGCAGAAATAAATGCATAACGTGGAACTGAACATATTTAGGAAAATATAAAAATATCATTCAAGCAGGCCAATATTATTATTGGCCACAGGAAGAGGAAAGACGTTTACACCCATGTTGGTTATGTCTTTACCTGTCCTCTCATTTTTAAGCAGATGCAAATTTAAATGTGACCCCAAAGCTTTTAGTGTTAGTACCAGTTGGATTTCCAGTTTTCTTGCTGTACCTGACTTTAAGTAATCATCATAACATAACATTTCTTACATTATAGGGGTCATCAGTGCGACCAAGCAAACTTGTTCTCAGGAAAACATTGCCATCTGAGTCAAAGAAGAGGAGATTAGCATTTGGTGTGCCTGTGGCAAAGGAAAACCTGAAGTTGGAGCCAAACTGAGGAGAGAAAAAAATTAATTAGGAAAGTTACTTTTTCAGTTCCCATAGACACTGAATAATGGCAACCTCTTTCACTTCGTACATGTAATAGCGAACCTAATATAGAAATTAATGAAAGAAAAAAAAAAATCTTCAAGAAAAAAAAATAATTATTACTTCCAACTGAAAAGAATTCTGACTTGAATCCTAATACTATTATGAGGGGATGAACGGTTGTTTTTTTGTGTGTGTGCGCGTGTAACAGTAACATCAGTTTGTGTGACTGGGTGCGGCTGAGCGGACTATGGGCGTGTTGGTAGTTTGTGCTTTTTGTTCTACCCGCTAAGCAGCAGGCGACCGCGCGGGTCGGTTACTCCAGTGTTATTGCCGCTACACAGTTGTCCGCCCTAAGATCACCCGCCCATCGGACAGTTAGCACTTGTGATGGAAAGGTACGTCTTGACTGGCCATTTAAAGACTGGAACTACCGAGTGTCCAGCTCCTTCATAATGTCTAAACTTAAGGTTAACTTCTTAAAACCTGCCAGGAAGACTGAAACGTTAGTTCATTTAAAATTGTATGCAATACCTTTCCCCTGAAATATAAGCCTCCATGATATATTGCTAATGACGAAGATATTATTGTGTATTGAGTCAAGTATCTCGAAGGAGTGCGTCAGTTTTTGTTAGTCTCATCACTTTCGAAAAATTATATTAAAACTATTACAACGTTTATAAACAAAACAGCCCGTCAAAAAATGCAGCAGGGAGTTTATATTGATACCAATATTGCTACGATGCACGTGTTCTGGTGAAATTGTTAATAGCAGGTTGTAACATTTCAAATGAACGATACGCTAGAATATAGTTTCCTTGCTGATAAATCCGACCTTGGAAAGGTTACTAAATTTAAGAGCGTTTTCCAAAACAGAGTAAGTCAAATTTAGCATTAAATGAGTTATGGCAATTTTCAGATAGTCATTCAAAATTAGTGTAAGGCACCTTGTAACTGTTCAGTTAAAACTTGCTATGTCCCTTATTTATAGATGTGTCAAATGTGGGTGTTTTTCCTAAACTGAGTAAATCTAACTGGACTAAACTTCCTAAACTTGGCAATTCTCTCGAGGAGAATGCAGCAACCGCTTCCCCAAAGCCCAGTCCCCAAATATAATTGAATCTACCCCTTACCTGAAAGGAATTGAAAGATGACTTAAATTCCACATGATCCCGTGTTAGGTGCGTTACCTTTGCGAGCAGAAGTAATCATAGTGGTTGAAATGGCAATGTTTGATTGTATGAGTCTCCAGTGAGAAAGCTGAAGTATCTGTATAGATCTGTCACTACTACCATACACATGTAATAAAATACCATATTGTAACCTCGTATGTAAGGATTCGGTATCGTACGTATGTTGCTTCTGGGTCAGCCTAAACTCATTAAGTCAAATGTAGGTCAAAATATAGTACAAGAATAAGTTAACGATTTCTTTGAATACTAATGGTAATTAGCTTTGGTAACCTTTATCTTTATACTTACAGGAGAATTCAATGCTGCTATAGTTTAAACGTTATTGAAAAAAAGTGCAATATCTCAAATTCACTGAAGTGGACATACCCAGTTTTGGAAAGACACTCTTCAATTATACCCAAATAGAAAATGTAAAATGTCTTCTGCAGTTTACTATATTTCTGTGCGTGCAGCAATTAAACCACACTACGCATTTTCTTACGCTGGAACATTAGCGAAAATGGACAAACGGATGCCTGTCCCGGAACCACTGATCTCGAAAAGCTCAGGCAGTGACATCCAAGACCCACTATACCAAGACGGTGCAATTCAAGCACTTCCGTCCGCCGAGCCAGTAGTTTCTAAAAATAGTCCGGCGCGTACAATCGTAAACACAGGCATGCGGTTCGTCGTACGTGTTAATCAAAATTAACACTTTGCAAGGTTGTTTGCCGACTTGAAGTTTATGTCTATTATAGTAAATTGGACTTCAGACATACACCTTTGCACTCCTCATACAGTCCCAATATTTGTGTGTTTGGACTAATACATGTGTGCTATGGAGATCATCAGCTGTGTGTGTGTTTGTGTTTGTGGAGAGGGAGGGGCGTAAATTCAACTTTCGGTATAACGGCATCGTCTTTTTGTTTGTTTGAGGAAGCCGTAAAACGTCATCGATCAAATACTGATAAACCTTCTCAAAGCTAAGGAATCCCATATCCCATACGTTCAATCAACAATTATGTGAATGAACTTTTCCACTTGATCATCCCGAATTTCTTTTAAAGGAAGTGTTTTGTGTTGTTGTTTCTTTCTTTCTTTCTTTCCTTTTTCCTTATTAATCTTCAAGCAACAGAAATTCAATCAGAAATAGTCCCCAAAACAGAAAATTTCAGGAAAGAAAGTTGGAAAACTGAAGAAGCTGCAACATGAGTAACACTTTTTCAACGTTCATTATCATCAGAATACTGCAGCTGGATTTTGTTGTGTTTTTTGAATCGCCCATCTGGTCTCTTTTCCTACTTCATTACCCGTTTTCTGCCACCCTGGTTATCTCTACACTTTTTCATAAAATTAGATGTGAATTTCCCCTCTGGTCTGATGTATGTGAGAACTTCATTCAAAGTTTGTGCTTTATACCCATTTATTTGCTTTAATCATTTAAATAATGTCCCATCTGGTCTCTTTTCCTACTTCATTCCTCTTGTTCTGCTATCCTGATTATCCCTACACTTTTTCATAAGATTAGAAGATGTACCTGTACAGTTCCCTTTTGGTTTTTATGTATGTAAGAACTTCATTCAAAGTTTTGCAGTTTATACTCATTTATAAGCTTTAATCATTAAATTAATTCTTTGAATAGATTATCTATTGTACAGTTCTTGGTAGTCTCGGTAGTCTATTAACCTCATCTCATCCAATGGGACATAAAGAAAATGTCACTGTTTACTTCATGCCACCATTAAATCTTTGCTAACCGAGCCATGGCTGAGCACACCATACGCGCTGGGTCAGTCTAGCAGACAACGCACGCCGCGGAACTCTTCGCCTTTGTATTTGACGACCGATTGCACCGTCTTGGTATAGTGGGTCTTGGGTGACATAGTAGCTCTCACGGACACCCGATTGACGGTATAATTTAGATGTCAGATCCAGAGTCGGTACTCACTTCACACACCCTATCGAGCGGCACTCATAGAGGAACGTCGTCAGCGACTTGTGAGCATTAATTAAAGCATGCGGCGCTAGTATTGACCCTGAGAACTTTGGGTGGGTTAGAAACGTTATCCTACTGACTTTATTTTCCATTATTGATACCGATTTTGTTAATGCTATCGCTTGCTTCCGGGTGGTGCCAAATAGTATTTTATAGACAATAGCATGCGGCCGGTTTGACAGTATACTTTTGACGGCCATTAACCTTGCTACTGTCCATGTTGCGACACGTTGTACTGTTCATTATTCGCATTTGAGATGCCCGTTTAGGGTGCTCGATGTTTACGATGATTCACTAACCTCAAATTGCTTTATTATAAGCCGTTGATGAGTTGGCGACCACAAGATATTCTGGGTGATTTATCGTGCTTGATACTGCGTATATGACCTGTGTGTCATGGGTAGCTGTACTACGAATGTTATTTGAGATAGCACTGTAATTATATGAGAGTGTGCCTGAGAAAACCCACAAAGTCGGCAGAGCTTATTTTGAGAAAAACGGCTTTGAAGTGAAAATATAGGTCCGACACAAAATTCCAACTTGGCTGTTGTTTAGGGGACCGCGGCATGTTACAGGGTAAACTGTAGACGAGCAGTGAACACTACTAACTATGATCTCTATAACAGCTTTGTAATTAGACTACGGTCTCCTAACAAGATCCAAAAACTTCCGACTTAGCTGTTTCTGGAGGACCGTGGCATGTTACAGGAAAAACAGTAGATGAGCAGCGAACACTACTCACTATGATCTCCATAACGGCTTAGTTATTAGACTACGGTCTCCTAACAGCAATCACTCCAATATTACTTGGTCAATTAGCTATTGCCACTTATATATAGGATTAAATGCCGTTTTCTCAAAATCTTGTTTTAGGGGGGTCACTGACTTCAATTTATCAGAAATATCTTGCCTTTTATTATAATTTTATGTACAGAACTCAAAATGTCATGTTGCCGACTTATTGTCGGTTTTCTCAGGCACACACACATATAAATGCTTTGTAGGCACACATGGACGCGTGGTGGAAAATTATTTTTATTACTATAGTCGAGTTCGCGCCGCCTTACGCGGATGCAGCAAAGAATTGTTATTCACCAACCCCTGTTCAATGATTTAACATGTTGCAATGAGTTTCTACATGTTTCAGTGAGTTTCCACGTGTACTATTAAGTTTGATTGAGTTCCTTGGTGTGTGAAGGACGTACCCAAAGAAGTTTTTCCTTGTTTCGTGTATGCACGTGAACAGCAGACGATTAGTAACATGACATTGTTCGTTCTCATTGGGACGCTCTACTGATACAGTGGCCAGGCATCCTATAGTCCGTTCACCGAGGCGTAATCACGGTTTAGTTGGATTTTCTCAGCTATTCGAAATACAGCGCCCTGAATTTTTGCATGCAGTGTTACATTTATCATGACCCTACAAATCTTGAATTTGAAGTCTGTGCAGAGCACCTTTCTTTCAAAGCGGCGAATTCCTTTGATCTTTTCTTTGTTTTCAATTGAATAGGCCCCAAACTTATAGATGTTTACAGTATACGTGTGTTCCAACAAGATCTGTCACTAGTGTCACTTCTCGTTTCCCTGTAGTTGATCTAAATTCCTAAATATAGTAACCATATGTGGTGAATTGAAGAGGCATGGCATCACGTTACGGACTTGAGGTTTGCTTTACATGTAAATGCATTTATTGTTCCTTTCCTGTAAGATAAAGATACTACAGATTCATTACTTATCAATTGAAAACAGCCTTCTAGTTATGCTAAACGGTAACATTCTATGAAAGATAAAGTTTCTAAAGTAGCTAGGCTTTCCAATCTGTATTAAGTTGTGAGAAATATACATATCGAGATATGACCACATTTTCCCCTCTGAGCCCTTGTCATTGCAAGAGCATGGCCTTGTGAACGATGATCAGGCTGCGGACTTGGGACAACCTGAGGCCCATTTAGAAAGGTTAGCCCTAAAAAGGTGTTGTTGTTCTTTTGTTTTATTTCAAAACAGGCAAGCACTTTTCGATGTTTTTTTAATGTTTTATCATCTCAGTCGCTTTCTGAGTCGGACGTCTCCATTGGATTGATGAGGATATTCGGTTGAATAAAATGAAGGCCGTCGTTTTGCCAGTATTCTTCCTCCAACCGAGATACATGGTCCTCTCACTTGCAGAAAAATTTTGCGGCGGCTGTTTTCAATGCTGCATGGGTTAGATTTTGGATGTCTGACAGTTTGAAGGTCTTGTTCTCCAATGTTCCGCATCGTATTGATTTTGATGTTTAAATCCACGATGAAAGGAATTCTGAAATTGAAAGATCTCTGACAACGCCTCTGAGTGAGTCTGACTCTGTGTTGGCCTACCAGTGAACAATCACGAAAGTTTGTTTTTAAACTCGCTTTAATCCCGTGCTGTACCATATTTTAGTGGGACTCAAAACCATGCGTTAAATTATTACAGTAAAGCACCTAAAGGTTTACCCTTGTCGGTGCTCTCTTTATTTATATACCGCAAATAAACAAACTCGAAAACTACTTGAATAATTCGGGGGCAAAAAATCTGGGTTAGGGTCATCACAAATCTAAGACTTCACGCCAAATTACATTCAAATATCATCGACGGTTGCAACGCTACGAGCAGTTTTCTGTGATCATGCCTCGGTGATCAGACTATAGGAAGCGCCGGCAATGAACAAATATGCAGTCGTAAGGTGGGTTTTCATGTATACGGAAACGGAAAGAACTGCGGAAACGGCAAAAATCCATCAAGTAGTGAACTCACGCCCACAGCAGATTGGAAAGAAATGTTCAATGCTGCCATCCAGAGAGTCCCCCGAAAAAGAGGCATTGCTCATCCTCTGTGACTTAAATATCAGAGTAGGTGCTAATCTGAGGTCTTCGCCTACTTGCTTGGATCAACTCGGTACCGACAGGATGCATGAAAACGGGCAGTGTCTGCTGGAGTTGTGTTGTCACTACGGTCTCTGCGTCACCAGGTCATTCTTCAACACCGAGTCTCAGCATAGGGTCTCCCACCGGAGATCGAAGCATTGGCACCGGGTCGACCTGATCCTCACCAGGCGTTGCAACCTCCCCAACGTCGAGCTCACACGCAGTTTCCAGAGTGCTGATTGCGACACGGACCACGCCTTGGTATGGTCAACGGCCTGCAAGCAAAGAGACTTGACTGCTCAAGTAAAGAGAGCAGACCTCGCATCGACATGTGAAAGATCCGTAACCGAGAGAAAGTGGAGAAATTCGTACAGTCTTGAAGAATCTTTCCCTGGCTCGCCCAATGCCAACACTAGAGATAGATAGGAGTACTTCACAGACACCATCTATGACACTGCCCTCTCAAATTTTGGCAAAAAAACGAACAAGTCACCGTACTGGTTTGAAACTCATTCTGAAGAAATGCGGCTCGCCACTGAGAAAAAGAGAAATGCCTTGGCTGCATGCAAAGCCCACTCAAAGCCCGAAGTCTAACAGCCTGATGCAAAGACAAACAGCTCGCCAGGCATTGCGCCAACGAGTACTGGCTCAAACTCTGCTCCCGGATACAGACAGCAGCAGACACGGGCAACATCAAAGGGATGTATGACGGAATAAAGCAGGCACTGGGTCCAATACAAAAGAAAATCCCCTTTGAAATCCATCATAGGGGAGCCAATTCTTGGACCAGTCACAGCAGATGAAGGGCTGGGTAGAACACTACTCCAATCTATATTCATGAGAAAATGTGGTTCAGGAACATGCCTTGAACTCCATTGAATGCCTGCGAGTATTTGAGGAACTAGACAGAGAACCCATACATGAAGAGCTCAGCAGGGTCTTGGACTCACTTGCCACTGACAACGCTCCTGCATGCTGCAAGGGAACCATCGCCTCGAATTGCCTGAAATCCTCCGCCTCAGCTGGAGAGAAGACGAAGTGCCACCGGACATGAGGGGCGCAAACATCGTCACACTGTATAAAAATAAAGGTGACAGAAGCGACTGCAACAATTATCGCGGCATCGTTGGAAAGCTTTTCGCTTGGGTCACACTGAATAGGCTCCAAGTACTCGCAGAGAAAGAATATCCGCTGTTTCAGAACAAATAGGGCCACCATCAGTAGGATTTTCTCCATCAGGCAGCTGCAGGTTAATGCGGGGAACAGTGGAAATCACTCTTCATGGCCTTTAACGATCTAACAAAGGCCTTCGACTTTATCAGCAGAGACGGCTTCTTCAAAATCCTTCCGAAGGTCGGATGTCCAATAGGCTCCTGACATCATCGTCCTTTCATAAAGACATGAAGGGTACCGTGGTCTTCGATGGCTCGACACCAGATGCCTTTGGCATTCACAGCGGATGAAACAAGGCTGTGTCCTTCATCCATCTATTTGGAATATTCTTTGCTGTGCTACTGAGGCACGCCTTTGGGTCTACTCTAGAAGGTTTCTACTTTTGAACCAAATAGGACGAAAAATTCTTCAGTATCTCAAGGCTAAAGGCAAAGTCCGAAAAACTACTGCGAGATTTTCTCTTTGCAGATGACACAGCGAGTGCCACTCACTCGGAGCAAGACCTCCAGAGACTCATTAGTCGTTTCAATGACGCTTGACGAGACTCTGGTCTCAGCATCAGTCTCACAAAAACTCAAGTCATGGGGTAAAACGTGGACCTTCCACCCGATATCAAAGCAGGCGATTACAACTGTGATGTTGTCCACGACTTCGTCACATAGGCACAACCATCTCTGACTCGCTCTCTCTTGATGGTGAGCTGAATAAGGTCAGAGGAAAGGCAGCCACTACCACGTCCAGGCTGAAAAAGAGAATGGGACGACAAAAAACTGACTGAGAGTACCAACATACAGGTCTACAAGGCATGGGTCGGGAGCACTATTCTGTATGGCAGTAAGACCTGGTCTCTACGTGCCCGACAGGAACGGAAACGCAAAGCTTTTTACATGTGTGGACCCCTCCGTATCCTGAGCACCACCTGGCAGGACAACGTCAGCAACGAAATTGTCTTACGAAGATCTGGAATCACCAGCTTGTATACCATCTTGAAACAGAGGCGCATGCAATGGCTTGGGCATATAGTTCGAATGGAGGATGGAGAAATTTAACAAGCTCATATTATTATGATGACAAGAAATGACTATAGAACCTACCCCAACATCTGGATCACTGGCTATTGGGCCAAGTCGATAGATGACAAGTCCTGCTGGCTGTGTCTCCAGGACTGTGATGGAATCTGATGCTTGAGTCCAGCGTGGTGGTGACAAGTTATGTACGACATTGATAGTCAGGACTGCTTGGATATGACAGCTGTAATCGTGGGCTTGGAATTTCATCTACAAATTAGCAGATCATTAACTGTACCATATGGTCACTTACCAGCTTCAACAACACTTGTGG
The DNA here is from genome assembly GCA_963931925.1 of Onchidella celtica. Taxonomy (NCBI): domain Eukaryota; kingdom Metazoa; phylum Mollusca; class Gastropoda; order Systellommatophora; family Onchidiidae; genus Onchidella; species Onchidella celtica. The sequence goes on along the minus strand of OZ007568.1, from coordinate 65,545,295 downwards.
ATTATGAATTTCTGTACTCTCCGGTTATTGCTAGGACTAATTAATAAATGAATATGCCAAAGTATGCTAATTTCAACTCATGTATCTACTACTATATGAAACATTCCATAGCTTTCCCCTTTATTTTGTTGTGCCGTGACATGATCTGCAGCATTTATGCCTGAAACAAATGCTTGAATATGCTGAGAAATGATGTCTCCATTACAACTGAATTTCCGTCACAAATATCCAAAGAGATTTGAAATGCTGGTCTTAATGTGCTCTAAACACTTTTCTTCTGTGACCAAGTTATGCCGCTGTCTGTCATAAAGGTGTGTTTGTTGGATACAGATTTACCACCTCATTGTTCCTCATGAATTATTTCCCGCAGTGCACCAGAATACTCACCAGGTACTGCGTTACATTACTGGTAGCAACTGGTGGCAGTATGTTAACATTTCCAGTTTTGTGATCAAAGCCGAAGTATGATGAAATTCCATTGTCATTCACAACTGACACATACACTGTATTGTATCGAGGCTGTGGACAAATTTAGTACAAATATAAAGCAAGATCACAGGCTTAAATCTTTTATACCATTTTCTGAGGACAATAATTTTTTTTCAAGAATTTTTCTTGAAGGGGGCAGTCCAAAATTTCCTTCCAAGTTTCATTATAATATAAAATTGATGACTTACACTGATATCAACATCACCAGCTGTCACAGTGAAAATGTTGCCCGTCTGGTTCTGCTGAATTTCAGTAACAGTTGGCAGACTCCAAAAAAAAGGACAGTCTCTGTTGCGGAATACTATTATGTTAATGGTGGCTTGTCTTGTGCCATTGAGGGATGGACTGCCACCATCATAAATTTGAGCTGACAACTGCAGAAAATCAAAACAGGTGGAGTTCATGGAGGTAAGAAATAAAGTTAATCAGTAAGTGAGGATCTTTAAACATTTGAAAGATTTAAATCAGAAGCTAAATAAACATGCTGTCTATGATCTGCACAAATTATGGGCTTAAAATTTGAAAGAAGACATTAAGTTAGCAAAGAGTAATTAGGATATATTCATATAATAACGATAACAAGTGCTCGAGTATCAGCGTAACTTTTGTTTCGAGGCTGTGCTTGCTGTAGCTGAGGTTCAAACCACTGTTATATTTGTATTATGTTCCAGCCGATCAACAAATCAATTGTAGTGATTTCGAAGGAGCACACAGGAAATTAATTCTAGTGATTCTTGTGGAATGCCCAGGAAAAGAGAAAACCAAATTATGTTGCTCAGCCCCATAACTGCTGTGTACAGTACATACTGTATAAGAATATGAACGTCGTACATCGTGCCTTAGATCCCTGTAAACTGACACTTGACCCCCACGGTTCACTGTAAAGTAGTGATGGGTGGTGTTCAAACGGTAATAGACCTCATTCCATGGAGCCTGTGAGGAAGTTTTAAATAAATGAATACTTGTAATGACTGGGCATCAAACAATATTCAGACTTAATCATCATACTTAGAAACTACTGTATTTAAATACCTATCAACCAAAATCTGATACTCAAATATTATTCATTCGTACTTTACAGGCTTTTTTCTGAAGAACAATAAAAACGTTTCATATTTTCATGAGAAGAGCTTTCAACAATATACTTATGTAATATCTCAGTCCATCATTTCCCCAAATAAATTAATGTTTTGACAGCTCTCTTGACAGCAGCGAGAGTGCAGACATTAAACTCTTTAGGATTAAAATTGATGAATGGATTGGCTATTACTTCACATTGGTGATCTCTGGCATCTCACCATTTTACATCACAGCCCCCTCTCCTTCCGGGAAGATGAAGTTCAGGAAGAGGAGTGGGGAGGGCAAAAGCTGACCTAAAAATTATTACTTTGGATATCCTGCAGTGATAAGCTCTATAGCTCATTTCATTTTTTCCCCCTTTCCTACCGTGAGGTCATCATCTCGACCTTGCAATGGGGTTCCAATAATCTGTGCAGGTGGAACATCCTCAAATGTTTGAAAGTTGTATGTGAAAGTGGTGAAGTACGGCAGGTTCAGATTACGTCTAACGTTAATAACCACTTCAGTGATATCTAGATGACGAGGTAAACCGTTGTCTTGAACCAAGACAAAGAGCTGTCAAACAAAAACACCATCAGACATGAATAAACTCAGTGTGTGCAAAAGAAAGGATAAGATTGGGCGGGTGCACAAGTAAATTGATACTTCTCCTGATTCTGAGTAGCGAATATCTCACTCTCTGAGGAGGCAACAACATGGCAAAACGACTCAAAAGTGATGCGCTTTTAATTTTGTTTTCTTTACTCATTAACGTATTCTGTAGCAATACTTCGAACTAAATCCTTTTTATATGAAATACAGAGATGTAAGCATGTGAATGTCAAGCAATGTTATCTTCCACTGCTTTCATTGTTATTATAAAAGTGGCAATTAAGCAGATTTATTGCAGGATCTACTGGTATTAACAAGAAAGGTAATTCAACACTGACGCCCGTGTGCACAAAAATCAAATTTATGAATTACAGCCAGATCCACAATGAAAAAAAAAAGCCTCGAGTGAAAATAAGTCTTTATTATTATTATCATCTGTTGTGTGCAGACCTCAATCACTTACAATTTACATACTTTAATTCAAGTTAGTTTGAACAGGCCACTGTTGCATTATTTGGCTCTACTTGGGGTGGAAATGTCGTAAATGAGAAATCACACACTGCTACTCACTGACATACAACGTCAATTATTTAATGGTTTCTGTTATAACAGATATGACTAGCATTTGATTCGAGTTTCAATGACATATCACCATGTAGGATACTATTTCCCATGCAACAAGAACACTATAAATTTCAGCTAACTACTTACTTCCCGCACACTTGAATTCTTGCATGTTTTATTACTTTAGAAAGAAATCTTGCGGCTCAGACTGATGCATTGCTGTTACTTGAGAACAGTAGATTTTGCCACCCCTAGAAATTCCATTTCCACACCCGCTGCCTCTACCATCACAGTGGACCCAATCATAATGCTTGAAGACTGTTTGTCTGGTTACCTTTGATGCCAGGATATTAGTTTCAGTTTTCATTGCATCGATATGATGCTGGATAGTTATCCCCTCCATAGCCACAGGTGAGACTTCTTGCCAAATCCTACCCTGGTAACATAACTAATACCATGTGATTTTTATGACAGACTCTCATTCGTTTTAGATTTGATCATATCTGACAAATGGCCCTATCAGTTTTCGGAATATGCTATCCATAATAGTTTGAATAGACATTACACGGACTACTCTACAAGAATTAACGTAAGAAAGGTTTCCTTCATATGGATTTCCCCGTTTTCAATGTTTTTCGATTTCACAACACGTACACAGCAGCACCAGATATTTCAAAAGACTAATACTTTTCTCAGGGGTAACGGCTTTGAGGTCAAAGCCGGCATTCAGCAGGGTCCATATTCTTTTGATATTTCTGAGGTTTATGGGGATTTACTAGGGTTCATTTCGGTGAGGATTCATGTAAGTTGGTTATTGTTTTCTTTCTATACAATTTTCGAGCTCTGTACAGCTGTTATTTTGTATTAATTGCCTCTACTATTACCCAAGACCATAGAGATGCTCATAATACCCACTATACCAAAACGGTGCAATCGATCGTTAAATACAAAGTCGAAGGGTTCCGCCGCGTGCGTTGTCTGCTAGACTGACCCAGCGCGTATGGTGTGCCCAGTCATGGCTCGGTTAGCAAGGATTTAATGGTGGCATGAAGTAAACAGTGATATTTTCTTTATGTCCCATTGGACGAGATGAGGTTAACAGACTACCAAGACTACCAAGAACTATGCAATAGAGTATCTATTCAAAGAATTAATTTAATGATTAAAGCAAATAAATGAGTTTAAACTGCAAACTTTGAATGGAGTTCCTACTTACATAACACCAAAGGGGAACTGTACCGGTACATCTTCTAATCTTATGAAAAAAGTGTAGGGATAACCAGGGTAGGAGAACAAGAGGAATGAAGTAGGAAAAGAGAACAGATGGGCCATTATTTAAATGATTAAAGCAAATAAATGGGTATAAAACACAAACTTTGAATGAAGTTCTCACATACATCAGACCAGAGAGGAAATTTACTTCTAATTTTATGAAAAAGTGTAGAGATAACCAGGGTGGCAGAAAAAGGGTAATGAAGTAGGAAAAGTGACCAGATGGGCGATTCAAAAAATGAACAAAAACTCAACAAAATCCAGCCCCAGTATACTGATGATAATGAACGTTGAAAAAGTGTTACTCATGTTGCAGCTTCTTCAGTTTTCCAACTTTCTTTCCTGAAATTTTCTGTTTTGGGGACTATTTCTGATTGAATTTCTGTTGCTTGAAGATTAATAAGGAAAAAGGAAAGAAAGAAAGAAAGAAACAACAACACAAAACACTTCCTTTAAAAGAAATTCGGGATGATCAAGTGGAAAAGTTCATTCACATAATTGTTGATTGAACGTATGGGATATGGGATTCCTTAGCTTTGAGAAGGTTTATCAGTATTTGATCGATGACGTTTTACGGCTTCCTCAAACAAACAAAAAGACGATGCCGTTATACCGAAAGTTGAATTTACGCCCCTCCCTCTCCACAAACACAAACACACACACAGCTGATGATCTCCATAGCACACATGTATTAGTCCAAACACACAAATATTGGGACTGTATGAGGAGTGCAAAGGTGTATGTCTGAAGTCCAATTTACTATAATAGACAAACTTCAAGTAGGCAAACAGCCTTGCAAAGTGTTAATTTTGATTCTTCACAAAGGAGCACCTGGTCTCCTCGATTAACCGCGTGCCTGTGTTTACGATTGTACGCGCCGGACTATTTTTAGAAACTCCTGGCTCGGCGGACGGAAGTGTTTGAATTGCACCGTCTTGGTATAGTGGGTCTTGGCTATTACTGCGCTAGTATTATTTACATTACAAGCTGGACAAGATGGCGGCTCCCAGCACGGAGAGACCACCAAGTACAGTAACTGATCGGGGCGCATGCTTTGTATTGCACTCGACAATTGCCCCTCCTGATGGTAGCTACATCAAAGGTCTAGACTTATGTAGAGCCTGTGAAGCTACCACTGGACCTTTAGGAGTAGAGGGAGCTCAGAAAATTGGGGGCCTATGAAGGATATATGTTGAAGGGACTGGTGCGAGGGAAAAGCGGCTAACGCAGGGGATTATATTTATGGGTCAGTCTGTCTCGTTGCTAGCGACAAGCACAACTAAAATAATAATCGGAGGCATCCCATTATCGGTGAGCAATGAGGAGACAGAGAAGGCCCTGACTAATAAAGGTGTGGTGTTGCGCTCAACAATAAGAGAAGAGCATTACAGGGACGAAAAGGGGGGATGGACAGGCTTTAAAACGGGAAGACGTTTTGTTTATGCTGATATCCCTTTGATAAATATTGAGGTATCCATTCCCATAGGCGTATGGAAAGGTACCATTTACTATAGAGAACAGGTCAGACCAGGACGACACACCAACAATAGTGACACTACATCGACGCCTCCTGTAGACAACAGTAAGGACACAGAGGAAAGTGTATCAGTAACACACATAGACAACATTCCAAACACAGGGCAAGAATTAGACCTACACACAACAAAGTCTAACACGGTAAGTACTTGCTCATCTAAAGCTAATTATGCAGGTGTGACCAGTCAGGGGGCACACGTAAGTCGCCCCAAAACACGAACAGGTGAGCGAGGTGCTACAACTAAACAAACAGACATAAAACAAATACTTCTAAACAGATCTCGGAGTTTGTCTTCTAGAGGACTACGTGAGTCCGCACTCGTTCAACAAAACAAAAGAGCCGGAGAAGCAATTGAACCACCCAGTGAGAAAGTAAGGCGACAGAAGGAGGAGGTAGGCGGTTGGGAGCACAACCAAAACAGAAACGAAACTTTAAGTTCTCCTCATTCACGTGTGATTAGCAGGCAACGACCAGGACCGAATAAGGATTACACTTTTAGAAAACTCCTATGTTTGTTCTGTCTCTGAATTGCAGAGGCCTAAATAAAAAAAAGTAAACGTTCCAATATTCTTTAAAAATGCAGAAAATATGAACTCTCATGTTTACAGGAAACTCATGTCACAAGTGAACAGGGGGGGGGGGGGGGTGGAAGAAGGAGGGGTGGGGGGGGGGGGAGATGTTCTATTCTGTTGGTACAAATAGAAGCAAAGGTCAAATTATTCTCATCAATAGAAACCTAAGTTATGAGGGAATCAGACTATTGTACTCATCAGATTACTTCAACATAATATACGGCCCAATAATTAAAGCAGAAAAAATACCTTTTTTAAACCAGTTGACCCAAATAATCTCGACATGACAATAATATAGTATGTGGGGACTTTAATGTCGTCCTGCTAGATATAGTAGCAGGAGAGCCGCATGATGTGAGGCAGGCATGTCAAGCATGCGGCCCTTTAAAAGCAAAGTTGCGGCCCGCGTAAAGGTTTCTTCAGCGCGAGCACATTTTATTTTCGTAATATAAATTTTAAAAAAAAGATAACTTTTTTTCGATTTGATTTTGTGTGTGTGTGTGCGATTTTGTCAACTACCATTAACTTCCGACGAATCACGAATTTACGTTGTACTTACTCCCCTTTGGTTTTGTGCCGATTCCACAACGTATAGCTCGTTGACAGTTGTAAACTGAAAACTTTTAGATTTTCACAAATATCGTCAAAATGGCAAGTGCTCCTCCAGCTAAAAGAAAAGGAAAATTGAACGAAGAAGGGCGAGTATTCCAAGAAAAGTATGAAATACAGTATATTTGTACGATGGTGAACGAAAAGATACACTGTTTAATTTGTAACAGTTGCATCGCCACGCCAAAAAAGTACAACTTGAAAAGACATTATGAAACAAATCATCAATCTTACGATAAACATGAAGGTTTAATGCATGTTTCAAAACTCAAGGAATTGAAGGCTAACTTGACACAGCAACAGACCTGTTTTATGAAACTTTAGAAAGAGAATGTCGCTTCTATGACTGCAAGCTATGAACTCAGCAGAATGATCGCCATGAGTGGGAAGTAAAGCAATGCCTTGTAAAAACAGCTGAGATTGTATGTCCAGAGAGAGCACACTTATTCAAAGGCATCTCATTAACCAGGAACACTGTTGCTGAGCGGATTGATGAAATGTCAGGTAATTTGAAACAGCAGTTGAAAGCATTATCATCAAGGTTTGAACATTTTTCTTTTGCTGTTGATGAGACCGTTGATATCACTGGAATAGCACAGCTTGCAGTCTTTATCAGGGCCTGTAACAGTGAATTTAATATTATTGAAGAAATGATTGAACTGGTCCCCATGCATGACACTACTACAAGCCAGGACATCTTTGAGAAAGTCGAGCAGGTTCTGCATGGCTATGGCTTTGATTTGAGTAAACTTGCATGTCTATCTACAGACGGTGCTGCGAATATGGTTGGCAGACATAATGGTGTTGCTACCAAGTTGCGAACAAAAATAGAAAACTCGCATCCTGGCACATCATTTGCACATTTTCACTGCATTATTCATCGACAAAATTTGTGTTCAAAGATTTTAAAATTGGATAATGTGCTTAGCTTGGTCACAAAGACAGTGGACTATATCAGAAGACGTGCTCTCAATCACCGTCACTTTAGTGTCACGATTAAGGTTGATGGCCTTGTACGCCACGAGTATAGAGGGGGTAAACTTAGTAGGGGAGAAGGGGAGTTTTAAAGTTGTTAACGAGCATGAAATATTACTATCACGAGGAAGGTCGGTGGCCTTGTGCGCCACGAGTCTAGGGGGTGAGCTTAGCAGGGGAAAACACGGTTTTTAACATTGTTGACGAGCGTGAATAGATACACACGACTCGCTTTAAACTAGTCGCGTGTGCAAAAACCTCGGGAGTATAAATGGAGGAAAAGCTCGACACACGTGGTTCCCAAGTTATTCATTCCCAGAGGAAGAGCAGAGAAGCGGTCCGGGCGACAGGTGGAAGGTCGTGCCATGGGGACCAGGGGTGTTAAGTATGTGAGGGATCTATGAGGTTCCCAAATTATTCAGTCCCAGAGGAAGACGTAGAGAGAAGCGGTCCGGGCGACAAGTGGAAGGTCGTGCCAGTGGGGACCAAAGTGTTAGGTGTGTGAGGGATCTATGATGTTCCCATTTATTTCCAAATAAGCAGAATGTATCGGTCCGGGCGACAAGTGGAAGGTCGTGCCATGGGGACCAGAAGTTAAGGAGTCCTGAGGATGGGAACCCTTCAGGAGCTCGTGATCTACGATGGCGGGTGTGAACCGTCTGTGTGCCATTCGTTTGCAGTTTAAGGAGTCCTGAGGACGGGGTGGGAACCTCTCAGGAGCTCGTGATCTACGATGGCGGGTGTGAACCGTCTGTGTGCTATTAGTTTGCAGTTTAAGGAGCCCTGAGGACGGGATGAGAACCTCTCAGGAGCTAGTGATCTATGATGGCGGGTGTGAACTGTGTTTTCTTATTCGTGTGAAGCCAGGGGCGTCTGTTTCCCCTTTTATCGTTGAAGTTAGAGATATAGGAAGGATCGTGTGAATTCTGGAGACGTGAAACTGCATCAGCGAGGAGAGCAGCTGTTGACAGAGACTATTGAGTATACATAATTAAGTTTATGGACAAAGGGGTTAGGTCTAGATGTGAGTTGGGGAGTAGAGAATAGCCATGATCCCCAAGAGTGAATTTCAAATATCTCTGTTTTTGTGACTGTGTATTTGATTATCATGAGTTGAATGTTTTGGCATAAGTTTTGTCATGCATTTAGTATTAAATATCGTTTAATTTAAATTTCACTCCATGTGTCCGTTGATCGCTGGTCTGCTTGCTTGGCTTGTTAGCTGGGTTTGAAAGGAAAAATAAGTTAGGTACTCATCACACACGTGGTCGTGACAATCTTCACGCACGTGATCGTGACATTAGCCAGTTGTTGGAAGATATGGATAATCAGTTCACTCATGTTCCATTCTACACAGAAGTCCGCTGGATGTCATGTCACAAAGTACTGAAAAGATTCTATTTGTTGAGACAAGAAATAGTTTTGAAGATGAAAGGTCAAAACACAGATGAAATAAAAAAGGAAAGCTGGCTCCAAGATCTTGGTTTTGCTGTCGATATTACTGCACAATTAACTGATCTTAATTTGAAATTACAAGGTAAAAACAAACTCATCACTCAGTTGTATGATGATATCAAGTGCTTCTGTACAAAACTAAGCCTATGGAGGTCAGAGTTGTCAAATGAAAATTTATTTCATTTTCCTACATGCAAAGAGCTGAAAAACACTACCATTACCGGGACTGTACTTAGCTTTGCTAAGTGTGGCACTCACTTGGAATTGTTGTCAAAGGAATTTCAGGAAAGGTTTTGTGATTTCTCATCTTTTGAAAATCAGTTTGCATTATTCTCTGCACCATGCACCTTTGATGTTACCAAGGCAGAAGAAAGCCTGCAGATGGAACTTTTAGAAATACAGTCTGTAGCGTCCCACTAGTTGAACGATCGATATTTTCTCACCCCCCCCCCCCCCCGCTTGGCGAGTCTCACTCGGCGACCTTCCTCCCCCCTCTCGCCAGCAAGGCCGGTATTTTTCTTTGATGTGGTTTGTTTGTTTCACTGTAGAATGTCTAGAAAATCTAGAAGGTACTGCAGCGTCCGAGATTACGCTAGGTCGACCTTGAGTGATGTAATTCTGTGACGTGTCTGTGTACGATTGGGTGGCTTGTATGTGTCCCGAACGATCTAGGTCTGTCTCGTGCTTATGGGGCGGTTAAGCCGCTTCCTGAACGTTCCTGGACAGAATATATATAAGGAGGGCCAGGCGAGTAGGAGTGGAGCAAATCGTGGGTGAAAATCGTAAGGTGCAAATCGTAGGTGTGTACATCCAGTTGTAGTTAGAAGTGTGCCTTCCCGGCTAGCTAGGTGTAAGTAACTTGTGGATATCAGCTCTTGTTTACAGTTATTAAACGTTAGTATTAATTGTTCATCGGATCCTGTTATTTATTTCTACAACAGTTCGAGACAGTTTCGTTTTTAAGGGGTAGACGATCAGTTCATCTGACTCTCCCCATCATAACGTGCTGAAATTTGCATCAACTGTTACATATTGGGGGCTCGTCCGGGATCCGATCAGATCAGAACAGATTCAATTCAGACCATCGAAGTGTTTCTAAAGTACAGTAAATAGTCTAAAGATCATCGAGGATATCCACAACATGTCAGAGGCTATTGGAAGGCTTGGCCAGGAAGCAGACGCCTTGGAGCTCACTGGGAAGGAGAGACAGGATTACATCCGTTAAGGCCTGAGGGAGGAAAGAGAGAGGCAAGAGCGCATGGAGCAACTGAAGATGGAAAAAGAGAGGCAAGGGCGCATGGAGCAACTGAAGATAGAGGCTCGGGAGAAGGAGATGAACCACGAGCTGGAGATGGAGAGGATCCGCCATCAGCGTGGAGGCGAGTCGACGCAGGGGACCAGCGACCACGCCAGTTCCAAGAGACCCAAGCTACCTGCATTTCAGGATGGGAAGGACGACCTTGATAGCTGGCTACTTCGTTTTGAGAGGTTTGCCGAGACAGCGGACTGGTCCAGATCCACCTGGACGACATCACTGTCTGCCCTGCTGACTGGGAGAGCTCTGGAGTGCTTCTGTCGATTGCCGATCGATGAGGCCAAGGACTACGACAAAGTCAAGGAAGCTTTACAGAAGAGGTATAATCTGTCAGAGGACGGTTACAGACTCATGTTCAGACAAGGTAAGCCTGAAGATGGAGAAGATGTCGGGATGTTTCTCACTAGGATCAAGACTTACCTAGAGAGGTGGATAAAGCTATCAAAGACGGAGAAGACCTACGAAGGAGTGAGGGACCTATTCGTTAGAGAGCAGTTTATGGATGTTTGCCCACCAGACCTTGCGACCCATGTGAGGGAGAGGAAGCCAAAGACGCTACAGGACGTCGCAGACTCAGCGGAGGCGTTCCTGGTAGCGAGGAACCGGACACTCAGCGGGAGCGCCAGACTGCAGAGCCGGCCAGTGCGACAGAGGCCCAACGGAGACCGAAGTCTACAGGTCTGTTATAGGTGCCAGAGGCCGGGACACAAGGCGAAGGAGTGTCGTGCAAGGACAAAAGACAAAGGTGAGTTCAGATGTTACCTTTGTGGAAAGCCAGGCCACGTTCGGAGAATGTGTCCAGCCCAGAAGGATACGGGGCGAGGCAAGCCGAACAAGGCGGCAGCGGCCGTAGTTATAGCGGCGGACGATTCGTCGCGACAGGATGCGACGACGGCTGACACCAGCATCAACGTTCAAGCGGTAATGAAGGACGGGAAGCTCCAGTTAGCGGTGCCTGTTACGTGCGGAGGATGCAGTGACGGAAGGACCGTGGAGAAGAAGTTACCAGTGATGAAGGGCTTGATTGGAAATCGAGCAGTAGATGTCCTAAGAGATACCGGCTGTGAAGGTGTAGTGGTGCGGCGATCACTGGTGGACGACGGACAGCTCACCGGTGGAAAGAAACTCATCGCGAGGATCGATAACTCCTTGTTAGCGGCGGAGGAAGCCATTATCGACGTGAGAACGCCTTACCTGACGGGCAGAGTGACGGCACTGTGTCTCCCGGAGACCATCTGCGACCTAGTAGTCGGGAACGTGGACGGAGCGAAGGACCCGTACGACCCTGATACTGAGGTGATGGTAGGAGCGGTGACCACTAGGGCCCAGGAGAAGAGGGACCAGTCTACGTCGCTGAAGGTGCCGAGGGCAGAACGGCACGCGGGAGTGGATAGGAAGGAACTCATCCGACTCCAGGAAGAAGACGAAGACCTCAAGAAGTTGGGGCAGAAGAAAATTCCGACCAACAGAGGCAACAAGTCCGTACACTTCGAGAGACACGGAGGTGTACTGTACCGGATTTATAGGGACATAAGACAGGCTACGATTACAAGACAAGTGGTACTACCCGAGAAACTGAGGGAGTATGTACTGAGCGTTGCCCATGATTCTATCGTCGGAGGACATCTCGGCGTGAAGAAGACGAAGGACAGGGTGATGAGCAATTTTTACTGGCCTGGTATCGAAGGTGACGTCGCGAGATACTGCCGCTCATGTGACATCTGCCAGAGGACAGTGAACAAGGGAATGACTCCTAAGGTGCATTTGCAGAGTATGCCAGTGGTAGACATCCCATTTAGGAGAGTGGCCGTGGACCTAGTAGGACCTATTGACCCCCCAAGTGAAGGCGGACATCGGTATATCCTGGTATACGTAGACTACGCTACTCGTTACCCTGAAGCGACCCCCTTGAAGAAGATTGACGCGGAGACAGTAGCAGAAGCCTTAGTAAATATCTACAGCCGTTTGGGTGTGCCCGAGGAGATCTTATCTGATCAAGGGACTCAATTCATGTCGGACGTCATGAAAGAAACGAACAGACTACTGGGGATTCGACAGTTGACCACCACAGTCTACCACCCTATGTGCAACGGGCTGGTGGAGCGATTTAATGGCACACTGAAGAAGACCTTGAGGCGACTGTGCGCGGAGCAACCTAGGCAGTGGCACCGATACATTAACCCGCTGCTCTTCGCGTATCGTGAAGTTCCCCAAGAATCGACAAAGTTCGCCCCATTCGAGTTGCTGTATGGAAGAACGGTGAGAGGACCGATGCACATCTTGCGACAATTATGGACCAAGGACGTAGAGGAGCCGGAGACAAAAACCAGTTACCAGTACGTCATGGAACTACGCGAGCGGCTGGAGGACACTTGGAAGTTGGCTACGGAAGAGCTCTCAAAGGCACAAGGTAGACAGAAAACCTACTACGACCGGAAGGCGCGAGAGAGGAAGTTCCGCCCTGGCGACGAAGTTTTAGTACTGCTACCGACAAACATCAACAAGCTCCTAGTCCAGTGGAAGGGACCATACAAGGTAGTCTCGGTTGTCGGTGTCAACGACTACAGGGTTAAGATGGGTGTGAAAGAGAAGACATTGCACGCTAACCTTCTCAAGAGGTATATCCCCAGGACTACACCAGCGACGACGCAAGCAGCGGCGGCGGCAATAGGACCGGCATCTGTCGTGACCGAGATGTGTGAGATGAACGACGGCAGGAGCGACACCATACCTGGAGATGGCGACGCTATGATGGACGACGACGGTGATGGTGCTGGGACTGTGCTGGCAGAGAACGACGTGATGGACAAGAGTCAACCTGTGGAGTCGGCTGGCATGACAGTCATCGAGGACTGCGACCTGGAAGGCGACAACGGTGGAATGACGGAGGACCTTGCCGACCTAGGGAGCTGGGGCCAGAAGGAAGGCTACGAAGATGTCCAATATGGAACGCAGCTGACGCCGGAACAACGTCAACAACTCGGCGATGTGGTGAAGGAGTATCAACGCATCTTCACCAATCTCCCCGGATGCTGCCAGTTAGGCGAACATCGCATCGACCTGACATCAGAGGTACCTGTTCGGCAACGACCATATCCGGTGCCCTATGCTATGCGCGACTCCTTGAAGGAGGAGCTCAGCACCATGGAAAGGTTGGGCATCATACGCAGGAGCTCATCAGCTTATGCTTCACCGGTTGTTGTCGTCAAGAAGAAGGATGGATCCAACCGAGTCTGCATCGACTACAGGAGGCTGAACAAGATCACTGTGTTCGACCCTCATCCGACAGCAGCCCCATCGGAAGTGTTTCAGAGTCTGTCGAGAGGAAGAATATTCTCTCGGATCGACTTAAGCAAGGGATACTGGCAAGTGCGAGTCCGGGAACAAGACATTTCCAAGACAGCGTTCGTCACCATGGGTGAACATTACGAATTCACCCGGATGCCCTTCGGGATGATGAACTCAGGAGCTACACTGGACAGGATCGTGAAGCCATTGATCCAGGGACTGAACAATGTGACAGCGTATGTGGACGACCTGCTGATCCATACAGAGACATTCGACGAGCATGTGAATGCTCTCAAGGAATTGCTGCAGAGGATGGACCAAGCTGGATTAACTGCAAGACCATCCAAGTGCCTGATTGGAACGTCTGAAGTGGACTTTGTTGGACACTCAGTGGGAAAGGGTATGATTGGCTTGTTTAGAAGAAAATGTGTGTAAGGTGCGGGATGCACCCAGACCCACCACTAAAAAGGAAGTGAAATCATTTTTAGGACTGGTGGGATATTACCAAGAATTTGTACCTAACTTTACAGCGATTGCAGCACCACTGTCTGATTTGCTTAGAAAGGGTCAGCCTAATGTAGTTCGGTGGGAAGAAGTGCAGGAGAAAGCGTACACTTCTTTGAAGAATGCCATTGTTTCCAAACCCGTGTTATGTTTGCCAGATTTTTCAAAAGAATTTGTCTTAGCAACTGATGCATCAGATCGCGGGTTGGGTGCTGCTCTTATGCAGGAATATGAGGGAAAGTTGTATCCTGTGGCATACGCCAGTCGTAAGCTATTGCCTCGTGAGACGAAATATTCAGTCTCAGAGCGAGAATGCCTAGCCATCGTTTGGGCGGTAAAGAAGTTTACTTTGTATTTGTATGGTAAGGAGTTTGTGCTCCAGACTGACCATAGGTCATTGGAGTATTTGAATTCTGCCAGATTTGACAGCCCAAAGCTATTACGATGGAGTCTATTTTTACAGTCATATAGATTCAGGATTAGGTATGTCAAGAGCAAGGAAAATTTCGGCGCCGACTTCCTGAGTAGAGTGTTTTGAATAGTACAAGTTCAGTGAGATGTATTGTAACCCAGATTTTTGCCTATTAGATAAGTTTCTGGGATGACTGTATTGTAATGTAATGGCATATATTTTTTATCTGAATGAGTCTTGAATTATTGGCCGGCAGAGAGCCACTATGTATTAGTCATGTTTTGATCTTGTATCATATTAACATTATTTGTTACCAATGGGACTTAGTGTAATTGTTGAAGAAGGTAACCCAAATGGGAACTGCGAGCAAGCAGTGATTTTGTATGTTGCATTGATGTAATTTACGAGTGGCCTAAGCTTAGGCAGTATCGGTATTGCTTGGTTATAATTCGTTTGATTTGATATGATGAAGTTAGACCCTGATCAGTGGACGATATGTGTGGGTATACATGCCATTGTATGTATGACTTCATGCATTTTTTTAGGACAATCATTGTTATGCACAACGTTTATGGGCTATGTTTCGTGCACGAAGCATTGTGTATTGGATGGCCATCGTTTCACCATTGTATGATTTTTAATAGTATCATTGACCATCGTTTCACCACAGTGGTGGTAGTATATTGGTTATAATAGTAGATCTACTGTTGACCATGGTTTTGTAATGGTACTGTAATGATATTGTAATGAGATTGTATTAGTGTTATAAAGATAATATGGTTATTGTATTGTACTTAGGATATTGGGAAGACACCTAGTACAGTATTAGCAATGTCTATTGTAAGATTGGAGATGAGAAGTATTTTATGATAGTGTAGACGCTTTATGATGTAGATAGTTGAAGAATGTTCAACTTAAATTGGGGAGTTGTGTAGCGTCCCACTAGTTGAACGATCGATATTTTCTCACCCCCCCCCCCCCCGCTTGGCGAGTCTCACTTGGCGACCTTCCTCCCCCCTCTCGCCAGCAAGGCCGGTATTTTTCTTTGATGTGGTTTGTTTGTTTCACTGTAGAATGTCTAGAAAATCTAGAAGGTACTGCAGCGTCCGAGATTACGCTAGGTCGACCTTGAGTGATGTAATTCTGTGACGTGTCTGTGTACGACTGGGTGGCTTGTATGTGTCCCGAACGATCTAGGTCTGTCTCGTGCTTATGGGGCGGTTAAGCCGCTTCCTGAACGTTCCTGGACAGAATATATATAAGGAGGGCCAGGCGAGTAGGAGTGGAGCAAATCGTGGGTGAAAATCGTAAGGTGCAAATCGTAGGTGTTCAAATCCAGTCGTAGTTAGAAGTGTGCCTTTCCGGCTAGCTAGGTGTAAGTAACTTGTGGATATCGGCTCTTGTTTACAGTTATTAAACGTTAGTATTAATTGTTCATCGGATCCTGTTATTTATTTCTACAACAGTTCGAGACAGTTTCGTTTTTAAGGGGTAGACGATCAGTTCATCTGACTCTCCCCATCATAACGTGCTGAAATTTGCATCAACTGTTACACAGTCAGATTCTACACTCGGAGCAAAGTATCTTGAAGTGGGGATACCTGGTTTCTTTTCATACCTACCTGAAAAGTTTAAAAACTTCAGAAAGTTTGCCACAAAGATTATGGCAATGTTTGGTTCTACCTATGTGTGTGAACAGCTATTTTCTTTCATGAAATCAATAGAAACCTCTCAGAGAACAAGGCTGACTGATCAGCATTTGACATCTTTGATTAAAGTCGGAACTGCACAGACACTTCAGCCGGACATACCAAAAACTCAGCCAAAAAAAGGTCCAAACCTCAGGACAAAACACTAAAACCTTTTGAATAGTAGCAAATAAATGTTTCAGTTTTAAACTGTTGTGTTCTTTTAACTATGTTTTTGCTGCTGTTGCAAAATACAAAAATACCATGTCCTTAATTTTTTTTTATCAAACTATTTTATTAGTTTGTATTCATGAACGCTGCTAAAACATTCGTATACACAGTGTATGTGCATAATTATTAAGAAACAATTATCCTGCAGTAAATTTTATTCAGTGACTTCAATTAGTTGTACTGTATGCAAATATTTCCCATGTGTGGCCCCCATGATGACATAATGTGACCCATGTGGCCCTTCGGGAACTTTCAATTTGACATGCCTGACCTAGAGGGTTCGAGAAGGCCGACAACACAGAATTCAGTAGTTAGCAATTCTGGGATATAAAAGACTCAAGTTGGGTCCGATCCCCAGGACAGTCCCCATAGACAGCTGTGTATTCATTTACTTGGGTATGTATGTTTTCTCCTACTCATCTATTTATTTATTTATCTATTTATTTACCTTGGTCTCCACTTTTAATTCCTTCGAGTATCTATGTACAAACACCTCTGTAGGCATCTATATATTTATAAAAATTGAATTTGTTCATCTCTGCTCGCTTAATTAGGCGCCTATTATTTCTTTATTTAGTGATCACTGAGTCGTGCACTGAATGAATACATTCAAAATCGCATTTCAATCTGAGCTCTTAAAAAAAAAAATTTTTTTTCTCAGGAAAAATCCTGAATCAAAGAATATTAAGGATCTCTAACTTACCTTATATTCTAGGACATTGGATGCTAAAACCAGACTGGTCATCAAAACATTCACATTTTCATTGTCTCTTTGTTGAATGGAGAAGAACGAGTTGCCATTGCCACCACCAATAACTGAATAACTCATTTGACCAAAGGGGTCCTGAAACCAATTACAGAGAAAGGTATGAGTGCACCAGCCAGCCAAGAGATTACAAGGCAACAACGCAAATTTATGCATATGCCCAAACAAAACATAATAAAGTCCAATAACATGTGATAACACATTCTCATCAAGTTATTCAAGAACCAATTTCAGAAAAGAATTAAACAGACAATTTCATGGAATAATCTTCTCTTCAGAAAAATATGAGAAACATAATTATCCTCTGATCATATTGAATGTAAAATGCACTTTATATGTTAAAAAATTGTTTTTACCAGAGCAATTATTTACATTTGATTACATGGCATTAACAAGATTGTCTGTAATAATGGGCGGGCCAATAGATAAACATAAATTAATATAAATGCATTCTTTGCATTGAAATAGTTACGTGAAAGTGTCAGAAATTCACAGCCAGTAACAAAAAAGTCCACTCTGTATCTTACCAATGGGTCAAGATCTGTAGCCCGTATTGTGCCCACCAAAGAATTGATGGTCTGGTTCATGTCGATGTTGAATTCATATCGAGATGAGTCCCATCTAGGACGATTTGAATTTCGAATGATAGTAATAGTGACTGGTGCCACTGTGCTGGCTCTGGATGGGCTTCCTTTGTCTCTGGCTCTCACTCCAAACTGAGACAGAAACAATTTTTGTTTACAAGAAGGTGTTTTTACATAAACAACAACATGCCCATTTATGTAGTGATATTTTCATTAAAAAGAAAACGACTTGATGGAATCAAATATGGCGGACCTGCAGTCCTAATTTTTCAAAACTGTCTACAGCAAATTCTGTCTAGAATGTCTTATCGCTGTAAGGGCTAAAGGATAAGTACTGAACCCTGAAAAAAGAGCCTTCACCATTCTAACAATGAAACATATCTTACTATGGGTGCCTCACTTCAGTGACAACTCTACCCACAAGCATCCCAACAGACTATGTTAGAGAGGACAAGATCAAGCTCCCAAACCACTCAAATAGGAGGCACCAGTTCAGGAATGCCCAAGTTTAAAGAGCATGTTCCAGTTAAAAAGTTAGGTAGAGAGAAACCAAGCATTCGCCAGCAGTCATAAGTGAAATGTTAGATCAGATTTCAGATACCACTGAAGCTATTTAAAGAGAATACTGCTGTCAGCTTTCTTATAATTTCACCTGAAGGAAAAATAATATACCTGGTATTGATCACGTGCGTAGCATGGTGGGTTTCTCAAACTTGCTTTGGCAAATATGAAGCCAAAAGTTAGATTTATGTTGAAGCAGTTCAGACTTCCATCACTTACATTTCCTTCTTGAATCTCAAACCCAAAGACATTATTAGGTACCTATGAAAGTGAGTAGATAATGGTTCTAAACAGCTTTCTTCATTAAACAGTATAAAGCATAATTATTTTATTTTGAATTTACCAGATCCAGAACTGTAAAAATATGCATTGGAAAGGGTGTGATCATGGAATCCAGGTAATACTAAAATGGAAAAACAAAACAGAACAGTATGTTCATATCCCGTAATGAAATCTGAAAAGTCAAAAGAGTGCATTTAGCAGTGAAGGTATTATTATAATGAATATAATGATATATTGTAAGTGGGTATGGAACATGACATCCTTGACATAATTAATAGAACACCCTGCGTTTGTCTCACTACTGACCATCGTGCCTGCCAGAAATGTGTCTGTTAATAATAGGTGAAACGCTTTTATTTCACAAAATACCTGCAGTCTAGGAATAAACATATCTCTATCACTTTTCTCTGGAAACCCCATTACATAAAAGTAACCCCCCCCCCCCCAAAAAAAATGTTATCAATAGGCTCACAATTCGTGATAACCAATTATCAACATTTCTACTCACTGCTGCATCATTATCTGTTGCATTGATATCAATGATGGTATGTCCATAAGGCCAGGTCTCTGGAATAGTTCTCGAGTAGGGACCAGGAGCCAGAACAGGAGCAAAAACATTGGAACCTAGTGCACAGACAATTGCAATATTACTTTGATAACTTTCAGAAAAGGAGGCTTGAAGGAATGAATTTGGACTTATCCTTTTGCAGTGATACAGGGCATGCAAATCTAATGCTATACCTTGTCATTTTCATAACTAGGAGCCAAAATTAAGAGAAGCACAATAATGTCACACACACCATGCAGATCCATATGGCCGACATTGAAACGAAATTGAATCGACACCGACACCGAACAAATGGCCCCAACGCAAATCTTGCTTTGTAAGTCTACTAACAGTACACTAAACGACATCAACACCAGCAACGATATCCACGCGTAATCTGTTTTGATGAAGAACGTTGTTTAGAACCATTATCTCTTCCTGTAATTTGTGTCGGTGTCCTGGCCTTGTTGGGTTCGTGGATTTTCAGCTTTATCCAACAATTAACTTACCATTTTGAGCCGTAACTGAGTTACAAACGAGAATGATGATGAGGAAGCGGAGTGGTGATAGGTCTTCGCTTTTCATGTCTCAGCCGTTCTCGCCAGCTCTGTCGAAAAACACAATAAAGAATAAAAAGCCCAATTAAAAAACAACCGAAAACAAAACCGACACAGACTTGAGGCACGATGTGATTGTGTGTTTTATAAGGCGACACTTTCAGGTGTTTGTGAGATGGGAAAAGCAGGGCGCAGGGAGGGGGGGTTGTGGGGAACGGGGGATAGTGTTGGGTATGTAA
Organism: Onchidella celtica; assembly: GCA_963931925.1. Classification (NCBI taxonomy): domain Eukaryota; kingdom Metazoa; phylum Mollusca; class Gastropoda; order Systellommatophora; family Onchidiidae; genus Onchidella; species Onchidella celtica. Next base: position 65,525,177 of record OZ007568.1, on the reverse strand, counting down.
AGTAAGGAAGAGTAGGGTGTCACCCTGCCGGTCATTCAGTCATCCACTGGTGGTTCTCTATTATGTGTGAACCACTGGAGGCTATTTCGTAATTATTCCTTTTTTAAAAAGTATAATGCTATCGAACAAAAAAGAAGTAATTGATACACAAAACCAGATTAAGACCCCTCGCGCACTGAGGAGAGTTGATTTTTACTTCCTTCGAACTACCGTACAATGTGCACTGAGTTGATAGTATTTTGTCTGTGGTCAAGACATCCATGGCGAGGTAGAGACTTTGTATTTTACACATGTGTCCACTTCTGCCTTTCCTGTCTTCAAAAATGGAATCAGGTGTAAAGAGACTATTTATATTTGTGCTCTGTTTTTATTATTATTATTATTATTATTATTGTGCTCATCCTTACTGTTTTATTCTCTCTTTTGTGATGTAGCCAAAGAGATTATAGCAAAGTGACTGGAGGAATTGCGCTCTCTCTCAGCGCACTTTTCAAAAGCGGTTATTTAATGGCGCCATCTTGTTAGGTCCCACTTTTGCTTGGGAAATCTCAATTCTAAGAAACTTATAAGGAAATATTGTAATGTTAGATGATGAATTATGCTTTTAAAGAAGAAAAAAATATTGTAAATGGAGGAAAAGTAAGGAACAAAATATGTCTCAGCTCCAACATGAGATGACTAACAATTGAGTAAAAAGTGTTTTTGATCCATTGTTGAGGGACGAAGATATTAATTTTGAGAAAAACAGATTTTATTATTTTTTTTTTTTTACAAGAATATTTTTTGTAGATCAGTGATGTCGTTAGTTCATCAATAATGAACAGAAACACGTCATTACTGTCGCATTCAATAATGCTAGACACATTGTGCCAGTTTGTTTATTCTTTATGAGCAAATAATAAAAGCAATACTAGTTTTTTCCGCATTAGTAGAGACGCCATGTTTAGCAAGTTAGGTGTTTTGTTTAAGTGCAGTGTATTGCATAAAATGGTGGGGTGCCGGAAGTTTCAATAAAATATGATTGGCTGATGTTATAGTTTGAAAAATGTGTCTATGACACAGTGATAATATTATTATTATGAAGACCTCAGTGGAGTAGCGTGTTTTCTAAACAATTTGCACCTCGAGTAGGCTATGTTTGGTAATAGGTCGTATTCGTGTTCACTACTGATTCAGCTCAATTTGCTCTCCTTCTGTCTGAGGGAAAACGAAACGTTCATGCACATGATCCACGATGAACTGTTATAAGACATTTTTTATTTAGTAAAAACAGATGGATGATGTCAATTTCATCAACTGCTTTGTTGCAGAAATTAGATGCTATTCAGTATGATGTTTATAGTTTTATTAAAGTCAGTTAAGACAAAAATTGTACATTTGGTGGTAAAGGCAACACATTTTGCATAGTTATTGTAGGTGAGCATGCATACAAATAATTATGGATAAAATAGAACCACCTCAATAGAAGACCTACTCCACTCCAAAATGACCTCTAACCTCTTTACATTTCTTTGTATTTTGAATGACATCGATTCAAGGCTAGAAAAACTGAATATGGGGAGTTTTTTTGTGCATTAAAAATAACATTTTTAATGGGTAGGTGATGCGCTACAGCCCTTTTGTAATAACATTCTAACTTTCCATAATGACGTTCCAAACTGCTGACAGAGGTGGCTGAAGTCAGCAAGATATGGAACAAATAGAAAGACAACAACAACAACAAAATATGATTTAAATTGACCAAAACTGTTGCATTACTGTGGCGATCCCAGGACAGTGCATATCGTCTCTCACTTGATACAAACGTGAAAGAGTAATTTAATGGGTATAGTCACCATCGACTTGGGCTCGCACCAAGCTACAACCTCATTACCGCACACGCACGCACACGTCATATGCACATGTAAACACACGAAACACAGGACAGTCCACTGAAAAAGGCCAATCTTCACATAAACATGCCAAGTTTGAAAAGCTAAACATTTCATTTGTTCAATAAGCGCATACCAAGTTGGAGGTATCTGTAGCGTCCTAGTCCTAGGGGCTAACAATGTTGTCCGCAGCCCTCGGCGACCCCTCGTGTGCTAGTTTTTTTTTGCTTCTCTTTGATGTCTCGCTGTGTGACGTAATTGTTTTATTGTAGTTCAATTGAGAACGTACGATATCATTCATGTTGGAGTAGTTACTGTGTACCATGTTTAAACAATGCATAAAAAATCCAGGTGCACAGAGCCTTTGCCTCCCCCTGCCCTCATCGCCGTTCCAAGAAACAATGAAACAAACAATACAATAAGAGTTTGAAAGTGAAATGGTGAACAAATACCTTCAATGATAAGTCTATAAATAAAAAAGGAGTGCCATATGAGTTACACAACATTAACTGGGCGCATATTATTATTTCATGTTCTGAGTGTTAATCGCCGTGCCAAGCATTTACAATAAAAACATCCACCTACAGGACTAACACCAAGGGGGGGGGGGGCGCTGCCCTCTTGCGACTCCCCGCTCATGGACTCTCCTAAAGCCGCGTCATTGTAATATTCTCATAGTGTGACTCATATGGAACTCCTCCTCATAATTATAGGAACTTCAAGCAGCAGTTAGGTCACAGATCACTCCACCAGCCGCCGCCTAGCTAGAGTATAGAAGGTGAGATCGAAAGCAAGATGCGAGACACATTTTGGCACACCCAGTGAGATAGGATTAAATACTTTAAGGATAGGTACAATTAGACTTAGGGGCAACTTTAACTGCAATCTCTGCGGCGTGCCCATGACGACAGAGCACATCCTCTTCCACTGTGGAAAAAAACTCAAGAGAAGAAACAAACTAAAAACTCTAATTTTAGAAGGGAATAAGCCATTTACCATGGCCGGCATCTTGTCTCTAGTAGACAACAGTTTTAAAAAAGAAAAAAAAGAGCCCTAGTAAACAAAATTCATCTGTACACGGACAGCAGTAAAGCTGACAGCCCTGACCCGGTGGATCAGTGAGTAAACTGTTATGATCAGCATTACTTTCGACGCTCAACGGCGGACTAGCGGGCTAAGGCCGGCCGCCGGTGGGGGCCGGGTGACGCCGGTATAGCCGCACATGAACTGACACGAGTCTCGCTAGCCATAGAATAACAACAAGTAGAACAAGCAAATAAAATATTTAAAATAAATAATTTTTAAATAAATAAATATATTAATATACACTAACTATAATGTAAAATAATATCATTTTAGTAATAGTTTTTATCTGCCACGACCGACAGACTTTTCTGCCGGCCCAGACATACAGGCAGAACCAATGGCCTCGGATGCATATTGCACCCGGGACCACCCAACGCTGAGATTTTATAAAAATCCCTGAAATTATGCTCTGCTGTGGGATTAGTCTTGATGCCGCCAGACTCCCTGGCGGCACCAAGAACTAAAGATCAAAATTCAAAAACGCTAGAGCCCTGCTAGGCCTTAATGTTTTATTACTTGTTTTAACTCGGGCTCTAAAGGAAAAACAGTCAACTAGTGACGAGTTTCATTGGTACTAAAGGGATCAAACTCCTGAAAGGGACAGTGACCTGAAATTGCTCCTCCTGCTACTGCTCTTGTCCTTGCTTGTCCTCCTTATGCACTCTTGGCGCTCACCACGAATAAAAAAAAAAATAGAAAGACAGACATGAAAAGACAAACGACAACCAAGAAACATGAAGAAAAGAACGGAACGGAACCACAATCAAGAACAGGGGGCCAACAGCATTACGCTGGGGCCCCCGAGAAACAAAGGACCCCAAGATGCGAGACAATTAAAACAAGTTCCTGTAGAGACTGGGACAGACATGAGTCTGTGCAGTTAACACTACACGTAATGAAATCTGGACAACTGTTATTGAATCTATTGGGGGGGGGGGGTGAGAAACGGGATAGTGAGAGTTGAAAAAGGAAAGAGGATGGAGAGAGAGGTTGGGAGTAGGAAATACAGAGTGTGAGGGAAATAAAGATAGAGGAGGAGGTTTTCCAAAGAGGGAGAAGGAGAGCGAAATCTATTTATCCCGGGCAAAGCTGGGTACGGTACAACACATTGCATAAACGTTATAACTTCTTTGTGTGAGAGGAACGATTTTTATTTTATTTAATTAATGTGCTTTCATTGTAAGGCTTTTCTGAGTGACTAGAGTACTGCTATTCATAGAGGTTTATAGGCGCTTGTCTGGTCGTCAGTACTTGAATTACTTCCCTTGTGTACGGTAGCGCGGGGCTCATTATTAGCACGAGGAAGCGCGTGTTTTGAGTGGTCAATTGTGAATTGTGACCAGCGGGTATCCAGCTCCTGAATCATGTCTAAAATTTACGTTTTCTTTCTTATCAACCGTGACAAAGACAGAAGCTCGGGTTCATTTTCAAGAGTATGCAATACCCTTCCCGTATAATATAGGTGCTCATGATAACTTTAATTGTTAACCGAGATACGACGTGTTGATGGATTAAATATCCCGCACGAGTTTGTCAATTTTTACCATAGATATAGTACACTAGATCGCCGACTCTCATTGGTCGGTGGAAAGGAAACCGACGCTTCCCAGGAAGTCCGGCCGCCATTGTTTAAGCCTGATAAACAGCAGACGGCGTACTCTTCCTGTGCAGTTTCACTTTCGTTTTTTTTTGACATCGTTATTGTTTCAAGATCGACTGCAAACTCCAGCTGACAAATTGAAAGGTAAGGAATCACAAGATATTTATTTGATTGGTTTTATTATCTTGTTTACCAAGAGTTTTAGTCTGTTTGTTGCAAAGTTAGTGAGGAACAGGCTCTCGTTCTGCCAGCAGTAGCAGCGCGTCATTGACCGCTATGATCTAATCTAGATCTAGATTTATGTGGGTGCAATTAACCGAATACAATGGGCCTGGCAAGATTTTTTATATAGACTAGATCTATATTATATGAGAATGGCTTTCTGATGTTGTTTGTCAAAAGTTTGTCTTAGTTTATTGCAAATTTAATGAGGAACAGGCTCGCGTACCGCTAGCAGTCAATAGCGTGGCGTCATTGGCCCAAGTACATCAGTCAGCATCACTGTCTGCTAATGCTATATAACGGTATTGATAACAGAACAGCTAGTGTGGTTTGGCTAATCAGATTTCGTTTCTTGAACTGCTTTCGTAACTTCTGTTTTGGCTGTGCAACTTATTATTCTCAGCCCGGACATCTGGCACAGTACATTAATGTCTGATGTCAATTGATGCTCAGTGATGAATATGAGTAGGCTACTGAGGGAAAAAAAAGTTAAGAGAGGTGTGCTTACAATTACATTTGCTTTGGGTAGCTATGTAAGCAATTAAAAAGGCCCATTATGAAGAGCTAGCACAGTAGGTGATAGAGGCAAGGATGAAATTCATATGTGAAATAGACTTAATACTGATAGTGTAGCTGTTCCTCAGTCAGTCAGTGTTAACTATGAAGATATATAGGCCTATTATATTTTAAAAAAAATAGATCTAGAGTTTGTAAAACAGGACAAAAGTCTAAGTCTGTTGATCTGATAGTCTGCTGAGACAGAGATAATCAGAAACAAAGTAGCATTTACAAGATCTTGCCAATAATGCTGACCAGAGGAAACTGATAATAATTTAATTAACCAACATAATTGCAAAATTCTGGGAAAATTCCAAGCACTATTTACAAGAAGAGATCTGTCTTTTTAGTGTGATCCTGATTATAGATAAATTATAATTGTGCTCTAGTGTTTGCAGTCCTCTGTTTTCGAAACATACCAAAGCAGCATAAAATGTCCATAATCTTTTTTATACCTCTGATGCTATGGTGGGTAGGACTGAACTCCAGGTTCTTTTTGGGATAGCAAAATTCAGAAGTCATGCACGCTCATTGTGGATATTAAGGCTGCCACATGTATTCTTTGCCATCTGGAAATTGAAAAGAGAATGCTGTTTGGACCATTGCTCAGGCAAATGTATCTATTCTACTCTATAGTAATCACTTGCAGAAAGTTTTTTTGAAGATTTTATTGTTTAGAGAAAAATTTACCTGTATTTTATCGAATGGAAATTATTAATTTATTCATTTATTTCAGATTCGTCAAAGAAATGGGTGGAATAACAACCCAACTGCACAACAGTTTCGGGCTTCAGTTCGCACACTCATGATTCAGAATGATGTGAAAGCATCCGAGTATGCTAATTGCCTTCAACTGGATGGCACAGAGGAGTTGCAGTTGGACTGTTTTCTTTTGAAGGCACCGGCAAAACCCCAAAACCTGCCTGATTTCTCACAGGATGACATGTTTGCTGCTGCGGTTGACAGGCTTGAGTCCACCTTTACACTCCCGGATAATGAGTGGAGATACTCATGCTTGACCTACACAGCAGGATTTGTGTGCGCACGTCTGATTCCAAAAATAAAATGTTCAGATTGCAGGGCTGCCTTGACATGTGCGGAAACTCCGGAAGATATTCGTTTCTCCTTTCTGAGGAGAAGAGATCAAGGCGGTCTTGTATGCCCTTCCGACGGTGTTGTGCAGCTTTTGTTGGCAACAGAAAAAGCATTCAGGGTTGTGATGCCTAGCCCAGATGTCATGCAGACCTTGCCACACAAGAAATTCATTGATGTCCAGATTCAAAACCTCGTCCTCACATATGTAAAGGAGAAATATTTTGATCTATTCCCATCTCTGCGGGATCATTTCTATGACCACGAGATGATTGTAGAGGAGGACCACATCACTAGCCTCATCAAAAGTGTGGCATTTTACTACTTGCGGATGAGACTCTTTAAGGCTGGCAAATTGCACCAACAGAGAATGATCCTTGGAGGCAAAGCAGCCAAGAGGATGAAACTGAACAAGTTGGTACTGTTTAGTGGACAGTAGTTTTTTTTTGTGCTGCTCCTCATCCCCGTCTTGGAATACATGAACACCGGTGGTGAGTACAATTTTATGTATTTATTGTTTCTTGGTTCCTTGTTAAACCTGAATAGAAAATTACTCTATATGTGGACTTGCAATTTCTCTTGCGACCCGAGTTATTAGTGTTACAAAAGTGAATGTTTCATTTAACGTCCTCAAGAGATGTAGACTATCCTTACTGTGAAACATACGACAGCGTGTGGAGTTTGCTTTTTTAACAGGATGTATATGTGTTACCTCTCCTCCTTCCATCAAACTGTTTACTGATTTCCATCTTTCCTTCTGTACCTCTTCTTCTTTCTTTCAAGAAATGCTGTGTCCCGTGGGTGTGTCGTCCCCATACATTCTTCACGTTTGACTGATATTCAGTTGGATTAACTGATAATAAGGCTCTCTGTCTCATTCCTTTCTCCATTATTGAAATGTTGCTTTTTTTGAATGGGTGACTGTGGACATCAAAATCATGAGTCGCTAGCTGGTCAAACCATTGTTTTTTAAACATCACTGTGCGTCGTTTTGTTTTGTTTTTTGGTGAGGCGAGGTGGGTTGTATAGCCCATTGAATGCATATGCGGTATGTATTTTAATTGAATTCCGCCAAGATTAACATTGTAGATGTAGATAATTTTTTCAACATTTATTTATTTTTTATTTTTTTTTTGAAGGTCGATATACTATGAAAGTATAAAGCTGTCTCATAATGAGTTGTTTCAATGCTCAAAAACTTCTGAAGAGCATTTAGAACAGTGATTTGTATATTATTGTCTCGCAAACTCACACATGGTAAACCCCCTCCCCCCCCCCCCTCTCCCGAAAACAAAAAACAGCGCACGCCCGCAACATTACTGCTATACTCCTTGGCTGGCACGACTGTACAGCATCGGCGAGCTTCAGGCTTAGCGTAATGGCGGCCTCGTTTTCAATTCCTTGCGTTTGCCGCTGGCTGGCTCAGCGATCTAGTGTACTATATCTATGATTTTTACCTATCCCATCACCTTTGAAAAATTATCTTAAAACAACCACAGAGTTTCTGGGCAAAAGGGCCGGTTAGAATTTTAGTAGGAAGTTCCTACTTTGTATTGATACCAATTTTATTATACTCTAATGCACGTATCCTAATGTAATAGAGTCTGGGCTTTTAAATAAATGATGAGCTAGACACGTTTTATCACAGATAAATCCAATCTGGGTGAAACCTATTAAATTGTAGCTCGATAGAACGATAGAGTATCTTCTGCAGTTTTTCCGGGACATCTGTTTGATTTCTGTGCGTACAGTATTAGCCGCGCTAGGAATTTTTTATGTCGGTACACTGACAAATTATAAAATCGGGCTTAGGCCCCATGCCAGAGAGTTATAAGTGCTGACCAATGGGCCTGCCTTCTCCCATGACCGCATCTGTACATACAATGCCATATCAGGCTTGGCATGCATTGGGGGCCAACCTTCGGCTGAGGCCCCCGTGAAACCAAAAATCTTCCAGCTGGGGATGCATTTCATCAAAGACGCTGAGACGAGCTGACCAGCGCCAGTGAACCCATACCGATAATAGAAGCTGCCCCGCCCCTGATAGCCAGGCATGACGCGGTAGCACAGGACCAAGAGAGACTTTGGATGAGTTGGGAACTACTAGAACAACTTTAATTTTAATTGGCATTATTGATTCAGGTGGAGTACTTATTAACACCAGAGTGGACGGCTCCATTTTTAATGTTGCCAGACTAAAAGCAAAATCTCGTACAGAGCATATTATGTTACAAGAGCTCCTCTTCGCAGATGATGCTGCAATCGTGGCCCACGATGAAACCACGCTCCAGGCTCTCATCAATAGCCTTGCCAAAGCCTGTGACAAATTCATGCTAAAGATCAGTGTCTCAAAAACTGTAGTTTTGACACAAGGCTTGAGAAACCCCAACCCAATCATGCTGAATGGCTCTCCTCTGGAGCAAGTGGGAAAATTCTGCTACCTAGGCTCAACCATCAGTGGTAGCACAGACATAACAACTGAAATAAATGCCAGAATAGGAAAGGCGGCCACAGCTTTTGGCAAACTCTCAAAAAGGGTGTGGAACAATAGCAAGCTGACCATCAAAACAAAGGTACTCGTGTACCAAACTTGCGTCCTAAGCACCCTGCTGTATGGCTCAGAGACATGGACCACCTACTCCAAACATGAAAGATCCCTCAACTCCTCCCACCTGCGCTGCCTACGCAAAATTCTCAAGATCAAGTGGCAAGACAGGATCTCAAATATCGAAGTTCTGAGCCGAGCCAACATTCCATCAACTCAGGCTCTCCTAGGCAAAAAAAGACTGCGGTGGCTTGGACATCTCCACCGTATGGAAAATGATCGCATCCCCAGACAAATTCTCTACAGGGAACTTGCTACTGGCAACCGACCCAGAGGTAGGCCACATCTGCGATTCAAAGACACTTGCAAGGTCACGATGAAAGCATTCAACATCGACCCCAATGAATGGGAGAACCTTGCAAATGATCGAAGCAGATGGAGACAAAAATTGCGCAGTGGCACGCTCGCAATAGACTTCAAGGCAAAAGAAACATACCTGACAAAACGACAGAGGCGGAATGAAAACACTCGCCAAAGTGAACCCAAAAGACTGACCTGCAATCACTGCCATCGCACTCTCGGGTCAAACATTGGTAGAATAAGCCACGAGAGAAGCTGTCAGTCAAAATGAAAGTGAATATTCTAGCTGCTAAGACCGTCTGTAAAGACGCTAAAGGCCATATATATTGATTCCGGTTAAGTGTGCCAATGCCGCAGATTTGCTCCCCGATGATACCACATAGAAGTTTATAGAGACAAATGCGAGTCCGGCTCAACGGCATTAAAATTTATCAATCGAAGTAAGATGCCCTGTTGCGTTAGTTGCTGATGATCCGCTTGCCTATATAATATTATATGTACGCGCGGTACAGTGTAATATGATTAATGCATTACGGATGCTCGCGTCAGGCCGCTATACTGCTGTGCTATAGAGAGCAGTGTAATTATCTATCTATACTATTATATATTTGTGGACTTGAGATTTTTCGTTGCAAAAGGCTTCTGAACCACTCAACACTCAGGCTTCAAATTTTATATGGTGCATCAGAATGGATGTAAGATTGCACAGTTTTTAATAGAAGTCTCAAATCGGTGTAGTTTTTTTTAATTGGAAATTTATTGTTTCGCCATCATTTAGATCTATTTCGAGTCATGGTTCGCCATTTTAAGGTTTCGTTATCACTTCCTGCGATGTGTTCACTATCAAACACACTAACCCGTGCGCAAATCATGCTGTTGTACGGGATGCGCAGGGTGTCAACTCACAAAGGCAGAGTAGTAGGACTTATTTAAAAACAAACAAACAAAAATAAAATAAACAAATAGGAACAGGCTAGATGAAGCAGGTCCATTATAACCACCCAGAACTGAAACCAATATTCAAACCGATTTATCCCGGGCAGGGCCGGGGACCTCAGCTGGTATTACATGCTTAATGCTTGAGATGTGTTAGTACAGTCTCACACAGGTGAGGCCCAGAATTGTTAGTTTTACCCAATTATTTCGCTGTTAACACGCCCCAAAGAGTTCTATACATGTGGAAATGAATTAACACGTTTCAATGTGTTCCACATGTTGCAGTGAGTCCCATATAATTATGTATTGTTTCAATGAGTTTCGCAAAATTAATGTGTGAAAGAAGGGATCAAGGAAGGTTCTCCCTGTTTAGTGTCATGCACGCGTTAGCATCGGCCTGCGACAGAAGGGGCATGACCCTCCAGTATATGATGGAAAGGAGAGTAACCCCAGCACAATAGCTACTTAGCGTCCCAGTGATAATTTGAGTAAGATGACCTGTACCTGTCGGTTGGCCACTGTTGATCCGTGCTTTATGAAATGGCAGCTCCAGATTTGTTGGGCCCCTCTCAATACAACAGAACGATTGTAATCCTGCTCCTTGATTATGTCCACTGGCAATAGTATAACATCCACAGTTAGCGGAGACTCCCTGTATTTTAATTCTTACTTGTACCTCATTATCCTCAGCATTTGTACCCCCCATGTAATTACTTGTATCATGTTGATGTTCTGAAAATGACTAGATTTCTGTGTATGTTCACCATTGATTACTTCATTGATGTTGTAATAATTCTAATCATATTTTGTCTTTTCTATTTTGTCTCAGCTCATGGCTGGTTGGGTTTGTTTATTTAATTGGTTTATTCATTTTGGTTCCCCCTTTTTTTGTCGTATGTAAATAAATAAGAGCATCAACTAAGAACACGTGTTTTTTTGGTTGTGTACCCTGAAGAAATACTAAGAACCCCCCTACACATACGCCCACAATAACCACTCGTTCGTCCTACATCTGTTAGGCCAAATTATTCCAAGACATGAATTTGGGGACAAGGTGGTCTAGAGGCTACCAGTGATGAAATCATTGATGAAATCACCACGGACGATTAGTCTCGTGGAGATCTTCTTTCGGGACAGTCCTTTAGTAAATCTTTATAGCACACAAGTAGTTTGTCCAGCCAGTGAGGCTTGTCCACACAGGCCTTCAGAATACACATCAACGTTCATGAAAGCGTTCCCGCCTATATAAGAGAAGGCATGACTGTAGTGTGGGAGGAAACCGAAGATAAATTTTTAATGTTTGTCATTTTCAAATATTCCAGAGATACCTTTCACTGCAGTCAATAGGGGAACTTCTAGCACTAACACAGAAGGTCTAAAATGACCTTTTAAACCTTTACACGTATACAACGATGATTCAGGTAATGGAAACAATGGCAGTGAAGACACGAGTTATAAAAATTCATCGGCGACTAGGCTTGGTTCGCTCAAGCCGAAGCGCAGTTCCCTATGAACACAAAATGCGTCAGGGTCACCAGTGTAGTCGTAGGTCGAAATCAATTTACCAGAAGCAACGCAAAATCTTTTATCGTGGTGACAGAAGTCAGCCTTCCCAAAGCCTCGACAGACAGGTCCTTGGCGTAGAATGAAAACATACCACAAGCTCTGATTTCATGCCCAATACACTGTTTGTTTTGTGTTTTGCTTATCTGGACTCCAGTGCTGACATATCCAGTAGTGTCTAGCAAGCACTAAACTACCACTGACATTCGAATTCTGTCACTACCACTGTCACTGATCCCATAACCCCCACGGGGTCGTAGGGGCGCTGCAGTGACGAACGCTGCACCAGCTGGCTCCACTTCTTGCAATTGTGGGCGAGTGTCTGGGTTGCAGGAAAGCTCATCTTGGTCCATTCCGCAATGTTGTCTGCCCATTTCTTCCTCGGTCTGCCTCGTCTTCTCTTCCCTTGCACTGTTCCTTGTAGTATGGTCTTAGAGAGCCCATCTGATCTTGTCACATGCCCATACCATCTGAGCTTTCTCTTCTTAACTGTGGTCAGCAGGTCTTCACAGTGCGTTACTTGTTGGGTGATGGTATGTCGGACTTCTTCGTTGGTGATGTGGTCCGTGTATGGGATGCCAGGAAGTCTTATGAGGCATCTCATCTCCACTGCCTGGCTCCTCCTTTGCAGATCTGCATTCAGTGTCCAGGATTCGCATGCATACAGGAGAATAGAGATGACTAGTGCATGCAGGAGCTTGACTTTGGACCTGAGAGGGATGTTTCGGTCTCTTCAGATGGGCTTGAGTTTCGCCCTTGCTGCTGCTGCTTGTGCAGCTCTTGCGAGGATTTCGGTCTTTGAACCTTCCTCACTAATAATGGCTCTAAGGTACTTGAAGTGATCAGCAGTCTCAAGTTCTTTTCCATGCCACTGACTGTGATCTTGGTAGTGATTGGCTGGGCACTGTTTGTCATGAGCTTTGTCTTCTCGGCACTGATCTCCATGCCGCATCTGGAGGATGTTTCATCTAGGTGGTTCACCAGATTGGCTAGTGCCTCTTCGTTTCCTGCCAGTCCATCAATGTCGTCGGCGAACCTGCGATTGTTGATTGTCCGCCCCCCCCCATGCTGATTGTGCCAGTGTGTTCCTCCAAGGCATCAGTCATTATGCGCTCTAGGAAGATGTTGAACCATGTCGGCTACAAAGGACAGCCTTGACGGACTCCCACTGAGGTATGAAATCATTCTCCCACCGTGCCTTGGACAAGTACTGCGCTAGTGGTTTTTGCGTATAGCTCCTTTGTAACAGTCTTCATGCAAATTTCAGCACGTTATGATGGGGAGAGTCAGATGAACTGATTGTCTACCCCTTAAAAAACGAAACTGTCTCGAACTTTTGTAGAAATAAATAACAGGATCCGATGAACAATTAATACTAACTTTAATAACTGTAAACAAGAGCTGTAAGTTACTTACACCTAGCAGGGAAGGCACTATAATATATCTGACCACGACTAGATTTACACCTACGACCTGCATCCATGGTTTGCACACACTATCCTACTCGCCTGGCCCTCCTTATATATATTCTGTCCAGGAACGTTCAGGAAGCGGCTTTACCGCCCCATAAGCACGAGACAGACCTAGATCGTTCGGGACACATACAGGCCACCCAATCGTACACAGACACGTCACAGCATTACATCACTCAAGGTCGACCTAGCGTAATCTCGGACACTGCAGTATCTTCCAGACGCTCTAGATTTTCTACAGTGAGACAAACAAGCCACACAGCGACATTAAAGGGAAATACCGGCCTTGCTGGCGAGAGGGGGGGGGGGAGGAAGGTCGCCGAGTGAGACGCGTCATGCAGGGGGAAGAAAAATATCGATCGTTCAACTAGTGGGACGCTACATCCTTGATGATCTCGATGAGCTTCGAATTACTTTAGATTAAATTTTTGTATGAAATGCCAGACAATGCTTGGGTGTGATTTCATTTATTTTTCCATTTTGTTTCCATGACAAGATTATGGAACAAAAAGGCAAGTTTAAAAGATGATTCCATGCTCGACAAATTAATGATGTGAAAAAATTTCAAAATAATACAAACCTTTTCATCGAAATAATGTTGAGAGAGAGAGAAAGAGAGGGAGAAAGAGAGAGAGAGAGAGAGAGAAGGAGAGAGAGAGAGAGAGAGAGAGAGAGAGAGAGAGAGAGAGAGAGAGAGACTTTACCTGGTTCTGTCCAGTCAATATCCTGGTCTGTATCACCGTATATGTACAACATCCAACCTGCGAATTCTAGACGTATGAGAGATGGTATTAATGTCTAATAAATCTGTGTGCAGGCCCGTTATTTTGAAGTTCCAACACAACCTCCATTTTCTGCTGTTAAAGTGTGGGGAATGTGGCTGAATTCTGCGAAGGCTTGGTCCCGGAGAGGGTTTGTTCAGCTCTTCAACACAATCGAGTACATAAAACAGGGGTGCCAAATGATTTTTGCAAAAAACCGTGAAAAATGAACGTGTCATCGTGTTTGCACCAAACAAAAAACATTTTTTCTGTGCCTGTTGCGAGAAACTCTCGCAACTGATAACCAAAAAAAAAAAACGGAAAAATCGGGACTGACGGAAAAACCGGGGAAAAAAAAGAAAAAAAAAGGACTTTTGGCGTCCCTGACATAATCAAGAGTTCACAACCTTTTCGTCCCGTTTACCCCTGGCCATGTTTCAAATGTCATTTTACACAAAACTGTTTGGTTAAGTGACTTCAGCAGGTTTTAAAACATTGTAATTAAAATAAATAAATATTAATATGTACAAATCCAGAGTCAGCAAATTAACCTCCTGGGTAGGTGTAACTTGCCCCTGGTGATCAATTTATCCCAGATTAGGAACCTCAGACATTACCGAAATTAAACACAAGTCCAAAGCGTGAGCGTAAAATTTTTGAAAATGCTTTAAAAAGTTCTTAGTCTTTAGACCTCTTAATCTTCAGGCCTTATTAACAACATGAAAAATGCTTTGCTTATCTGTCGTACTTTTTCCTGAATGTTGTTGTATGGGTTTTCACTTTTTCATTTCGGGATTGTCTGCAACAGGGATCCCAAACTGGGATAAATTTACTCCCGTCCCACATTAGGACAAGTTTCGCCTACCCAAGGGGGTAAACTTTCTGTTTATGGATCAGCAAAATTTTAAGAAAAAACTACTCATATCAATGAACAAAACAGGGTAAGGATAAATTTGTATTGTCGAAAAAAATTATCAGGGATGAAAGAGGTTGGCAATCCCTGGTCGGCACTTCCTGGTTGGCAACTTTACTTGTGTAATATTGTATTATGCCCTCCTTTGAGTCTGTTTAAAAAAAAAATCGTCGTTAATGGTTTCCTGGAATGTCGAGGGTCGTACCTTTCCCTTTTCCTTTCTAAGACAAAAATAGTTGGCGCAGGGGAAGGGGTTGCAACCCTCACAGTAGCACATCAAAAAGGACTTCAATGGTGATTTGAAAACATCATTCAATATGTCGGTTTCATGTGACCATTTAAATTTGAACTGCGAACTTTACGCACATCAGCCTTGGGAACATTTCTGTCTGTGGCCATTAAAAACGATTTATAATGATAACATTAGGAAACATATAAAGAATCTGTTACACATGACCATTTAGAGCTTATCTGCGAATTTCACACACAACAGCCAATGTCTTTTTTTTTTTTTCCAAAATTTTAAAAACACCATTTAAATTCTTCACATTCTCCAGTTTAGACCTCAAACTTTCAAAATTCAGCAGCATGTTGGAACCTCGTTAAGTCGATTTTTGGGCAAATTCACTTTTGTTAAAAAATGACATCTATAGCAAGAGGCACATCGGGTGCGCTTGAAAAAACGAAAAAAATCTGCTTAGTAGCGGAGAAAAGCGATGATGTAATTCCGCGTCATAACCTGCTGGCGGAATGTCGGCACCTTGATCCTCGCTAAAATCGTTTGCGAGGTTATGCATGGCTGGCCACGGCCAATTGTTGGCGCATGAACCTTGCTGAACGTTTAGCGTGGTCATGTTTATTGGCTATTACCAATTATTGGCGCTTGGTAAAGAAGAAAAAAGTGAAGGTCCGCAAAAGCACTCAATGTAAAAATCATTATTCCTTAGTAGTATCATGTTAACAATTAATGAGATTGAAGAAAGTCAGTCATGTACCATTATCTTGTAACTCATAATTATTTTAATGAGTTTGGAGATACAGGGAATAGGTTACTGTGTACAAAATTTATACACACACACACACCCAAAGTAATTAGGCTTTACAAAGTTCGAAATGACTTTTTAATCACTTTATATAATTTTAATTATGTGCTTGCAAAATCATTGAGTATGGGGACGAATAAGTGGTTACGTTGAAATAGTCTATCAAGCGACGTCGATTTTGCGTCCGGAGTCAAAGATATTCTCAGTAATGTAGTCGTCGACGGTAGGGTCAACTTGAATGAATAGATCAAAGGAAGGGGTGGCGACTAGTTCATAGTCTTTGAAGTTCCCTCTCAATAGAGAAGAACGGCAAGACCGGCGAAGATGAGCGGGTCTAATGCGACCAAATAAGGTAATGGTAAATATTATTTGGGTAATTATATCAGTTGATTGATCAATCTGCCAGACATACGCATCTTCGACCAACACTTTAATAGTTACAAATAATGTCAGTCTCATATCAGTCCGTGACCAGACAAAGAAAGGAATTCTTGTGTGAACTTTTGCAGCCACTGCGCAATTCCATCTTATTTTCAACATTTCCTCTGAGCAGAGGACAACACATAGTGCCGTTAGCACTTTCAAAACCTGTTAGAGGCAAATAGCCTTTGATTGATGTTGCACACAAACCTTACTGGTGTGAAAGAAGATCTCTCCAAGGAACGCATCACAGCTCTCTTAGTGCACTAAACTGCAGCTTCGCTCTCTCAAAGAACTAAACTGGAATGCTCTCACAGAACCAAGTGCACAGCTCTCAAAGACCCAAAGTGCAGCTCTCTCAAAGAACAAACTTGTAACTCTCTCAAAGAACCAGAATGTCTCTCTCTCTCTCTCTCTCTCTTTCTCTCTCTCTCTCTCTCTCTCTCTCTCTATCTCTCTCGGAACCAGAGCGCCCCACTTCCAAAGAACAAGATGCAGCTCTCTCAGGGTGCAGTTCTCTCGAAGAAGCCAAGTGCAGCTATCCCTAAGAACCAGACTGCACCCCCCTCAAAGAACCAAAGTGCAGCGCTCTCGCGCTCCCCCCTTTTCTCTCTCAAATAATCTGAGTGAACGTCTTCCTCAAAGATCCAGAGTGCAGTTCTTTCTCAAAATCCCTGAGTGCAGTTCTCTCTCACAGAACCAGAGTGCAGATCTGTCAAAGAAACAGGGTGCACCTCTTTCAAGTTGCAGCTCTCTCAAAGAGCTAAAGTGCAGCTCTTTCTCAAAGAATCAGATTGCACCCTTTTTCAAGTTGCGGCTCTCACAAAGAACCAACATGCAAGTCTTTCTCAAAGAACCAGCCTCTCTCAAGTTCCAGCTGTCACAAAGAACCAGAATGAATCTCTTTCTATCTGTCTGTCTGTCTGTCTGTCTGTCTGCCCTCCCTGTCACAAAAAAACACAGTGCAACTCTCTCAAAGAACAAAATGCAATTCTCTCAAAGAGCCGCAGCGCATTATTACTGGTATTCCAATAGACTGAACGAAATGGTCTGCCCAACAGAACTTTACGCCCCTCCCACCTCCTCCCCACCCCTCAACCAAATGAAATTCCCGGGGGTTCAAATTCCAATGCAAAGATTTAAGAGAGAAAGAGAGAGATGCAGTGGCCAGGTGGATGCAGGGGGAAGAGGGAGAGTCGGGGGATGAGCAAGGAGAGAAACAGTCAAAGATAAATACAGAGGGAGAGAGAGAGAGAGAGAGAGAGAGAGAGAGAGAGAGAGAGGGAGAGAGAGAGAGAGTAGGAGAGAGAGACAGACAGACAGACAGATAGAGAAAGAGAAGGAGAGAAGGAAGAACAAATGGAGAGAGAGAGAAGGAAGTGCATTTGGAGAGAGAGAGAGAAAGAGAAAGATGAATGAGAGAGAGAGGGACAGAAAGAGCGAGAGAGAGACCTAATGATGTATTTAATGTCTTTTGTTAAAATAAAGTACATGTAACTTGTAATACTTTGTGTTTCTAAAGCTCGAAGAGTGAACGCTAGGACATACGCAGATGACTTCATTTTGTAATTTGTTATAATAATATACAGAAAAACAAATAGTTAGTTTTAGGCTAGATAGCAAATCATTCATTTATGTTACATTCATTCGAACGTTGATGGTGTGATCATACATAGGAAATAAACGGAGTGAAGTACTAAGTTGAGAAGAATCATCATTCCTTGGTTTCGAGGGATAAATTCAAAACAAAACTAAAACGGCAAAGACGACAGCAAATGCTGCTGAGGCACTTTTAAACATATTTTTACTATGCCCAAAGAATGGTAGCTAGGTTACACGATCAGCCAAGCGGCGTGTTGTATCCGCTTGAACCTCGTTAAAGCTTTAGCGGGGTTCCAACAGCGGACTTTAGTGTTATAACTCCGTAAACTCTAGTTTTGTAATTACAGTGGGGTATTATATCAACCAGGAATTTTTTTGATGATCCCGAAATAAACTGAGATCGAAAGAAAGTTTACAACAACATTCACAAAAGTTCATCATGCGTGCAACACTTGTAACTTCATAAAAGCGATACGAGGTCTGAATGCTGGGAGATTTAATCCTTTCAAACCAGATCCGAAGTTAGGCATGCGTTAAATAAGCTACAGTTCAGGGTCCTCAAAACTGCAGGGAACTTCAGGAAATTTCAGAAATTCTCTATTGCTTTTAACATTTTATTATTTCTTTGTAATAAACTATTATAATCTTGTTACTCAGTCGGCACACAGATTATGTAGATCAAGGTAGAAAAGAACAAGCACAATGGGCACACAGATTATGTAGTCCTAGGCAGAAAACAACTCACAACTGGCACAGTAACACCCGCATAGCCCGTGCATAAGGCAGACGGCACAGAAATTCATGCCTTCAAACTTTGAAACGCAACCGGAAGTTTAAAGTAAAGTCGAAACAAAAAAAAAAAGGCAGGAGGGAGGCCATCATTGTTGAGGAGAAAGCATTATTCGATATTTTTAGGCCTACTTTCATTTATTACAAAATTGCGATACTTCGCTTTCATGTCAAAGGAATAGACAGAATTAAAAAGAACTATCTTTCCCATGTAATTTTTTCAGGTCTGGGCATTTTTTCCTAGCAGCAGTGAATTTTTTTTCCTTGCTGTTTTTTTTTATATAGATTACTTTAAGCAATATTCCAAGCTCGTAAAACAGTAAATCATGTACTTAATCTCATTCCATTTAAAGTCCTAAATTGTTTGTATTTTTACAGTGATTAATGGTCCTGTTTGCATGGGCGCCTTCGTGAGACTTGCTGGTGTAACCTCCTAACAAGGGGCCCCCATGCTTATGTAGCTTAAGGCCTAACAAGTCTGAATCCGCCACTGGATTCACCTTATGTTTTGTTTTTGAAGTTAGAGGTGGGAGAGAAAAGGGGGATAGGGCACAAGTAATTTGCTCATGTCTCAATCATTTTTGAGAAACAGAAAATTCTAGTACATTCCAGACAGCTTCCCCCCGAATAATAATAATACTACACTCACCGGTCTTCACTCTAAAGAAAAAAAAAAGTACACCTGGCTACGCCCCTGATCCAGCTTGAGTCATACAAGCTCTAGTTTGAAGGATCTTCTTTAGCGGTTGTGCACGGGCGGACGCACGTTCGTAGTTTTGTGGTAGAAAGTGTTTCTTTGTTTCTTATTGTTATTGTTTTTTCGCAAGAGCAATGGTTCCCTCAATCGATTTGAAGTAATCAGATACACGCATTGATGATGTTATGTATGCCCACACAAAGCAGGCCAACCCTTCAATTGAAGTAATCATCAGATGTGCATTGATGATGTGCCGCATACCGAAACAAAGCAGGAACAATGCATGAAAACTGTGACGAATCCTGTCCAAGAAGGGGAAAAGTCAGGAATTGAAATGGTTTCTCTAGGATATTCTCTCTGACCGCCCCCTTCCCCCCTTCCTTTTTCTTTGCTTCCTATGGTACGGTATTTCACGAACTTATTTAAGTTTGGCAAAAACAATATAGAAATTCACTGTTGGTCAACATTGATGAGACCGTACTTGTGTAGACCAGGGGTTTCAACCAGTTTTGATCCGTGGTCCCTTTAAACTGATGATACCTTAAAGTTAGACCCCCCCCCCTCCTCCCCCGGGCACAAAACAGCACCCCCACCCACCTGTAAAATGCTCTCTTTCTTTCTGACAATCACCTCTCCCCTCTCTCTTTCTCACACAAACACTTAGAGAGAGGGAAGAGAGAAAGAGAGGGAGAGGGAAGAGGGAAAGAGAGGGAGAGGGAAGAAAGAAAGAGAGGGAGAGGGAAGAGGGAAAGAGAGGGGGAGGGAAGAAAGAAAGAGAGGGAGAGGGAAGAGAGAAAGAGAGGGAGAGGGAAGAGAGAAAGAGAGGGAGAGGGAAGAGAGAGAGAGAGAGAGAAAGAAAGAGAGAGACAGAGAGAGGGGGTGTGTGAATATTTTTATCCCATCATTTTCATTAGTATAGTTTATGTAGTTTATCAACTATGTACATTGATTTTATTTTACCTTTAAACCTTCCCTGAGCGCCGATTTGCCCGTTTTCTCTATGTTCCCCAGCCGCTGATTTTCTGCCGCCAAATTACCTGCTTTTTCTATATGCTCCCCTAAGGATGCCAATCCTGAAATAACATAGGAACGTCAGGGAATTTCAGCTCATCATCCAAGAAAGTATGTCATGCGTGCAAAGCGAATTTCCTCGCCACAGTGTATAGGCTAAGAGTGTGAAAGGGCATCGCTGGGGGATTTTGATACATACCCACACAAGAGCTGGCGTTTCCTTTAGAAATTCCACTTTAGCGTGTTTTCTTATCAGATGTCACTTGGCCATATAATATAACATTGCTAGCAGGGTATGCATTTATCATCCTCCTACCATTCCAGAATGCTGATGTTTGTTCTCAAATGCTTTCTAGGTACATGTAGATGTTTATCGGCATGCCGTATGACTGGGGAAAATAATAATATGAAATATGTGAATTACCAATTTGAATACATCAAGACTGAAACCAATGATTAATGCCTGTTAAAGAGTACATGTATTTGTGCTTATCTGAGAATGCCAATAAGTAATCCAGGAATTCAATTTAGTCACAGATTATTTTCAATTAGGGGATCTTTTGAATGTATTAAGAAGACGCAAAGAATATTTAAGGTATAGAAAGTATAACCATGACGCATAAAGGAAATGGCCTAATTTTCATGGAACTGTCGATTAATCCAACAGAAAATTCATCAGCTGTTTATTGCTTGAGAGCTTCTCAGTACTGAATTTCAAACGTTGACGCCGAGAACATGACATTATGCAGATGGGCATCGGTCAATCTTGTTCTCAAATGGTTTTTGATGTGCTTCATAAAACATAATTTCCTGCTCAAATAAATGCTGCCAAACCATGTTGCCAGGTTTTTTCTTCGTGTGTTTCTTTTATTTTTGATGGCACTGATACATCTACAGATTGAAATTTCGACAGGTTTTGTCACTCTGCATTTCAGTCAATTTCATTTGAAAATGTTCTGATGCCGTGTCCATTTCCCATCAAAAGGAGTAACGAGCAGCTTATTTGCATGAAGCGAAAATCAGCAGATTGAGAGAACAAGTCTTTTTGTAAATTCTCGGACTATATTTACAAAAATGTGTGGTTCTTGTGCTTTAGATTTTCGAAAAGAGGGAAAATATGCACATTTTCGTTTTTGGAGCTGGTATTCTCAGAATTGCAGTTTTCTCCAGAGACCATAATACATGTATCACCAAAGACCTCATTTAACAGCTCAATTTTGATTTTCCTTGAAGATTTGTAAATCTGAAATTATTTGAATGAGATGTTTTGGCCACAAGAAATACCAAGGCTGTTAAGCCAATCAGGATCATGAAAATAAACTCGTTTGTGGCCGGAAAAAGCATAATACCCAGTGTATGTATGTGTAGATTGTATTTGTTCGCGGGCAGGATCGACTCGCGGGACATAGCTTGCATATCCCAGCACTGAAAGGTTGCACTAAGCACTGGTAGGAGCAAAAATTTGATATTTTTTAGGTCATGATCAGGTTATCCTGTGAATTAAGAAATCAAAAAATATTATTACTATTCACCCGGTATAAGCAGGGCAATAGAGCTGTAGAAGTGTGGTGACTGTCACTGTTGTGATGTAAGTCCAGTGCAGTGTGATACTCAATTCTGGCATCCACTGACAGCGTAGAGATGGTAGAATTCTAGGCTCCTATCTCGATAAGAGAAAGAAGTGGAGATGATTAAATTACTTGGTAAGAGACAAAATGTAGACGTCATTTGTTCAGATGCAGTGCCTTACTTAGAAAATGTATGCACATTTCTCATGTGATCATAGAAAAAAAAATGGTATGTTGATGTCTGGGTTTGAAAGCGATGAATAGCTTGGCTGGATATGTTTTGGCATTTTTCATTTATCATTAACGATACGTGTATTATGATGTAGACTATAATGCTCGCACGGTATTGAAAATACGATTTCCCTGACATTTTGCAAACTGTTGGTTTGTAATGTATCTGAGCACTGTCATTGCACAAAATTAATATTAGATTATAACAGTCGAAAGATGATTTCCCGCCCCCCCCCCCGCCCCCCCCCCCCCCCGTGCTTGTGCTTGGAAAATAATGATGAAAAACTAACTTCGAATGATATCGCAGCAGACTTCACTTTAAAAGCTGTAGGTCATGGATATTTTCTTGTCATAATCCCAGTGTCTGTGGCGTCAAGTGAACACAGAAATATCTCTTGGGAAAGAGCATTCATTGTCCGTCTTGCACTAAAATTGGATAACAATAGCTGTGACCCTTCAGCTTGTAGAGGAAACAACGGGTCATTTCAGATCGAAGATCATGATAATGCTGTAGTATAAACGCTGTCTTATATTTAGCA
Organism: Onchidella celtica; assembly: GCA_963931925.1. Lineage (NCBI taxonomy): Eukaryota > Metazoa > Mollusca > Gastropoda > Systellommatophora > Onchidiidae > Onchidella > Onchidella celtica. Next base: position 65,502,298 of record OZ007568.1, on the reverse strand, counting down.
GGGTTTAGTGTGTGAATAAACTGATACAGTTGTCAGGGTGTCTGTACCGATGCAAAACTTTGTAGATGAGGTGCCGAATTTGTCAAGATGATTTCGCAAACCCCTTTGGGTGATTAGGTTGAGGAGGTGGCTTATGTGATTAGGACATGTCTGTGCTAGACCACTGGCTGACATTGTCGTCCCATTTTGCTAGTTCAATTTTACAAAAAAGCTACAGTAATTTTCCGTCCTTATTTCTGGCCATTACGAATCTCTCTGTCTCTCTCTCTCTCTCTCTGTCTCTCTCTCTCTCTCTCTCTCTCACTCTCCCCCCTCTCTCTCCCCTTCCCTCTATTCTTTCCTCCGTGGAAGTCCAGCATGAAAAGTGTATGGTTGGAACAATATGAACAGTGGTAGATTTGTTCCTTCCCATTTCCAAGATAGATGGATTGACAGACAGACAAATAGATAGATAGATAGATAGATAGATAGATAGATAGATAGATAGATAGATAGATAGATAGATAGATAGATAGATAGATAGATAGATAGATAGATAGATAGATAGATAGATAGATAGATAGATAGATAGATAGATAGATAGACAGACAGATAGATAGATAGATAGATAGATAGATAGATAGATAGATAGATAGATAGATAGATAGATAGATAGATAGATAGACAAATAGATAGATAGAAAGATAGACAGATAATGTCTGAAACTATCGCAAAGGGGAGAAAACAAAATGCCTGATAATTATGACAAAAGAAAGCTGAACTCCTGCATTAAAGATATCACGGGGGTGGGGGTGGGGGTGGGTCAACCATAAGGATCACGGATCCAAGTATTTCGATTCCATCTGTTATAATGTGTCTTTTTATGTCACACATGTAGCTCCACTCCAACAGCACTGCTGGCAAACATGGCACGGACTGGCCTGCCACCCCCTTACTTCAGATAATTATGAAGTGCCCCTGATCCTCCTGGCTCAAGACCGTAAGTGAACATAACACCGTCAAGTAACGAGAGGGGGGGGGGGTGTCATCTTTTGAAATACATGTACAAGTATTGTGGTACCATTTCGTTCTTTTCTACAAGGTCATATATGATGAGTTAGCAACAGAGGGACAGGCGCCCTACAGTTTTTCTGTTGTTTTTTTTTTCACTTTCCTTGTTAATTATTAGTAGTTGACATTTTAGGAGCATTGATATTTTGTGAAATAGCTGGCTACGGTAGAAATTTAGTAGTAGTAGCAGTGACAGGAGTAGTAGTGGTGGTAGTACTAAGTGCATGTACAGTAGCAGCAGCAACTGAAAAACAGCGGGGCAGAGAAAGTGGCAAATGTATGGGATTACCAGTGAAAAATAAGAGTGGTGAGAAAAGTTATTAAATGGCAGTGGCTTTTATGTACGTATTATGTGCTCTAGGTCATTAAGATTGTGGATTACAATTCGCCAGTTTCATAATTCAGCAATGTCGGTGTTGAATTCACGGGGCAGACATGCATTGATGACTGTGAACTGGCTTTGGGGACAAATTGGTGCATTATGAGTGATATTAAGCTTAGATGCCGAATTTAGTTTGAAATCCCGTTAATCAACTTTTACATGGTCTAAAAATATTCCATCAGCTGCAGGAATGACCATGTGTTCATTATCATTACAATGTAATTACATATAGTTATCTTACCTTGTATATGTTTTTGAGTGTGTGTGCGCGCAATAATTAAAATCAATATTTTAAACACTTTTGAGACAGTTTTAATTTGGTTTTTCATTCAAACACAATTTATTTTTTTTTGTCTTCGTCTGCCAGCCTGTGCCAGTAGTTCTACCATTCAGATTATGTTTCGAGAACTAGATCCAAGTTTCATTCGAGATAATTCAATAACAGGCACATAAATCGCAGCTATCATCACTTTACTACAGTACTCAACAAAACATAGATCTATAGCATTAATCAGTCAAACTTTAAAAAGGATCTGCAGAGCAAAAATGCAGTTAGTATGATAATAAACCTATATATTATGTAAACTGATACATCAGACGATTTCGCCACGGAATATCTTAAATTCACTTCCACTAATCGTATTTACATTCACACACACTGTCTATCTGTCCGCCTGTCTCTCAATCTCTCGATATGTACAGATAAATAAATAAATAAATATAGAGAGCCTTCCCTCACATAATATCACATTTACTAATAAGCCTCATATTGAAGGGACTTTATATCTATGAAGCCGCATGGCAGGATGCATGAATGCGAGTCAATTTAAGTAGTGTATTGTAATGGGTTATGTTCTCCTATGTTTAGACTACTTGATTATTTATTTACTCTTTATAAATGTATGTACTGCAGCCAGGGCAATTTTCCTGTCTAAAGATAATAAAGTCATTCTTATCTTTTCTTATTTTGATCAAATGTCAGCTGTGATCAGTCCATCAAATACAATCATTGACGGGGATACCCCATTTCTGCACTCATTTAAATTGCCATATCTGGGAGAAATGTCTGGCCATGATTGTATGCAGTCTGCGCTTTGAATGTAACATATTTCTTGTTTGGTGCTCTAAAGCATTTATTGTTTGTTGAAGTTCCTCCTCCTCACCCCCCCCCCTCGCTCACCATGAAAATCAAGCCCGACCTTGTAAAATTTCATCCAGGAAAGACAGTGGTCTTCAAGAATATGAAAATTAGGATATATAGGCTACTGCCAGGTTTCACTCTGCAGTAATAGCTACAATAGTTCCTATTGGCAGATTCAGCTAATGCTATCATCTCATCAGAGACAGGGTTGCTGTGCGATATCAAGGAGTCAACATGAGAATATATAAGTTTAGTTTGTTGAAGATTTCGGCAGTGGAAGAAACTTTCTCATTGATGTCTTTTTTTTGTGTGCACTGTGCTGTTTTGTAGAGGATTTGTGCAGTCAAGTCCTGGTGAATATGTGATTTCAAGTATTTTTTACAATGGTTCCCACAAAGGACCTAAGTATCATGATAAGCCTGAACTTCAATGTGGTGTTTTGCAGTGCTATATCAAGTGCTATTGTATAAGATATAACGAATTAGATAATAATCGGCTTTGAAGATGCCTGCACCTCCTTAAAAATTATCGTGGATGGACTGTAAGAAAACAAGAGGTAAGAGAGGGGAGGAAAGATTGGGGAGAAAGACCAAGAGATCATAAATTAAGCTATGATGCAACCAAACGTTTTTTTTTTAATGTCACAAATAAATTTACCCCATGAATGAACAAAAATGTTTTCTGACATAACTGTAGCTAACCTGTAGTCAACGGAACCACTCAAATGCTTTGAATTTAGCCACTGAGACAAGCCATGGGTATTTATATACATATAAGCCATGGTGTCCCTTTAAACCCCCATAAACACTCAACCGTGAATGGTACAAACTAAAACTTTGTATCACCTGAACGAGCAAAACGGCTTAATGTAACCATGCTATTCTTTTGTCTGGTAAAATTATTAAAAGTTGTTTTAATTAGCCCTTTAAGACAAATGACGTAAAGTTTTGTTCACCTATATTTCCAGGTGTGCAAGGAAAAAACGAGAAGTTAAGAGACTCACCCTTTATTTGCTTGAATAAAACTGACATCCACAAAATGCTGAAATAATACTCTGTATCTCTGTGATGCTATTTTATCAATACCTTAATCCACAAGCTTTGAATTAACAGTATAATGATGAAGAGATTAATAAATTAATCCTGGATTTGCTACCTGTGATTTGGCCACTTGGTGATCAGTGAACCATGACGGTACGGGTTACCGTTACACCAACCACCCCAGTGGGCAATAAATATGTCACTCAGCCACGCCAAGTGAAGACGGTTCGAGAGGAAAGAAGGCACCGTGCCTGCCGATGACTTTCGCCTGTATGACGGTAGGTTAGCAGGGTAAACAATGCGCAGTCTTGACTGTCATCGCATCACATTCCCCTGATCCTCGCACTGACAACCACACATCAGATCCTCATGCAGACCACAACTTTGCCATTACATTTCTACCCAAGCCCATTCCTTGACAAATTGTGCCCCTGGTCTTTCACTGACAAGTATATAATCCTGAACCTCTAATGAAAAGCACTAAGAAGGGTTTTTCTTGTTCCTTGTTGACACCCTCAGCTCCCCCACAGCCGTGATTTAACGGTTTGCTTTTCTTCATGAATTTTATTCTTGATATATCTTGTATGAGAATACTATAATTATGATTCTCCATAATTTTGTATATGGCGTCTGCGTGTCTGCTCCAGTTGTAACTGGATTGCAATGACACTAAGGCAAATTTCCCAAATGGGATTAAAGAAGTATTTATACAAAATAAAAAAATAAAAAATATTTTGGATGTCATCTGCTAATAAAGCTGTGTTAATCCTCTTAGCATTCCAAAGCATTCCAAAACAGGCAATGGAATAAAATAATAAAATTCGGTTGGTTTCGGGAACTAATAGAAGTCTTGGGGAATAAATATGAGTAATAAAAACTATAATTGCCAATTAAAATGATAAGTCCGTTTCATACCACTCCAACTGGGTTTCAAATTCAAATGTCCACTGTGTAGAATGTACAACGATTTCCATGTTTTAAAAATAAAAATGAAAGGAATGAGCGAGCCTACTAATACCACCCCCTCCCCAAAAAATTAATGAACAGGGTTTGTGTTACTTAAAATTAAATTAAATGGAAGTTTCCTAATGACTCTCACATACAACTATGACAATGAACATATTCAATTCTATACCACGTTTTGTTAATTCCAAAGCAACTGCTTAAAACCAAGGTTTAAATATCTGCCATTCATTGCACTGGCAACTGCCTTTTTCAGCCATCAAACATCCTGCAACAATAATCATGTATAAATGTGTTGATCCCTGTTGAAGATCAACCACCTAAGCTTTTCTTTGCAAAACACATTGTTTAATGTATATCGGAGTATGTATATGATGTTTTCATGTAAAGCTTTCCATTCTGGAGGCGTTAAACTGATTGACATAGAAGTTGAATACATTCATTTTCAGTTATCGATCTTTATTAGAAAAAAATAATCTTTATCTAAGGAAAAGATAAATGACTTTTTCACAGCTGGTTTACCTATTTTATCATTACATATTTGACGTGGATCTGTACACAGTGCAGGTGAATATCTCCCTGTCCACCTAATTTAATTTACATCCTATTCTGTTAAACATGTGACTATCGTTCTCTCTTCCCCTGCTCCTTTACCCATCTCTGTCTCTCTCTCATACAAATTCACCCACTCCTGCGCACCTCTTTCTGCGCGAATGTTTCTATACCATTTAAGTTGTGACTTGTGTGCATAATGATCTATTGTTCGTTTAACAGTGTAGTTCAAGTGAAAGGCGTCATATTTTATGTCCTTACATATGCTTTAAATTTTGGCGTCTTAATTGTAGCCTACCCCTCTCCCCCCCTCCCCCCCCCCCAACTCCCCAATATTCGCACTTTCCATTTTGTTTACTTTCTCCCATTTTCGCCCGCATTCATATTAATTATCCAATTTCTCTCCCTTTTAAGTTCCTTTTTAAGTCGTAGGGTCTCGCATAGTCTACCTCAACCCTACATGATACGTGTACAACCAAAAATACAATGCCCGTCTGCTGTAGTGATCACACCCTTTTACATTATACGCGCGTAATTCGGTCCACATGGTGCGCTGAGCGGACATATAGCCAAAGAAGGATTGATTCGTCTCGGTATACTGAGTCTCCGGTTATATTGCTCTTTTACATATTTTGTAGCTAGTTTCAACGCTATCGGCTCAAGTTTTTCTCAGATATCTCTTAAACTGTTCCACCTACGAGACTGACATATTGACCCAAAAGAGAAACCACTTCTGAAATTAAGTATTGTGACTTTGTGTGTTGTGGGCGTATTTCTCAGAAATTTGGCACTTCTTTTGTGCGTATGATGCTAAACTTTGTGCATCCATGGGGCTTAATTCCAAATGATTAGATTGGAGGTCAATAGGGTGTGTGCCCACCACAGAATCAATAACGACTTGGCACCTCCGTGCAAGTTGGTAGCAGTCTGAGACGCTCTTCGAAACGGTCCCATGATGAGCTGTCGCAGAATGAACCGGTCATGGGCTACAGTTGTCCCTCTTGGCCGACCTGTCCGTGAGCGATCGGCAACAGTTCCAGTGGCATGAAACCGCTCTTGAAGTCTTCTGATGGTGGTCATATGGACCCCCAAGCCCCCTTCCAAATGATTAACTGACCACCCCGCCTGCAGATTGTCAATAGCAGTATTCCGCTGATCATGTGTCAATCGAACCATGTTATGAGAGTAAAAGCATTTTTTTTTTAAATTCACTATGTTCTCCTTTAATTCTTACGGCTGCACTTTGATCCCAGTAGAGATTTCGGATAATCCTCAGGTCTTTGCCGTCGATGTCTAGTTTTTCCAAAATGTTAAATAACTGTTCGTGTTTTACTTTGTCAAAAGCCTTAGAGTAGTCGATGAAGCAGAGATGCAGGTCTTTTTGCATTTCTATGCATCTTTCCATGATCATTGATAATGTAAAGATGGTATTTCTGGTACCTTTATTGGGTACAAAACCAAACTGCGTTTTGGATAGTTCTGGTCTCAAGTTCTTCCGTACTCGAAGCATTAATACCCTGAGCAATATTTTAGTAAAATGACTCATCAAACTGATTGTCTGTGTAACTCGCATTCTGTGGCCCCTGGTGTTTTAGGTAAGGCTAGTATAAAAAGTGATTTACATAGGTCATCTGGGATTTTGCCGCTATCCTGTATATTTAATATAATAGACGTTTTGTTGTCATATCTGTTTCTAGATCCTCTAGAGCCACGATTACCTCTATTGGTATGTTATGTGGTCTTGTTGCTTTTCCCTGTTTCATTTTTTTTTCACTGCTGTTTCTACTTCTTCCCTTAGGATCGGTGGACCTTCCATGTTTTTCTTGATGTCAGGTTTTTCTCCTCTGTTCTTCAACCTACCCGTATTCTGACCATCTATTTAAAACATCATCTTTGTCCATAAGCATTGTTCATTCTTTCGATTTGATACTTGTACTGGTGCATCTGCCTTTGTTTCCGCTAACTTCTGTAATTTTGGGGTGCATGTATTTGCTGTTTCTGTCTTGGTTTTTAGATCTTTGTATTCTTTCTTGCTTTTTTAAATTTTCGTCTTTGTTCGTTAAATCTAGAATTTCTTTATTCATCCATTTCTTGTGGGTTTTTTTTTTTTTGTGTGCCTTTTTGGGGATATTTGCCTCTACTATTAATAAGACTTAGTGAGTCCTTCATTTTGTCCCATAGTTCTTCCACTTCAGTGATGTCTTCGAGAGCCTCGTATTTGTTTTTCACATTCACAGAACATTTATCTTTTAACTTTTGGTCTGATTTTAGTAATTCCATTGAAATTTAGGATGATTAGTTGGTTTCTTCAGTTTCTTTAGTTTAACTTGGAATCTCCACAGGACTGGGACATGGTCGGTGTCACAATCTGCTCTTGGCATTGATTTTGATGTCTTTACAGAGTTTCTGAATCTTTTACGGACTAGTATGAAGTCCAATTTTGTTTTTATTTTTATCTCCAGGGCTCACCCATGTCCACTGCCGCCTAGGATGGTTTTGGAACCAGGTGTTGGTGATTATAAAGTCATTCATTTGGCACCACTCGATTAGTCTACCTCCTCGCTCATTTTCTTCTCATATTCTCCAAGGTCCAACAATATCTTCTACTCTTTGAAATCCTACTTTGGCATTAAAGTCGCCCATTACTATCTTCATTTCTTGGGATTTTAGGTAGTTGTTTGCTCTATCTATCTCTTCATAAAATTTTTTCTATTTCTTCATCTTCGCTTTCTGACGCATATACTTGAATGATGCCTATATCTAGAGGTTTAGTTTCTAGTTTGGCGACAATTACTCTGTCTGATGCGGGGCACAAGCTTTTGAGGCTTTTTGCTGTTAATTCACAGAACAAAATGCCTATTCCTCTTTGGTGTTTATCTCCTCCTGAAAATATCAATGTTTTGTTGTCTATCTTTATTGACCATGCACCAATCCATCTTTCTTCCGCTAGTCCCAGGATAATTAATAGCACAATTGATTCTGAAATTAGATATGAGATTGTCCTATAGATTTCATTTTCTTCACCTCTCTGTGAGATAATAAAGTAAACTTACCAAGGAGTATGTATAGTTTCTTTATAAGAGATAGAAATTAGTGAATATTGTAAATTTAAGCCCACTACTCTTTATCCAAACTACTGTTGATATGAAGTACAATTGTTGGTCCCCTGAATTTTGGGCAGCAAGTTTCACTGTAGTAATAACAACAATAATACCAACACTAATATTACTTTTACTACTACTACTACTTCTACCACTACTGTTACTACTATTAACAATAATAATAATAAACTTTTTAAAGATAAATAATAAAAATGATTCAAAAATAAAAATGACGAAGAGACTGATCTTTAAAAAAAAAAAGGTGAACTGCTTAATCATTTGCTAAGGCCAAAACTCTGGCAGACTGTTTGAATAACCCCCATAAAAGCCAGAGCTTACTGGTTTGCTCCATCTACTCCATCGGCTGTCAAAGTGCACAGCTTTGTGCTGATTGTCACATCACTGTTAATGTTAACCTACTTGTGCAGAAGTCTCACATTTTTTTCAATGTCTAAAAGGGTATAATGAAGGGTTTGATGGTTTATTTTGGTTTATTAATCTTATTTTATTTGAATTTTATGATAATTTCATGTTTATCCCATGTGCAGTAATTGTTTGGATGCCATGCACGAGAAGAACATTTTTTTCTTTACTTTTATAACAATGAGATTTCGCAGGAGCAACAGACCAGTTGACTTTGAATATATATGTAATATGAATTACAAACAAGCAAGCAATATTTAAACACTTATTTGACACAATGTCTTCGTCATTCATGCATGTCATAGAATAAAATAGTGAAGCATACACAAGCCCGTGTCTGTTTTCAAGAAATATAAAATAAGAAGCATCATGGATCACTTTGAAGAAAACTAAAACAACTGTTGACATACATAGACAAAGCTTTTTTTTCTCAATTACTGCACAGTATGAGCAAGACCAAATGACTTGTTTGTTATGAAATTCCTACATGAAGAGTGCAAGATAGCTGGCGTGGTCATTCTTAGTGTCCAGGGCTCACGGATTTCCAGGAACTCTGTTTTCTGTTTCAGCATGGCTCACACAAGTTTCTGTAAGAATACAGAATAAACATATTCACTGATTTGTGTAGCGTGTGTTTAAGTGCATGGGCGTAAGTTTGTATGTGTGCTCGTGCGCGCACGATATATCATTCAGACAGTTCAGTAATTTCAATTGTTATTTTCTGTGCTTACTTTCTTTTTGACCAACCAGCATCTGCACCATGTAGGCAAGGACTTCACCATGTAATGTCCTCCCCCATCATGTCTTATCTCTGCAGCTACAATTCTGTTTATTCTACTGAGCGTTAGACTGCTGCTGCATTCTGATATTTGTATACACATAAAAATACACTGGTCCTCAGATACTTCATAAAGCAACAATTTTATTTTTTTTAATGTGAGAGGATCAACGATTTTTATTTTAATGTGCTTTCATCGCAACACTAGTGCGTGAGTAAGGGACGGCCACTCATAGTAGTTTATTTGAGCTTATTTGGTTGCCATTAATTGAATTATCTCCCTTGTATGTACAGTGTGACCAGCGAGCGCCCAGCTCTTGTATCATGGCCTTAAGTTTCTTAAACTTGGGCATTCTTTATTGTCTACCGTCAGAAAGACAGGAACTCGGGTTTATTTTTAAGAGTAGGCAATACCCTACCTGTATAGTATAGGGGCTCATGATAATGTATGTGATTAACAGAAATGCGTTGTATTGATGGACTAAAGTATCCCGCACGAATTTCTTAAATGTTGCTAGTCCTGTCGCCTTTGAAAAATTATATTAAAACTATTACAGAGTTTCTGGTAAAAGTAGTCGGTTAGAATTTTAGCAGCAAGTTCCTACTTTATATTGATACCAGTTTTATTGTACGGTACTTCTATGCACGTATCCTAGTGAGATAATTAATAAGCGGGTCTCGGATTTAAAGTAAAATATGAGCTAGACGCGTGTTATCACCGATAAATCCAACCTGGGTCAAACTTATTAAATTGTAGCTGGATGGGACGATAGAGTAATTTCTGTAGTTTACTGGGATATATGTGGTTGATTTCTGTAACATTCACATTAGCCGCGCTACGAATTTTTTTGTGTCAGTACCGTAACTAATTATTCCGGTCCGGACTCCATGCCAGAGCAGTCCAGTTGTCTAGAACTAGACTAGCTCTCTTGGACGTCCGCGCTGGCTCATAAATACGATGCCAGTTCGAGTGGTCTGGCACTCCCGAAACAGTAGCGAGCACAAGTGAACTTTGAACCCTGCATGACTAGTAATCAGAGGCTGCCGCCGCGATGCACCCTGCTTGGGGACGATGACGTAGTACTGCATGACCTGTGCTCAGAGGCCTGCCCACGCGTCCCGCCCGGGTATATGATGCAGTAGGCCAGTAGAAGAGAGATTTTGGGTAAGTTGGAAACTAAACTCAGCACAATAAGTCAAGGAACAAAATTTCAAAGAATGACAACTCCAAAACGGTTGAACACAATTTATTCATTTTTTCCACAATCTGTCTTTGAGACCATAGATTACATCTGTGTAATTTGAATTCCAAACGAGGTCGCTATTTTGTTTTAACAAGAGTACGTTTCAGTTTGGTTGATTAGACATAACAAGTTTGCGAGGTACTGAAGTTTTATTTTGACATGTAAAAATGTAAGTTGTTCCTTGACTTTTTGTGCTGAGTTTATATTAGAGAAGTGACTTTAATTTGCGTAAATTGATCCTGGCCAAGTGTGCTGATGCCGATGATGTGTTCGCCGATAATGCCGCATAGAAGTGTATCTGATCTGTAGAGAATATTGTGAATGTGGTTCAACAGTAATTGCTATGTCGTCATTCGACGTAAGACGCCCGGTTACTTGTGGTATCCTGTGCCAGATGTGTGTAGGAGACTCGCGGTACAGTATATTAATATTATGATCTGTGCAGTATATTATGTTAGCAGTCGGATCATATACTTCATTGTGTAAGTTTGCGGTTGTTGTGCTAGATGTTAACGATGGCTCGCTAACCAAACCAAGATATTACGATTTGCTTGTGTGCATGTGTAACATTGCCTTGTTGTAGTAGGCATGTTAGTGTGGATGATTCATTTTACAGTGAGCGGCACTATGCACTTGATTGTATTACGAGTATTTGTGCACCTTACCACTACGCTATTATAGAGAGCAGTGTGATTATAATCACGTGCTTAGTGCTTGAGGTGTACTAGTTAGCATGGTCTCACACGGGTGAGTCCCAGAATTGTTCTATGTGTGGCGATGAATTGACATGTTTCAGTGAGTTTCACATGTTACAATGGGTCCAGCCTACACATATGTTAATGTATTATATATATGGATATTACAGACGTATTATGTTTCTATGAGCCTCTTAAGATGTGTGAAGGACATAAATTATATAGATAATACAGACGTAGCATACTAATAACCATGTTTCGTGGAGGGTTCTCCGTGTGTAGTGTCGTGCACACGCCTAGGCCAACGTAAAAGCGCGTTACTCTCCGGTATCGGATGGAAAGGGGGGCCACTCTGGCACAATAGCTCCTGAGATAAGATAAGATAAATTTTATTCGTCCTTGTACAAGGAAATTTGTTTTGATCATTGAATACATAACAATACAGTTACAGAAACAGAAATTATGATATATAGCGCGCACACACACATATTTACACACACACTAATAAATAAACAAAATTAACAGTGCACACAATATGCTTCCGTTACTAAAACACACTGACCTGACACGCAAGACACAATTCAACTGTACACAGATTACGATCAAGATGACGGCATTATTGTAACATCCTAGTTGATGGTGGAATAAACGATTTAAAGTAGCGCTCAGTGTATCAGTGATAAGTTGAGTAAGATGACCTGCACCGGTAAACTGGTGCAGTGTCTGTGTTATTGGTCGTCATTTGGTCACGGTTGATCACTGCTTTATTAAATGGAATGGCCATTCTAGATTTGTTGTGCCCGGCTCAATGGGGTGAAACTATTGTGGTCCTGCCTCTTCATTGATTATGTCCTTTCATACTTTGATTGGTATATAATGATTGCAAGCACTGCTACTAGGAGTGGGAGACTCCTTGTCTATAATATACTACTTACTCGTAGTTCATTACCCTTAGTATTTATTCAAGGACAAGGTGGTCTAGACACAAGGTGCTCGTCTGTCATGCCAAGGGTCCCGGGTTCAAAACCCGGGCAGTGCAGGCATGTCGGAAATTGGGATTTTTTTGGTCATATTTTCAAGTCCCTGATCCTATTGGGGGGGGGGGTAGGATCGAGTACCTAGTCTTCCCGGATAAGGACGTAGGCTAAGACGACTTTAAGCCTACGTATCCTTATGCGCGACGCGACGTTGAGTCGCTCGCGATTGTTGTCGCTCCAAAATCAATCGAGTAAGATTTGTGAGAAGCCATCTCCTTATACGCGACGCGACGTTTAGTCTCGAGCGACCATCGCGTGAGATCAAGTCATGTCGCGATCGGCTAGGTGGTCGCGTCAGACTGTCTGGAGGTGTGTCTGATTTAAAGCATAGTCATTGGTCGAAATATCTTGCGTGTGCTGATTCATTGTGCGCACCATGTGTAGTACTTTTTCCTTGCACTACATACATCTTGAACGTCTATCCCAAGACCCACTACGCCACGGTACAATAGATAATCTATTCAAATAATTGATTTAATTATTAAAGCAAATAAATGAGTATAAACTGCAAACTTTGAATGAAGTTCTTACATACACAAGACCATAAGGGAACTGTACATCTTCTAATCTTATGAAAAAGTGTAGGGATAACCAAGGTAGCCGAACAAGAGTAATGAAGTAGGAAAAGGGACCAGATGTGCGATTATTTCAATGACTAAAACAAATAAATGGGTACAAAATGCAAACTTTGAATGAAGTTCTCACATACATCAGACGAGAAATTTACGTCTTCTAATTTTACGGAAAAGTATAGAGATAACCAGGGTAGCAGAAAAAGGGTAATGAAGTAGGAAAAGTGATCAGATGGGCGATTAAAAAAACAACAAGAACTCACCAAATTCCATCCGTAATATTCTGATGATAATGAAATTTGAAAGTGTTACCGCCTTTCAAGCTGGCAAGCTTAACGACTTGAAGAAATGTTTTACGCACCTTGGAAATCGAAACAGGATAGTCATGTCACGAGTGGAGTGAGTGCAATTAAGGGGATTGCTACAGAGCGGGTGTAGAGTAAGAAGGACTCACAGTAGACAGCAAGTTAAGCGTGCTGTTGTGAGTAGTGGGGGGGGGGGGGTCTGAAGGAGGCGAAAGCGCTGTATAACTATCACTGCAAGTTAGAAGGGCCGACGGAGCGGACCTGTGAATAAGAGCCCATCGGGCGGAAAGGGAGCAGTCGAGAAGACTAGTGGAAAAGTCTTTCCAGTAATGACTGGTGTCGGGGACGGGCCGAAGAGCCACCTCGATGAGCACAAGTGATAGGCCAGCATAGGGCCGGAGGCCATACATAGGCCAGAAGTGAGACTGTCGGGGCAGGACAGTAGAGGCACATAAGTCGTGGCAGTCAGGCCACGGACAGGGACGTAGATATGAGAGCGAATGAGATACTATATTGTTGCCATGTTGATAGGCTAGTGAACTGATACTATGTTGTTGCCATGTTGATGGCTATGGAAATAATAATGTGTTATTGCCCTGCTGAGGTGCTAGGGGAGCGCTAAGGTGTATGACAATAGGGAGGGGGATATTGAGAGACTGCGGTGCCAGTAAATTATTAATGTGCTATTAAGACCCTGAGGGGAGGGGCTGAGGCCGAAGTGCCTTTGGGAGTAACTACCGGATTGTGGATCCGAGGGAGAGTGTGTGTGAGAATAAGGCCGTTGTACGGCAGTCATTTCAATAATATAATGTATGTAATTGCGCTATTATATGTATAATTATGTTTAATAAATGTGTGAGTCTGATGGGTTGTTTTGTTAAGTGTTAAACTTGTTTGTTCGTGATTGTCGTCCTGTCATAAACTATTACATCTCCCAGTCTGGGATTTGTGACACTGGGGGCTCGTCCTGTTTACCTGTGGTCATTTTGACATTGTGTATTCGTTATATCTAGTTGTTTTTCTGTTGTGCTAGGAATTCATGCTGTTGTCTTTGTTCGTGGGATGAATGGAATTTTCATGATGATATGATTTATGTATGTTTATGAGTAATAATATGTATTGATGCATGTATTTTGATGAATATGTATTAATGTGTACTTAAATTTCTGCAGAGTGTGCGTGCCAGCCTGTAGAGGTCAAGCAGCCAGAGCTCCGAGGAAGGGGAGAAATTGAAATCTAGGGTCAAAGTTAAGTAAAAGTCAAAATTTTTGTGCCCTGGATTGTGGGCTGTTCCTTTAATCTGTCTTTTTCCCTGTTTTTGTTGTCGTTATAGATTATACGGGCGGTGGCGCGGGTTTGCTGTGTTGAGCTTAGTTTAGATGTGATAGAACCATCAACATCGCCGTATTCATCACCCATCGTCCTCGTGAAAAAAACTTGATGGATCGGTGCGGTTCTGTATTGATTTTCGAAGACTGAACACTATTACGGTAGGCGATAGGGAGCCTATTCCGTTTCAGGAGGAATTAATAGCTTCATTGGCCGGGTCCACGTGGTTTTCCAAGATAGATTTGACGAAAGGGTATTGGGAAATCCCGCTTACTGAGGAGTCTAAACAATACACGGCGTTCCAAACGCCCATTGGATTATTCCAATTTAAGGTCATGCCATTTGGGTTGGTAAACGCGCCAGCGACGTTTGCACGATTAATGAGATTAGTGTTGAAGGACATACCTAATGTCGTGTCATTCTTTGATGATATAGCATGCCATACGTCGACATGGTCTGATCATATTCAGACACTAACAGTAATTTTTAAACGATTACGTCATTTTGGGTTAACTGCTAAACCCGCAAAGATGGATTTGGCATGTCCAGAGATAGTATTCTTAGGACATATTGTGGGTAGAGGTGTTCAGAGACCTGAAGTAACAAAAATTGACAAGTTAGTAGGGTTGCAAATCCCTAAAACAAAGAAACAAGTCAGAAGCTTAGTGGGAATTTTAAATTATTACAGAAAGTTCATTCCAAATTTTTCCTCCTTGTCATCTTCTCTTACTGACCTTACTAAGAAGGGACAACCCGATAAGGTCCAGTGGACGTCTGAATGTCAGACATCATTTGATAATTTGGTGACAGCATTATCATCGTCACCCATTCTGATATTACCCGATTTTCGATCTAATTTTATCCTCAGAACGGATGCGTCGGACTCTGGTGTCGGCGCTTGTCTTCTACAGGAGAAGAACGAATGTCTCCATCCTGTATGTTATGTCAGTAGGAAGTTATTGCAGAGAGAAAGAAAGTATTATGTGATAGAGCGTGAGTGTCTTGCCATTGTCTGGTCCGTCCAGAAACTAGGACGTTATCTCATGGGACGAGAATTTTGTATCCAGACAGACCACAAGCCACTGACATTTTTGTCGAAGAATCGTTCGTCCAGCCCACGCTTATCTAGATGGGCATTGGCTTTGCAGCCGTATACCTTCGTTATTCAACCAATTCCAGGAACCAGCAATCATATCGCCGACTACCTTAGTCGAGCCTAGGGCAAGATTTCAGGAGCTTATACATCGGAGGACAGGAACATTGACAGGATCTGTGTGAATAAGTCGACTTTAAAATATTGACATTATAAATATGATATGAAGAATGGTTGATAGGTTGAATGGTTTTTGATTCTGTATTAAGTATTGTGATTAGTTAGCTATTCATGATGTGACACATATATATGCATATTTCAGGCCATATTGATCCCCATATTTTCCCCTGATTCCGGTATTTTATATACTAGGGGAACTGCTAGGTCAGTTTTTTTTAGTGTAGGTATTGCTCACGCTCACTCGTTGACAGTCATCTTGATGCGATTTGAAATTAATTGCATTAATTTTTTTGGGGTGGGGGATGATGTCACGAGTGGAGTGAGTGCAATTAAGGGGATTGCTACAGAGCGGGTGTAGAGTAAGAAGGACTCACAGTAGACAGCAAGTTAAGCGTGCTGTTGTGAGTAGTGGGGGGGGGGGGGGTCTGAAGGAGGCGAAAGCGCTGTATAACTATCACTGCAAGTTAGAAGGGCCGACGGAGCGGACCTGTGAATAAGAGCCCATCGGGCGGAAAGGGAGCAGTCGAGAAGACTAGTGGAAAAGTCTTTCCAGTAATGACTGGTGTCGGGGACGGGCCGAAGAGCCACCTCGATGAGCACAAGTGATAGGCCAGCATAGGGCCGGAGGCCATACATAGGCCAGAAGTGAGACTGTCGGGGCAGGACAGTAGAGGCACATAAGTCGTGGCAGTCAGGCCACGGACAGGGACGTAGATATGAGAGCGAATGAGATACTATATTGTTGCCATGTTGATAGGCTAGTGAACTGATACTATGTTGTTGCCATGTTGATGGCTATGGAAATAATAATGTGTTATTGCCCTGCTGAGGTGCTAGGGGAGCGCTAAGGTGTATGACAATAGGGAGGGGGATATTGAGAGACTGCGGTGCCAGTAAATTATTAATGTGCTATTAAGACCCTGAGGGGAGGGGCTGAGGCCGAAGTGCCTTTGGGAGTAACTACCGGATTGTGGATCCGAGGGAGAGTGTGTGTGAGAATAAGGCCGTTGTACGGCAGTCATTTCAATAATATAATGTATGTAATTGCGCTATTATATGTATAATTATGTTTAATAAATGTGTGAGTCTGATGGGTTGTTTTGTTAAGTGTTAAACTTGTTTGTTCGTGATTGTCGTCCTGTCATAAACTATTACATCTCCCAGTCTGGGATTTGTGACAAGTCATACAGTGGATACCATCACATTGTGTACCACCACATTGTGGAGTGCCAGGCATTGAGAAAGCAGACCAACTGGCCAAGGTGGGTTCTGGCTTGGAGCAGCCACAGTGCCTCTTAAACTAATGTAACAAGAAAAACCTCATCAAAAACAACAGAAGACAGCAAAATAAACCAACAGGATAAATATCATCTCCTGAACAGAGAGGATCAAGTGATATTGTTCAGACTAAGAACTGGCCACAATAGGCTCCACCACAATATGTTCACAAAGTTTGAAATAGGAACATCGGCCATAAAAATGTGAGTGCAGCCAGTCTCCTCAAAACAAAGAGCATTATATTGTAGAACTGCACACTCCTCTTAGTACTACGGGAAACATATTGGCCCAAACCCACCGACCTGAATGTCAAACTCTATGGTGCTCTGTCACAACTGCAGAAAGCCATAGATTTTCTTAAAAGAACAAATCTGCAGATTTAGATTTGGTGAACGAAAGAAGAAGAAGAAAGTGTTACTTCTGTTGCAGCTTCTTCAGTTTTCCAAGTTTCTTTCCCGAAATTTTCTGTTTTGATGTACTATTTCTTAGGCTGTCCTGGTGATGCAGTCGAATTGTCAGGAACAAATTAACATCATCATCCAATGTGCAACAGTTGCATTTGGAATACTTGTGCTTGAGTGTGCAAGGTAGATGTTTTAACTTGCTTTGAAAGTGGTGGCGTATGTTGCCTTGACTTTCGCATTTTGCAATGTCTGTTTGGAAAACAATTTCAGAAAAAAATCTAGTCTCTATCAAGGTTGTCCTAGGTCTTGCCAGCCCTTCACCTGTGCTACCATCATATTCTTTTACAGCCACTAGTGTCAAATGTCTTGATTGATAATTGTCTATATCTGCAGTAATTACAAATAAGGTGCAGGATTTCCTCCAAGATCAACACGAACGACGAATCGCATGTAATGACAGCATGCCTGTGTTTATGATTGTGCGCGCCGAACTATTTTTAGAAACTCCTGACTCGGCGGACGGAAGTGCTGAATTGCACCGCCCTGACGTAGTTGGTCTTGGGTCTATCCTCGCAAAGAAAAAAGTCAAACATGGCGACTTGACACGCGACGAGACGTCGCTCGCGCATAAGGAGACACTTTTGACTCGGGCGATCGAGCGACATCGCTTGACCCCGGATTTTCGCTAGCGAATCTTAGCGCATAAGGAGACACTTCGCGCGACTGGTCTCGAGCGACGATCGTGAGCGACTCATTGTCGCGTCGCGCATAAGGATATGTAGGCTTAGGACAATGGCTAAATTCCCAACATTGCCACAAATAATTTTGATGAATGGACACTAAATTCTGCACTATGTAATGAAAAATTCACACAAAGAATTCAGTGAAATGACCTCACAACTCACAAACTACGTCATAACTAGTAACATTGTATCACACTTAGAACTGGCCATTACCAGTTAGCTATTAGAATCACAAATCAATTGAGGTTTGTAAATGGGATGTCTTCAAAGTTCTTTCACAAAAAACAACCACAAAATTTTTTTTATGGAGAAACTTGGTAACTTTTCCGATGACACACATGTATGCGCCCAGAATTCTTGTTCTCGTTTGATAATGTTATAATTTTCAGTGCATGCTTTGAAGACTTTGCATGGTGTAGTGCAGTTAATTGTGTACGTAATTAATGTGTGCAATAAATTCTGAACTCTACAGAGGGGAAAGCATGGCCATAATACTATCATACATACAGCCATAGCAGTGCCATAATCTGATCATTTGCACAAAGTCACACATACAAACACAGAATTGACATAATCAATGTCCAAGAATTATTTTTTTAATGAATTCTGGGCAGCTGAGGTGATTTATACGCCAACAAAAATAGCCACATTCTGACAACCATTGTTACAACAACGTGTGCATTTTAAAGCCTCTTTCTTCAGAAAAGCAAATTTAAATAGGGATTGGAACGTTGCATGTAGATTTTAACACCCTCTTTTATTTTGTTTGCCTGTTCTTTGAGTGCTTTATTGCTTCTGTTTCTGTGGTTCAATGACATAAAAACAGTCATATCATAATGCAACCGAAAATAAGAATAAACAAGGTATTTCCAGTCAACAATTTTTATCTTTAACTCTTTGAGTGCCAATCGCCGATGAGTCGGTTCCTCCTCTGGTCACATTTGTGCCAATCACCGATGATGATGTATCAGTGCACAAGAATGCTAAGCTTTTTTGTTTCGGGAAGAAAGAAAGTCGTTTTTCTGATATATATTGCTGTAATTAGTCTTCATTCATCTCACGCACTATTTTCTTCCTGTATCGGCAAACATGGAAAAATTCATGGCAAACAAAAAGTTAATAATCATGGAATTTGGTCTTTGTTCCATCTAACACCGTGTATATTTGGTCATTTCTCAGTCCTAAAAACTTAGCTTCATACATTTTTGCTTCTTTTTGCTATTTGTCAGAGATGTATAGAAAGAGTCACTAGTCCTATCCCAACTTTTGAGAATGGCTCATGCGCATTGTTCATCACTCTGTGTCCTCCAACATCGTCTTGCGTTCTGTTCATATTAAGTTTATTGAAAAAGTAAGGCAGATCAAATTTATGCATTCACAGAAACAAGATTTTGAAGGTTTCTTGTATAATCCCCTTCAGGTCTTGTTACTCTGTAATTCTCAACAGCTTAGAAAATTGGTGCATTGTCATTCCAAATCCAGGACATTCACCCTTAATGCAATAGAGGCTGATCTTCGCTCTGGAGTTCGCTCTGTGATGGTGACCTAGGAGTAATAAAGAGTTTTATAACCCTCCACACCTGAGTGTAAAATAGTAATCTAGCCAACAAAAACCAACTGACATTTTGTTCAAGAATAATTGGAAACTATACGACTTAAATCAAATACTGTGACTCAGCTCAGGGTTATTATTGGCACAAAAATCTGGCATACAAAGTTATGAGATTTGCATTTTCTGTGACTGAATGTTGTGCACAAAAATCTGTGTGAATCTAGTTTTATGCTGCAGTTTTGTGTCCAGTGATCTAACTAACATAAATCCTGCCAAAAGAAAGAAACAAAAGCAAAAAACACACAAAAAAAACCACATGCTCTGAGACATGATAACAAAATTAATTAGTCTAATTAGCTTTTTAACCCTACTCTCAAAAAATCAGGACACCACCAAATATGCTATGGAGTAGGAGATCAACTTTGTATCAAAAGGAAAGTGAAAGCATTGCTGCATCTTTGAAACTGTGGTTAGTTTTCAGTAATAATGACCATGTGCAGCCGTACATTATACAAATTCATGAACATTAATCACTAACAGGCCAAGCATCTAAATCAAAAGAATAAATACTACTTAAAATCTCACTTGAAAATTATAGAACTGAGTCATCTGAAAATCCAAAGGTGGGGTGGACAACTCAATGAAACCATTCTGTGTCACTCTAAAAGGAACACCAGGTGAGACAGAGATGTCAAATTGTGGGGTGGGATCTGTGGGGGCCTGTATGTGGAGAAAAGAATATGAATTACAGTAGAGCTGTCAAAAGATACGCCATGGATAACAGCCTAAATGCTATGAGAACAGTGAAATCAATTTTTTTTAACAATGTCCGAAGGATTTAAATATTAGCTGCAGTGTGCTTATGTATTGTTATTTCGTTTCTCAAACCAGTGAACACCTACGAGCAGTGAAATATTTAAAGTATCATTAATGAAAGTATAAATGTTTGAAAACAATTGTGAGAGGATCAACGATTTTTATTTTAAATAATGTGCTTTCATTGTAAGGCTAGTGTGTGAGTACGGTACGGCTACTCATAGCTGTTTATGGGCATTTGTCTGGTTGCCATTAATTGGATTATTTCCCTTGTATACAGTATCGCGGTACCTGTTACTGTTATTCACATCGCTGTGAGGAAGCGCGCGTTTTGATTGGTCAGTTGGAAATTTTGACCACCGGATGTCCAGCTCTTGTATCACGTCTTAAAGTTTCTTAACCCTTTACTCCCTAAGAACCCCACTGCCATTCTATTCCATTTCCCTACAACATGGGGGAGTAACTCCTTATATTTTACATCTACTTATTTTAGAAAATCATTGTGGCAAAATTATTAGTCAGAATTTTATGAAATTTGAAGAGGACATGCACCAATGGACAAAGTTTGACATAAGAAACAAAACAAGTAGGTCTGCAAACCATACAAATCGCCATCATATTGCATTCCAGTTTCTTCTCTGAACAACCTGAGTACATCGTCCATTTCAAATCATGATAAAAGTAATCATCTAACTTCAAACAAGCACAAAAAATCTAAAAATCAACGTAAAAACATCCGGCTTTCACTGAAACACGCCTTATTGTTTAAACTATAGTGGAAGTGTCAGCAAATATTGCCAGGCGCGGGAACACGGCTGACTAGATTTTTTTTAAGACGCATGTTAAATCGGCGATTTGATAAGGGTCCCAAATCGGCGTATTTCGGCGTATTTAGGGGGTAGAGAATTAAACATGCTCATTTTTTCTTGCTAACCGTCAGAAAAACAGAAATTCGGCTTCATTTTTAAGAGTAGGCAATACCCTTCCTGTAGAATGTAGGCGACTTTGATAACGTTTATTACTAATGGAGATACGACGTATTGATGGACTAAAGTATCCCCCACGAGGTTGTTAAATGTTTGCTAGTCCCGTCACCTTTGAAAAATTATACATGTATTAAAACTACTACAGAGTTTCTGGTAAAAGTAGTTGGTTAGAATTTTAGCAGCAAGTTCCTAGTTTATATTGATACCAATTCTATTGTACTTCGATGCACGTATCCTAGTGAGATCATTAATGAGAAAGTCTCGGATTTAAAGTAAACTATGAGCTAGACACCCATTAGCACAGATAAATCCACCCTGGGTCAAACTTATTAAAATATAGCTCGATCGGACAATAGAGTAATTTCTGCAGTTTACTGGGATATCTGGTTGATTTCTATACACACAACATTAGCCGCGCTATGATTTTTTTGTGTCGGTACCCTAACTAATTATTCCGGTCCGGACTTCTTGCCAGATCATTCCAGTTGTCCGGAACTGGACTAGCTCTCTCGTACGTCCGAGCTGGCTCATAAATACGATGCCAGTTCGGGTAGTTAACAGACATCCTTCCATCAAAGACGCCAAAACAGAGTGACCAGCGCCAGTGAACTCGGAGGCTTGTCGTCACGCCCCGCTCGGGCATGACCTAGTTACGCCAGTAGCAGAGAAACTTTGGCTCATGGCTGGTTGGGCTTTTCTTTTAGCTTTCCTTTTTGCTTTTATTCTACGAGTCCTTTTTCTAGTTTTTTTGAATAAATAAGAGTGCCCGCAGAACCTGTGTTCCTTCTGTGTATCCTTAAGGGAAGGCTAGGACCCACATAACCCAAGTAGCCATTTGTTGGTCCTACATTTTCTGGTGTCAGAAGTGGGATTAGAAAGTTGGGTCTTCACGATATTATTATTTTACACCCCCAAACTCGGACAATGAATTTGATGTGGACAGTCAATGAACAAGTGTCAACTCACCAAATCCGGATCTGAGAATGTAAGCTGCAACAATGTAGTTGTTAATTGGTCCTGTGACACTAGAGCTCCAGCTAGTGAGTTCTCGTATATGTAGCCAACAGTACTAACAGTACTAGGAGCTGTAATCACTGGATCAAAGGCATTGGTCTGTACCACTTGCAAAGCAATAGTTGCAAACGCTCTGCGTCGGATAGAGGTATTGCTCTCCATCGCCTGGAAAACAAGAAACGAGTAACATATTGATGCCTGTTGACATTCTGTTTTTTTTCAGAAATGAATTCAGAAAAAAAAAAGCATATGTAACCTAGACAGACTTACCGTTTTTGCCTTCACACTGTCATAAAAACAAGGTTATCTTGGTCACAAAACAGTGTTATCCTGGTCAATTATCATAGTCAACTGTCACCTCACTTGCATTCAAAGTAAAAACTTCCTAACATCTTTGAATTGTCAATGAATTCTAATTCAAAATATGTTCCATCTGCAGGTTTACTAGCTAATCTATGTTAGTACAGCAGAGACTTAGTGTAAATGGTTTTCAAACAAATTTTCATCCAAGTGTACCACATCATAAGTGAAAGGATTCCTATGTATCTGCACTTCAAGTTTGTTCGTTTTATTGCTTAGCTTAGTATGGGTAAATGGTGTGATTACTCAATAACAGCTATATTCCATGTGGCTTATTAACCAGGATTATCCTCAAGTACGAACATGTGAAGGAAGTACATGCACAAAAGTGGCCCAATTATTAAAATAACAAATTTATGCACAAAAATCAGAAGTGCTGTTTCACAAGAGCTGTAATAATTCCTCTGAAAGGAAAGGACATGGCTGTAGTAATGTTAAGTCAGCATTCAAATCTTGGTGTAAACGTCAAAGCCCTAGTTTCTGCAAGTTTCAACTTAGAATACTGAACATTATATCTCTGCTCCTGATGCTTTTCTTGATCAATTACGTCTTTGCAATCTTAGATCTTTGAATCTGTTTTTCTATAGAACAGTTGCACAGCAATGGCAGAAACCATCCTGAGTTCAAATTCAATATAAATGCTGTCACCTATGGTTTCATCTGTATTATCTCAAACAGTGTAAAAAAGTCATTTACACCTCACCTCAATGATGATCTCCAGATTGGGTACAGCTGTACGATTCAGTGGGTTCCCAGCCCTGAACACCACATCACATCTGTACTGCTTTCCACTTATATAACTTGCTGATGCACTGAAAAAGTTGGCATAGCCAGATGGTAGCGCTAAAGGGGAAAAGATGGGGAAAAACATAATAATAAATGCATAATTCCCTAGAATTGTCAATGACTTGGAGATAAAAGTTTAGATGTTTGGGATACAACTAGATCATGTAAAAGAATAAAGGCTATTTTAAAAAGAACGCGCATAAGATGTAAAGAACAAAATTATAAATCATGATCTTGTGATAAAAAATAAAGACTGAATTTTATCTCAGACGCGCAGGACTTTACACAGAGATTAAGCATGAAGTTCTTTTAACACTTAAATTATATCAGCGAGTCTGATAACTCAAACATAAGTGAAAATCACCGCAAAATGAACAGGGACACCTAGATTCTTTACATAATGGATGCTCTTCCAAACTTGGTCTATAAAAGCTGTTCACAATGCCATCTAGGAAAAAAGTGCAGATATACTCATTTGTCACTGGCTTAATGAATTTTCATCAGCTTATTTTCATATATATTATTTTTCTTTTTAAAATTAAATGCTGCTGGAAGTTTTGAAATTACTGCAGCAGAAAATTTATGGAACTGGAGCACAGCAGCAAATCAGCAAACAATAACAATTGCTCTACTGAGATGACATCATCAGTGGATAATAATATCTGGTACATAATGTTATCCACTTGTTACAAAGATGACTGCTGGATGGGTTAAGGATGGCAGATGCAGATTGGATTAGAGAGGGATTGCTGATTGAGTAGGAATGATATTCCTTGATTAAGACGGGTGTTTGATGATAGGTATGTCATGGTCATTGTTTCTTCTGTACATGAATAAGTGACTGTTTGCTTTATGGTTTGGTCAGCACTGACCCCACAAGAAATATGAATATCTTGGTGTTTTCATGCCACCTTTTTGAGAGACCTTGAAGAACTACAAAGATGTTGTAAACAGGAAAGAAAAACAATAGAACATTTAGCAACATTTAAATTATATTTACTTTATCCCCAAAATGAATCTCATATATTTTTGCTAAAAACAAAAACAAACTAACAAAAAAAAAGGTCTCTGAATCTTCCTGTAACATATGTCAAACTGGCAACCTACACGTTTGGCACCTGATGCCAGAGAGACCTGGCAATGCACCAACGAACTTGGTATCGGACTTCCGGCCACCCCCTCAGGCTAGCAACAAGATTTCCCTGCCTACTTTTATGATCTAGATCTATGAACATCATCAACAATCTATAAGGTTAGTATACACGATATAACTAGTCTTTTACACTTCCAAATGATGAGGTATTTGGCCTCAAATAGAGGATGTCAAATAGCAAGAAAAAAAATATGTGTACGGCCTACTTTGAATAATGCTACAGGAGATCTGAGAGTTGAGAGTATCTCTGTCTTGCATGATGATGTCCACAGTTGCAGTTGGATCATTGGGATCAGCAGGCTCTGGTCTAAACACCAGGTTGGTTTGCTGGCAGAAAGAAAACAAATTAGTTAAATCCTAGTACACAGGAATTTTCATCAGACAGTCAACTATGTAGAATAATATAGGACGTGGCCCTATCTGCATCTCTCTTGGATGTATTCAAAGGTATCTTGCTTTTCATATATATGTACAGAGCACAAAACAATTCAAAGTTTGTGAAAATAAATTGCTATTATACAGAGCAGTCATGTGCCAGCCAGCTCATTACAAACTTTGTTGCATTTAGCAGTCAGTGGAAATATGACTCCATCTTTATCGCAGTTAATCAAGGAATTTGAGACTGTTACATTTCAAAGAATCTTTCATGTTATGAAGATTGACAGACATACTTGTAAGCAAAGATATTAAATTAGATACCACAAGATGGGACAGCTGGGGTATTCTGCATTCACGGCTTTGCTCACGCCAACTAGCAGAGATTGTGCAGCAGACATAAATAATGCTGTTGTTTGCAGGAGTCTGATAGTGAAAATACTAAGTAGTGTTCAGCAATCTACCTAGGCCTGTTGTCTTAGACTGAAATACTTGCCTTCTCATTACAGCTTCAATCTTGGGCCATTTTTTTCTCAATTGTGGTAACAGTCTAACAAAACAATATTATCAGCTTATCATTACACCAAGGACTCTTTTCATGTAATATAAAATAGAGGCCTGCCCAAAGACAGCATGCCTGGTGGCTGGGTTAGGGCAAGGGCCATTCTTCAGGAATTCAATAAAGAAAGAAGTAAATTAACCCATGATGATTGTCAGTGGTGCAGTGAAAGAATGAAATAGATTATGAGGACTGCTTGGTGAATTTATTTATTTAGAATTAAAATCCAGGCTGCAAAATTACAACAACCTCACTTTGAGGAATACTAAAGATGACAAACTTTTGAAGTGTCACATGCAACTATTATTTAGCATCAGTAGGTAAATAAAGATATCGGTTGTACAAAAGAAACATACTATATCGCTGCCTGCTGGAATGGAAGTGAAGTACTTTGGTCTGACACATCTATTGCTGAACTGCTCGAGTATTCGGATGCAAGAGGGGTAGACAAACTCGGCAGGCTGATCATCCCCATCTTCTATCCTGATGGTTAATGTTGTTGTGCTACTTCTGGGAGGATTCCCTAAGTCCTAACACAGGAAAACATGAGATCAGAGTGAGAAAAAAAAACAAAGTGTCTGTATATGTTTAAGATTTCCCACACATGCAATCTGTTCCTCAATGGGCACAGTCAACCAGATTAATTTTGTAAAGTAATAATATGTTTATAGTCAGTCACATTGTCCTGCATTGAATACAACAAAATGAAAGACACAAGTGACTGGATGACTGAAATGAATTTGTCACAAAAATATCTAAGTTTTTTTAACCCTCATCCTGCATTGAGTGAACTTGCCCATATTACTCCCTGTGCGGGGAGAGCCAGCAGCCAGTCAGCCGATCGTTCACGCATTGCCAATTACCTCGGTGGTCGGGTCAATCGGGACCTTGTGAACACGTGCATTGTGTTTACCTCAGGCCGCAATAACAACAATAACGGTGGATAAATCATAAGTGACCCCTATGAATGATATTTGGATAAAGTACTTTTGATGAGACGCAATTAGTTCTATTGTTAAATAGAAGGCCCATGATCAAGAATTAACTAAGCATTTACATGCCGTTTAACACGTGTTAAACTTTTCCGAGGAGCTTTTATTTTTTTCCCCCTCAAGTCAGGCCATTCAGGTGAGCAAATGATTTTTTAAGCCAGACTAACCAGATGCATCATGCCGGGCATTGCCTTCTCCCTCCTCCACTATGTAAAGCTTCCACGTACTATGATGTTAGTTTTCTTGGCACACCTTTAGCAATAGAATTGATTTCCAGCTCGAAGAGCACATACATCTACCGAAAAACGGTTTAATCAAAGCAACACAATATCTCTCTAACTACCACATCAAATAAAGACAACGACCAACACCAAAGTCGGTCATTTTCTCCCAGTTTACCCTGATGAAAAACCTATCAACAAATGCTCTTATGCAGCATGCGCTAGTATTACATAGGAATTCATTATTACAGACATAGGACGGCTTCTCCAATATGCAGATAGCGCCTTTCTTCTCATTCACATGTACACCACAACCAGCATCACAGACAAAAGTTTAAGATTTTCCCCAGTTCGAACTTCAGAGCGTCAGTACTATGACATGAGTATGACGAACAGTTACGAACAGTTGCATTGTAATAAACGTTATCGGATGATACCCCTTTGTGAGACACAGAAGAGGTGACTGGGAATATAAACAAGCGAAACACATGAAACTGGTGTGGAAAAAAAAAACTCGTTAAAAACAATACTCGCAGCAACCGAATAAACAGAACAGGAGAAGCAGCGTTGCTATACAATATGAGAGTGTGCCTGAGAAAACCCACATAAAGTCGGCAGAGCTTATTTTGAGAAAAACGGCTTTGAAGTGAAAATATAGCTCCGACACAAACTTCCAACTTGGCTGTTGTTTAGGGGACCGCGGCATGTTACAGGGTAAACTGTAGACGAGCAGTGAACACTACTCACTATGATCTCTATAACAGCTTTGTAATTAGACTACGGTCTCCTAACAAGATCCAAAAACTTCCGACTTGGCTGTTTCTAGGGGACCGTGGCATGTTACAGGAAAAACTGTAGATGAGCAGCGAACACTACCCACTATGATCTCTATAACGGCTTAGTTATTAGACTACGGTCTCCTAACAGCAATCACTCCAATATTACTTGGTCAATTAGCTATTGCCACTTATAGGATTAAATGCCGTTTTCTCAAAATCTTGTTTTAGGGGGGTCACTGACTTCAATCTTCAATTTATCAGAAATATCTTGTCTTTTATTATAATTTTATGTACAGAACTCAAAATGTCATGTTGCCGACTTATTGTGGGATTTCTCAGGCACACACACATATATTGGCCTCCCGCAGGACTCGGTTTACAAAAAGTAGGCCACAATATTGGCCTCGCATGCCGCGCCTGGCCTTTTCACATGATTAAGAAATGTCTTTAGGATATTTCTGTCTCTTATCATCAATATGGCTCTGAAATCATGAGGAAAGACAGTTCACATTACAGCTGAAAGGATATCCCCACAGATAAACTACACAACACCAAGACCTTGTAGCGCCTCAGTCAATACACCTGTACATATTAATTTCCAAAAGGTGTTCTATACAGAACAGCAATTGCTTTCCCACAAAAGTTCAAAGACAGATTCATTTATAAGTATTTTATTATAGTGGGCAGTGTGGGTACATGACAAAGACAAAAACTAATAAGACAAGCAGTGTACGTGACTCAGGTTCTTGTCAAACTACTTTATTTTTTCACTGCCAGGAAAGTTACTTGATTACTTTTGTCACATAGTGTCACACTAGAAATTACCTAATTAAACAATTTATTTCTTTACAAATTATTATTATGATATGTCTAAACCAATTTAAAACTTACAGTAGCTATGACTGTTAAGCCATAGAAAATCTCAGATGTGTTCCCGCCAGTTGCTTGGTAAAGTTCCTCAAAGTCAAGCGCTCCAGCAACACTTACAATTCCTTCTGGACCAGATGGAAGACCAAATTTGCTGGTTCCATCAAACTGAGGATAAAACACAGGCAAAAGGGAA
This sequence comes from Onchidella celtica, assembly GCA_963931925.1. Lineage (NCBI taxonomy): Eukaryota > Metazoa > Mollusca > Gastropoda > Systellommatophora > Onchidiidae > Onchidella > Onchidella celtica. The sequence continues at coordinate 65,473,332 of OZ007568.1, read as the reverse complement.
AATATCTAGAATTTACTTTTCTACCTTTTTATCTTCAATTTGGGCTTTTCATTCCACACATCTCTTCCTATGTTGATCCCCATACTTGGTACCATGACTGTTTAACAGAGACAAAAAGATTGCTGTACTTGCTAGTCCTTCATAGTTCACTCATCGCAAACACCTCGTTATTGCTTTTGATAAGATAAATTGTCACAGATGAAGAACCACGCCAAATTGACATTTTCTGTTCCTATTTGCAAATTTCTCAGATGTTTTATCAATCTTCCATGAATAAAATTTATTTTTTCAGCTGAACATCACCCACTGAGACTATGAGCACCATAGGAAAATAAACAATATACACTGTTTCTTGAACAGATGATCCAATTCTGTTTTGACTACTAACTGTTGTTGAGAGCTATCTTTGCTTACCTGGAATCAAATAAATATGGCATCTAAGAGGTGAAACATTTAAGCTTTGTAATAAAACACTGTGTCTCTTTTCAAGGTGTATGCTCTCTAAGTTTGAAAATTAACCAAGTTTTACAATGCTGTTTGCCTAACAGGGAAGAGGTGTCTGGATTATAATTTTATTAACTCTCTACATTAGAGGATTTTAATCTGGGGGTGCAATACATTTTCAAATTTTCAAGCAGAGAGTGAGGGGGCAAGGATGTCTCGAGTAGGGAAAAAAGGTAAAAATTGCTTTTAAAAGACGCCCCTCTGGATCTCCCTCTGTCTGTGTGTATGTAACGAGAAGCAAAGAGAGTTCGAAATTCTTGCTTTACATAAACTTGAACATGACACTTATGACATGTGGGTTACAAAGGGCTATGAAATCTCTGTCTTGCCAATACAATTACGGCAGGACTAGAAATGCTGGCTATTTATAGAACATTCATATTCATAGATAAGAATTGTAATGGTCTTAGAATTTCACTGTTATAATGACTTCTCCAGAAATAGTCGCCATGCAAAATTTTGAGCCTTTTCACAAATTCTCTGACAACCAGGCAGAAATATGGTTTTCAGAATTATTCCAGCCAGACTGAGAGAGTTGGCAGGTTTGCATCTGTAAACATAAATTGGCATGAAATTGGCATTCCAGGTGACCATGCGCTGCACTCTGCTGAAAGAACAGAACTCACCCGTGCACCAGGGGCATTCTGAAACCTGAACGTTATTTGCTTGTTTTCTCCCTCATCCAAATCAATAGCTGAAATCTGGCGGTAGACTGTGAGCCCTATTCAACAAACAACAGTTAGGGAAACTGATGGCAGATAAAACGTATCTGATCTTTAATGTGCAGTACTGTCTTATCTATAAAAATTGGTTTGGATACCGCTGTTTCCATGGTGCATGCAATTAACAATTTTCTAGATGTATAATAATAATTCATCTATAACCTTGTTTGGGTGAGTATGTTGCCCTGAATATTTATTTTTACTGACATTAAAGTTTCTGTGAATTGAACACAGCAGACTAATGCTGGTTTACTATTGCCGCCATGTCACAGAAATGAAACTGTTATAATTCATTTATTCACCACTACATGATATACAGCATAATTTAATTATAATAAGAAGAACACACAGATAATGTGTGGGATTGCAGCAAGACTTCGGGTAAAGTAAAGCCTTGTGAAAGAAATAATACAGAAACCATACAATACAGCGCAAAGGAAAAGGAAAGTCAAATCAAAGCTTTCAGTTCAAGCACCTTCATCAGGTAACAATTGTAACAGTATGAAAAGAAAATTAAGAAAGTAAAGAATTCATAAATTCTCAAAAATGCTATGCTACAACAAACAAGTATTATCACATAACATCAGTTTAAAACCAAAAGCTGGTAGAATTTTTTTTTAAAGAAACTAGAATGCTATACTCATACCTATGTATCTGTCCAAATTAGAAACTAAGCCAGAAAATCTACAAAAATGTATCAATATAAGTTTATTCTATGATACCTCATTAACAGAAAATGAATAAGGTGTTCCCTGGAATATTGGGGCGTTGTCGTTGACATCAATGATCTGTATCTTGAGCACCCTGAACACAATCTGTTCATCAGACAAGAATAAAAGTTTATGAAATCTGCACTCTACATTGGTGCAGCAATCTGCCACTCTATGATGCTAATTACTATGTAATTGGACACACTCAAATGTGAATCATTTGAAATCCAAAGATCAGTATTTCTTTTCATGAATACAAAAATCAAACTATTAGACGAATGAGTTAATTTCATGAAAAGCAAAGATCAGTAATTCTTTTCACGAACACAAAAATCAAACTATTAGACTAATGAGTTAATTTTATGAAATCCAAAGATCAGTAATTCTTTTCACAAAGAAAGCAAACCTTTAAATCAATGAGTTAATTTCATCATTGTTTCATATGCTAATCATAAGGGGTTATGACTGACATAGCTGGATCACCACAGTAATGCTTTGCCAAGTCCATGTTTTTGACATTAAAAAGCACGCTGGTACCCTTTTTAATGCGATAATGCTATATCAAAAGAAATCAACAATTCAATTACCTTGCATGGGCATTCTTCTGATTCCGTAAAAATGCTAAATCCGCCATATTCTTGAACAGTATAAATAAAATTTAAACTACAGATTTACTCATTTGTTTAAAAAGCGTTTATTTATTTATCTATTTATTTTCTTCAACTGTCACTGAAATATGCACAAAACTACAGTACAGAAGAACTCTTAAGGCCAATACTGAAAACTGATCTTCTCGAAATACACTGAGTTTAACATGAGACACTCAGGCTTTAGACAGTGTTGTCTTTCGGAGTGTTTTTTTTACGGAGAAATTATTGTTGGGTTTGGATATGAAAGACAGATGAAAACTTACGATAATTATACTAAATATAAAAATGAAAAAAAAAAAAAAGAAGGAATTCTCATACAGAAGAAGTTGAAGTTGACCGACACTCCAGCTGGTACTGTAGAATATTCTTATCATCAAAGACATTAGCGGTGGGGCCCTGAGGATGCACATGATCATAGAGAGTCAGTCAACATGTAACATGTTTGGTATGCTTAATGATATAACAGAGCCCACTCCCCCACATCACTCCCCCCAAATACACACATGCAGAGAGTGAGAGAAAGACACAGACTGAGACAGTCTGAGAAAGAAAGAGTGCTATATGACCTAAAACATGCCACTAAGAAGCATGCTCTTTATGTGCAAAGGGATGAAAAAGTGTTTACTGGTGTCTTAGGTTAAAGACAACACTGAAAGTAGGCTACTCAAGAACACTGAAAGTAAACTGCTCAAACTGCATTGGTCCCTGTTATGGATTCATTTACTTGTTATCACAGATGGTATTATGATATTGTGTTGGGGTGTTGTTCGACTGCATATTTCTAATAGTACTATTAACTTTAACTCTTAACTTCCATACCATGTCAAATACTAAAGGACAAAATGGATTAAATTCAACAATAAGGCCTGTAGGGCCACATTTATTTACGTAAAGTTCACTAACAATTTCGACTAGAGATCCAATATGTAGTAATGATAAATATCATCAGCATCAATTTCATAATCAATAAATACGTCATTACAAGTCTAGCTCTAGGTTTCCTACAAAATCATTTAACTTCTGTTCTCGCTAATTATCTAAATAATAATTATATATCTCTAAAATCTGGTCTGCTTATTGTATGGCAATCAATATACTAATATAGTCTCTGGAGACATAAGGTCATCTCAGATATTTAGATCCAAATTTATAGGTCTAGGTCTTGCCCGTCGAAGTGACGACGGCACAGTTAAATATAGATCAAGGATGGGCTGGTAAATCCCAGCGTCACCCAGACAATTCAATTACAATTATATGATTCACACATTAATAAGAGTTGCAGTTCTAGGAATCACAGCTAGATCTATATATTTTGCATCTTGCATTCTCCGGCAAGCACTCCTGGTATATATTCATCAAGACTCCTACTGGATAACTGTCATGCTTTTCGCCTCCCTATTCACTGTCAATCATCACGAGCTTCGGTCAGATCTTACTTACGATTATTCTGGCCCCAAGGCCAGAAACAGTAGACAAAAGCGTGGTTTATATTCAAATGAGCCATAGGGATTAATGACAAGATATTCATCTAGCCATGCTGTTCGTTATAAGTGGATCCTCTCAAGCTGGATCTGCGCTGAAACCTTCACAGAAAGGGCAATCTGTACGGAATGAATAAGAAGTACTGCCCGCACGGTTTGCATGCATCGCGATCCCTACGCATTGACGTAAGCGAAAATCTAATCCCCTTAGAAAAGTAAAACTGGGGCGCTAATTTCCCCTCCAAACCCCAATGGCTTTTATTTAACTCTTTACTAGCTACCAATATACATGTTTTCTTATTATTATCAATATACGAAGATTTCTATACTTGGTTGTTAACTTCCTCTATGCAAATTTGTTAAACGTTAAAAATTGACACAGCAGACGACAATTCTTTAAGGCCACTCTAATAGATATTTTGGGTTTTCACAAAAGTTAACTTTACTCTGAGGCCAACGTATTTAATCTTGATATCCCACTCTAGGTTGTATTAATTGAGTTATTTCCCTTAGACCACATTTGATTCTGACAGTCCCATTCATCTATGTTACTGATGCTGATGATGATCTTGATGTAATCAGCCAGATTTCATGTTTAATAAGTTGTGTTTGTGGTTAAACAAATGATTAAATACTGACCTATGACCAGAAAAGAAGATGTATTATATCATATAATAAATCTTCAGTGATCAGTAACTATGCCATCGCCTACTTACATCCCTGTCAATGCCTTTAATGATTTGTATGTAGACGCCCATAGGATCGACACTATCAAGGTAACTGATAGTGAAATACTCATCAAAGGTGATGCCCTGATTCAAATCTGCTTTATCAGGATCTGGGTTGACTCGGAAGCTGAATGGCTGCAGCTCAGAATTCAATACTGGCTGGTAATTTGTTCGATCATTTACTGAAGATAGAGATACAGAAATGAAGAGAGAAAAATTAATTTAATCTTACTTGTTTGAAAAATATCTGAAAAATAAAACAAAATAGTATTTCACGTTACCCGACATCCCTGTTTTCCATGCTTTACAACTAGGCTACCGCCCAACCATTAAATACTAAATAGAATGCTGTTGCGAACTCCAATAAAAACTTGAATACTGTTTTCCTCGCCACAAATACTGTTACTTTCTTGAAAGTCCCGTTTACAGAGATAGATCAAAGCTTCGGTTTCATGGATTACAATAATTCTCCCACCTCCACCAATTCGGAGTGTGGACTGTGGGTTGAATACAGCTAGTATTTGTCTTCAATTATTACATGTACATGTATATATACGTGATAAACAATATAAACTAGCACACAGAATCTGCAGGATTTTTTATTTTTTTTTGCTTCCTACCACTCACATCCAATGCATACCGTACATGTACTTTCATAATGTTTCTTAACTTGGATGTGTACATGACAAGTGTAAAAATTAACTGACTGGACTGAAACGTGAGCGGTGATTGCCCCCAAATGAGAGAAGTTTGATTGATCGACCAAATTAACAACAACAACAAAAAGTGATTGAATGGATGGGAGCAATCAAACCTTATGAAAAACACTTACATGCAGGAACACCTGGCGGATCCAATTCTCGAAACATAATCTGAATGATAGGGCTGGAACTTTCACAGGCTGACAGAGAAAGTCAAAGGGCAGACTCACAATACGAATAATATATATAAATAATAACTTCAACTATCTAATACAAGCAACACAAAAAATGATATTCATTTACATTGTTCAACTACAGTACACGACACACACACACACCTATACAGACAACGCGCTTCACCCCTCCACCCACACACACACACATACACACACATGGGGACATACATAATACATGGATAAACACAAGTGTGATAAAACTGTAATGATGGTAAAACCATTTTAATTTAGCCACTGCGGTGTATCATACAACCACCAGTACCACGTGAGCTATTCTCCAAAAATGAATTCATACTGCTATACATTAATTTCTTAATGGTGATGCCAGTTTTGCTTTGGAATATCACATTCACTTACGACCTTGGGCCAGGACTATCCCAGAGTAGATGAGAATCAGGAAAAGTTCATATCTGAAGTATAGGGGTGGCAGGCCATCCCGTGTCATGTTTGCAAGAGAGCTGTTGGAGTGAAAGGACTACATTGTGACAAACAGTGCACGTATAACAGCTTTATTGGAAACATGTACCGTAGCCATCCGTCCACCCATCTACCCATTGATCCATCCGTCTTTCGTAAATCCGTTGTATGTACGTCTGCTTGTCTGTTCGTCTATCTAACTTCCTGGCTATTTGTCTAGAGTAGAAGTTTCATACGGTACGGACATCACAAAATGACATTTATACGGTACTACATGTGCCCACCTCCAAGCTGTTCATCCAGCTGTCTGATTATCATTTTCCGTTTCCCTTAAAGAGTAAACATTTGGTGACCTAGCTCTACCAATATCGAAGTACTTGACTAGCATTTCGTATCTTTTCACATGCCTTCCATTTGGTGCACTTTCTCTCCTTCAAAAATGTATGTGCGATGGGACAACAGGCCAGATGGGATCTAGGTACAGTTTAGAGGACGGTTGATTTGGCATATTTTTAAAATCCAGAACAAAAAGAGTGCATAGTGGGCGTATATTGGCTGGTCTACCTCGGTAGAAAAAGGGAGATTAAAAATGCAAAAGTGGGTTGTGTACGTCAAGTTCTCTGTAATTCATAACTTCATACTGGTGCTTACACAAAATAGTCACTCCAAACCCGCCTGTGAGGGGTGCGTCCAAACTGAAATAGCTGAGACTCCATTCTAAAAGACGACCAATTTAACTGAATTTCTATGATCAGAAATAAATTGTGGGCTACGCCGTCAGAAAGAGCAAAGTTTATTCTTTTGAAAGACATAAACATTATTCTCAAAAACATTTTTATTTTCAGTTGGAATTAAGCGTGTGCATTAAGTCATCTCCCCACTGTTTACTGGGACATCAACCGGAGAGCAAGAGGGCAGGATTTACCATCTCTCTTTGAGAGGCCTCGGGAGGGAACCGCAGACACTGTTGGATGGTTCTACAAACCAAAAAATCCAAAGCAAGTTACAAAATATTTTAATAAATAATCCTACAATATGATGTGGCTACCAATGTTGCCTGCAACATCTACAATGAAATAAAACCCTGTCATATTTTTTCCTGCAGTCACACAGCGATAAGTTGGGCTTACGTACCTGCGGAGCACCTGTTGTCAGTATTGTCGGCCTCAGCAACAAATGGGAATGGTAACAACTTGACAAATGGGTTGCCTGCAAGCTGAGAGTGGTGATTGTTTGAATTACATGGGGTTGAAGACGGTTGCAGCCGTAGGCTTTTGTATGCCTGTCAAGTGAAGAAAAATTTCAGTAAGATTATTCAAGAGCCGTTCAGCTGCGTAGGAAGCCAGCTAAGAGATCTTGTGGCACCCAATGTACACAATTTTATCTCTTTGTGTGCCATGAAGTTTTCCATGTTTACCGATACAGGAAGAAAATACCTGGGGGGGGGGGGGGGGGGATGAATGAAGACTGACTACGGCAACATCTGTCAACTTTCTTTCTTCTCCAAACAATATAGTTTAGCATTCTTGTGAACCGATATATCGGTGATTGGCACCAACGTGACCTGCAGAAGAACTGATATATTGGTGATTGGCACGCAAAGAGTTAATGATGGAAGCACCAGATTTCACACAGACGATACAAATGTCACAGTGAATAAAAATGCTTTCATAAAATTGACAGATTTACTTAAACATAATTCTGAAGACCTGAAATATATTAAGCCACATAAGTCTTGCAACAAATTTTAAACGGCTGCAAAGTTTTGAACGAATTAGATTGATTCAAAAAAATTTTTTTAATGAAATAAACTTTGCACAAAGAACTATGCCCGTGAAATAGAAATCTTTCATTTTTCTAATGACGTGATGTCCTTTCTTGGACAACTACACAACAAGGTTCAGAACCTGAACCTCAAAACTGTAAAACGCTATATTCAAACAGAAGAAAAATCACTACCATATCATTTTGCACCAGAAAAAAAAAAGAAATTTCTGAAGGTATCATTTTGATATGAATTAATTAAGTTAAGATATTCAACAAAAAAAAAAGTAACAGCCTTTTGAAAAGACACGTGCTATATTTACAATAAAAACAACTTCCCGAAAAACAGCACGTCAAAACTTAATAATTCAGTAACGTGTGTAACCTCCTGGGGCGTCCATTACAGCTTGACACCGGCGGTTCACGGACTTGATCATGTTTGTTATCTTTCATTGTGGAATCTCATTCCATGCATGAATAAATGCAGCACTCAGTCCATAAGTATTGATACTCAGGCGATTTCTTTCAATTTAGTTTAACAAAAGGATAACTGCAATGTATTCACATGAGGTTTCAGCTTGTCGGGTCAAGTGTGTTGACCATTTCTGTCTTGCCTGAAATGCTCATTTAGAGCCAGTTTATTTACGGGATCAACTGAACTTGAATTATAGATGACAACGGTTTTTATTTCGTTTAGTTATCTCTAGCAGCTCAAAAGTTACAGCCATGTATAAGTTTGTTGCAAGACTTATGCGCTCTAGTATATTTCCCTATTTAATCAAAATAACGTTGCTGCCTTACCCTGTGTGAATGATTTCTTCGATTCACACAACTACAGACACGTAAGAAAAACAAAAGTACATGTACATGGTATCATTGTAAAACTTGGCCATCTGAAGACGATTGGTCGACTGACCCAGCTGGCCAGCTGGACTGAATCTTCGGGCGTGAATGGCTTTGCATTACATGGTACCAGTCCTAAACGTTATAATTCCGTAACGATGCATTAAAAATTTGTTTCACTAATAAACATTAAACGGCAAATAAATAAAGACCTGGTTTTCTGTGGGCGTCTATGAATCTTTCCATCCAGCAACTCAGAAATGCATTAGAATTTTGTTTTTGTTTTTTGTTTAATAAACACTTTTTTTACAGTGACAAAAGAGAAAGTGGGCAGATTTATGGCGCAGCAAGAACCCACTTCAGAATTACCTAAGTCACAAGTTTAAAAGTTATTGTTCTAAGTTAGTGGTTCTCAACCTTTTTCAGGCCATCGCCCTCTTAAGCTCCAAATTTTGTTTCATCGACCCTCTTCCCCATCCCACCCAAAATCCCTATTCAAACCCAACGGATACATTTCACAAGAAGATAGACTACACACAAATTATGATGTCAAGTTTTCCAAATCTTTATTAATGACACCAGGTGTTTCGATTATTCACTATAAGAAAGAAAGCATTCTCTATCAAATGCACTCAAACAAAATAGGCTTTTTGTATTCATAAAATAAAACCCGCTTAGGCATGCTGTTGAACAAGTCATTGGCTACCCCATTTTTGCTATACAAATCGCCCCTCTTCCTCGTTTTCGCTCCCTTGCCGTCTTTTCTTTATCCCCCGCCCCTCCCCACCCCTGGAAATCAAAATTGCTCCCAACCCCCGGCTGGGGAGTGGGGGGGGGGGCGATATCGCCCAGGTTGAAAACCACTCATAATTGAATCCAGCACCGCTTGTTGGTGGAATGGAAGGAGTTCCTGTGTGTCGAATGGCACTGGAAGATCTTTGGTTTCTCGGGGGCCTCAGCCAAGGCTGTTGCCCCCCCCCCCCCGCCAGAGGTGTCGAATGGCAAGGAGCGGAGAGCAATTTATTGAATCCGTTTCACAGGGGCGTTAACCGGTGGTTCACGAGCCGCGTGCGATGTTTTTTTTTTTTTTGTTAAGCCATAATGTAGGCCTACTACAGCAGTGGTTCTCAACGTGGGCAACATCGTAACCCCCGCCCCAGGGGAAGGCGATTTTGATTTCCAGAGGGGCTGCATAAATTGACAACTGAGATAATCAATTTTATAATTTTTGAAACTGTTGTTCTTCGGGCCATGACATGGGGAAAAAAAAAAATCCAAAATTTTTACCGCCATGAAATGCTCCAATTACTTTTTTTATATATAAGGCTGGATGAGGTACTCGGCATTACCCAGAATAAACCTGTGCTCATGCTCTCACCCTTCTCTCCTTCCCACCCACCCCCGCCCCCCCCCCCCCCGCCACCCGTCCAAAGTGCTAAAATAATCTACAGCAGTAGGCCTAATTCTCAACGTGGGCAATTCGCTCCCCGGGGATCTAGTTTGATTACCAAAGGGGGGAGGGGGGGGGCAAAAACAGAAAAGGGCGACAAAGGGCCGAAAACGATGAAGGGGGCGATGGTGGGGGGGGGGGGGGGGAGGCGGCAAAAATATGAATGGTGGACGGTTTGGAGGTAAATACAAGGCAGCCACTGACTTAGTCAACAGTGCGCGTAGATGAGTTTTATGAACAGAAAAGGACCGGTGTTTTTTGTTGTTGTTTTTTTTGCCTGCATTTGATAAAGAATGCTTTCTGTTTCATTATGAATAATCAACAAACACGCCTATTGTCAGTGTAGTGGGATTTCGGATTTGTGGGGGGGGGGGGGGGCGATGACAGGAAATATGGAGCCTAAGAGGGCAATTGCCTAAAAAAAAGAGGTTGAGAACCGCTGGTCTAGAGTTATCTCAGGCTCTTTCATGCATGTCTTGTACAATGTTCTGACTACTGTTACAAAATTAGATTCTGTCCCAAGGCTCCAACAGGAATATTAGAGGCAATTTTATCAACCAGGAAGTTTCAGGACAATCCTGAAATATGACTAAGTAAAGTTTGTCATGAGTGAAAGCAAGCTCTACACTTAACAGGATGTTTATATAAATCAGTGCACACCCAAATGGATTAAAGCCAAGCCTAAAATTAGTATTCAAGTTTCACAAACAGGTTTTGGACACGCCCGTTATTATTACGCTATAGTCTGTTAAGATGACACAACGGTGAAACTTAAATAGACTGCATGTGAGAGCATTTAATCGTCCCCACCTCTGTTCATCTTTCATTCATCAAATAAACGACGCTGAAGACAATGTCACAGTATACTTGGGGCGAATGACCCCTGGCGTGGAGTACAGTCATGTAATTCTGGGGGGAAAAGGGAAAGGGGGAGGGGGGAGTTCGACGTTAATTGTTAACTGTACTCTTCCTCTTCTTCCCCTGCCACAGATTATTCTAAGGTATGATATCAAGGGTTTTTTTGCCATAATTATCGTCGCCAACGACATTTTGCCGGTTTGGGGGTTTTGTCATGAAAGGGGTTCTCTCACTCCTAATTTCATTATTATTCAGTGTCATACCAATCGAATTCAAAACTTTTAGAGATACCGAATGTGTTTATGACGACGATATGTTAGTCTGCTATCTGAGACCTACAGTCACCCATACAAAGTCGTTTGTTGAACAACTTTTTTGAATGTTGTTACAAGTACGTATGTCCCCCAATTTTTTTTTTTTTTTTTTTTGCGCTAGGGGTACGTATTTTAAAGCCTTTTGCGACTCCAGGGCCAGAGAGTTCCTACCGAAATACTCCTAACAACCGACTTAATTACTCAAAAAAAAAAAAAAGTAACAGCCTTTTGAAAAGACACATGTTATATTTACAATAAAAATAACTTCTTGAAAAACAGCACATCAAAACTTAACAATTCAGTATCGTGATTCAGTATCAATTACAGCTTGACGCTGGACGTTCACGAACTTGATCATGTTTGTTATCTTTCATTGTGGAATCTCATTCCATGCATGAATAAATGCAGCACTCAGTCCATAATTATTGATACTGAATTCGGAGATTTTTTAAAAAGTAGTTTAACAAGAGGAAAAATGCATTGTATTTATATGAGGTTTCAGCTTGCCGGGTCAGGCGTTTTGACCGTTTCTATCTTACCTGAACTGCTCATTCGGATCTAGTTCATTTATGGGATCGATTGAACTTGATTATATGGACAAGGCTTTTCATTTCGTTCAGTTATCTCTAGCAGTTCAAAAGTTACAGCCCCTTATAAGTTTGTTGCAAGAGTTATGCGCCCTAGTATAATTATTTCTCTAATTAAGCAGAGGAATAACGGCCTTGCTCTGTGTGAATGATTTCTTTGATTCACATAACTACAGACACGTAAGGAAAACAAAAGTACGTGGTATCATTGTAAAACTTGGTAATCTGGAGTCGATTTATGGGAATCTTCGAGCGTGAATGGCTTTGCATATAATATATACATGGTACCAGTCCTAAACGTTATAATTCCGTAACGAAGCATTGGTTTCAAAAAAATTAAATGACAAATAAACAAAGATCTGGTCTTCTGTGGGCGACTATGAATCTTTCCAGCAGCTCAAAAATGCATCAGAATTTTTTGTTTGTTCGTTTATTAAACACTTTTTTATTACACTGACAAAAGAGAAAGTGGGCAGATTCATCGCGCAACGAGAACCCACTTCAGGATTACCTAAGTCACAGGTTTAAAGTAATTGTTCTAATGCAGTGGTTCTCAACATTTTTCAGGCCATCGCCCTCTTATGCGGGGGTGGGATTGGAGGAGGGGGGGGGTAAAATCATGAATGGAGGACTGTTTGGAAGTAAATACAAGGCAGCCACTGACTTAGTCAACAGTGCGCGTAGATGAGTTTCATGAACAGAAAAGGGCCGATTGTTTGTTGATGTTATTGTTTTTTTTTTGCGTGCATTTGATAAATACTGCTTTCTGTTTCATTATGAATAATCATCAGAGCCTAAGGGGGCAATTGCCTAAAAAGGTTGAGAACCGCTGGTTTAGAGTTACCTCAGGATCTTTCATGCCTGTCTTGTACAATATTCTGACTACTGTTACAAAAATAGATTCTGTCCCAAGGCTCCAACAGGAATATTAGAGACCGTGTTATCAACCAGGAAGTTTCAGGACAATCCTGAAATATATTATGACTAAGTAAAGTTTGTCATGAGTGCCAAGCAAGCTTTACATTTAGCAGGATGTTTATAAAAATGAGGATACACCCAAATGGATTAAAGCCAAGCCTAAAACACGATTCAAGTTTCACAAACAGGTTTTGGACACGCCCGTTATTATTACGCTATAGTCTGTTGAGATGACACAACGGTGAAACTTAAATAGACTGCATGTGAGAGCATTTAATCGTCCCCACCTCTGTTCATCTTTCATTCATCAAATAAAGGATGCTGAAGTCAATGTCACAGTATACTTGGAGCGAATGACCCCTGGCGTGGAGTACAGTCATGTAATTCTGGGGGGAAAAGGGAAAGGGGGAGGGGGGAGTTCGACGTTAATTGTTAACTGTACCCTTCCTCTTCTTCACCTGCCACAGATTATTCTACGGTATGATATCAAGGGTTTTTTTGCCATACCGTTGCACACGACATTTTGCTGGTTTGGGGGTTTTGTCATGAAAGGGGTTCTCTCACTCCTAATTTCATTATGTTTTGAGTGTCATACCAATCGAATTCAAAACTTTTCGAGATACCGTATGTGTTTATGACGACGATATTATGTTAGTCTGCTATCTGAGACCTACAGTCACCCATACAAAGTCGTTTGTTGAACAACTTTTTAAAATGTTGTTACAAGTACACGTATGTCCCTCACTTTTTTAAATTTTTTTTTGCGCTAGGGGTACGTATTTTAAAGCCTTTTGCGACTCCAGGGCCAGAGGGTTCCTCCCGAAATACTCCTAACAACCGACTTAATTAATTATTATTTCAGATTAGTTTGTTTGTTTGTTTGTTTTCCTCCTGTTTTTTTTGGTTGAATGGGTAGGGGGCAGCGTTAAGGATTCGATAAGATTTACTATTGAGGATAAGGATGGGTTTGGGGGAAGGTCCTATACGTGCCTGCCTCCAGCGCCAAACGCTTGGGGTGCAGACGTACCAGGGGTACATGACATATAACCATAGCATTTTTTTTCTCTTTTTTCTTCTTCTTCTGAATCAAAATGCAAATTTGTCTTGTTGTGTCATCGTCTGTGAATAAAAGCGTTATTTTAACAGCTGGGAGGGGCTTTATGCAAATACATGTAATTAGGGAAATTCTATCTGATCATGCCACCGACGATTTTTATCAGGACCTCCTGGGTAAAAATCGATAAAAGGTAAAGTTCCGGCTGATACGCTGCGGTACCGGGTACCATGTTTGAAAAAACTAGATTTAGTGATTGTTCGTGAGCCTAATAATGGATGGCATTTATATAGCGCATATCCATTTAAAATGCTCTATGGGCTTTACAGAAGCAACATGTCAACCACAGAGCAGAATGGAGCGCCTGCGAAGTGCTCAACACACTACACTGCTTTCTTTCTCTCTCCCTGTCTCGCTCACTCTCTCTCTCTCTCTACCTCTCTCTATCTCAGAGCAAATTGTAACGCAGCCTGTTAGGCGCAGTTCACAACTCACAACAGTTCACAACTCACAACTCAAATAGTATTTGAATATTTATTAATAATAATATATATTTAATAATGAATAATAAATTTTGTTGTTGCTGGTGGGGGGGGGGGGGGATGATAGGATAAAACTCTTGCCGATTTGCAGTTTCCATTTTCATTTTCAAATGATTTATTTATTTTTTATATTTGTGAAAGCATAAAACTGCTGGTTGGCTTAACAAAAAAAGTAAAGAAAAGGACAATCGTTGTTACGGGTGTGCCCTCGAGTGTTACGGGGATGGTTTATATGGAATTATAGTTACGACTGCATTTTAATCTATCGAGAGGTTTTTAGAAATTACTCTTCCATACCATGCCACATATACTAATAACAATTCGAATAAGTTTTATCAAGGACCTTGCAGGGCCACAAATTTATTACTTTAAATTCCCTAACAACTTTCGTCTAGCTTTTACATTTTAAAAGGACAACATCAGCAGCATCAAATGAAAACACAATAATATATCACTAGAAGTCTCCTCTAGATGCTTAAAAGATTATATCATTCTGACTCATTCACAATTTAATTATTACTTATTTATCTTTCAGATTTAGCCTACCTACTATCTAACAAATAATATCTTAATGTCTCAGACGACAATGTTAACTCAGTTATTTGTGCCTACTGCTTAACAAGGATATAACTCGTCAACACAACTGACGTAGTTACATTAGATCTAGATCTACTCTAGGATGGGCTGGCAATCCCCAGCCTCATCCAGACACATCAATTTCAATTTACAAATGTGTATACCAGACACTCATGCTAGATCTAGTTGCATGTAAAAAACACTGTAGTCTTGCATTCTTTCGGTAGCACTTCTACTGGAAAAGTAAGGTCAGATTCACGTTCATCGTCGAATCAAAAAGGTAGAAACTTACGATTGTTCCCTGATACGAGATCAGGGAGCTGGAGATAATAGCAGTAGATGATTTGGTAATAGCGTATGGTCTCATTCCAATGTCTATTAATGGCATAGACATGACTTTAACAGTCTTCTGATTCTCTCAGGCCGAATCCAGCCGACTTGCCTTCACAGATGGAAATTTCTGCATGGAGTGAAGAAACGTGGGAATGGCTCCGCTTAAATACTGCTCGGCCATCTGCAAATCCCCAGCCAACTGCCCAAATTTGATTGGTGCATCCATTTCGAGCTCAGCTCGTAGTATTAATAGATTCTATTAATAGTAACAGACAAGGTCAATTTAACATATCAAAACCCTTGCTAAAGTCTCCAAACCCTCTACGTTTTATGTACGAATTTACTCACTCCCTTTTCTCACCCCTGTTAAAGTTTATCAAAATCACGGGGTCGAAAATTGCACCGTCACTGCCCCACTTTCTTTCCATCTCTAAGAAAAAGCGTTACAAAAACAAACTGTCCACGAGAATAGTTCAAGGACATTTGCACTGGCTAAAGTTAACGAGACCATTAAATAAACACGCCGTGACCCAGCACGACACTTCTAGTCCTAACCCTGACATATCCCCCACCCCAGTGAAAATTTTAAATAAAATTTACACGATAGGATCCAAGAAATCCCAAAGTTATTGTGGTAGGGGCTTAAGTAGTACTGTAGAAAAAGAGCCTTAAGCTTGAGAAGAAAAATCTAACTAAGAACGTGCATATTGGATGGATAAAATTATTGATGCCACGTTCTATAGAATCTATTCTATCGAAACATTCTTACTGCACACAATCAAAATTCTCAGGAACATCTATAATAAGAATGAGTATATCCCTGTATACTGCTGGATTAAAGTATAACTATTATGAAACAATGAAGCCTTACTGAAGGAATAGGCTCATAATTATCTAGTCAACACACACAATTGCTGCTTATATACACATTCACACACAATATATTGTTAATTAAAATACTGTGGTATCCAATGGCAGCAGTAGCTCTGGTAGCTTGGTTTGCCATGTCTCCATCTCATTGACCCGCTGACAAGGGCGTCAGGTTTGCCAGAAGTTCAGGTCACAGTCAGGAATGACGCTGGTGGAAAGAGGATATTCACAAAAAAGGATTGTAAAACTAACTCTCTCTCTCCCCCTCTCCCCCTCTCCCCCTCTCCCCCCTCCCCTCTCTCTCTCTCTCTCTCTCTCTCTCTCTCTCTCTCTCTCTCTCTCTCTCTCTCTCTCTCTCTCTCTCTCTCTCTCTCTCTCTCTCTCTCTCTCTCTCTCTCTCTCTCTCTCTCTCTCTCTCTCTCTCTCTCTCTCTCTCTCTCTCTCTCTCTCTCAAACCATTTATGAAAGTGAAGACCCAAAACAATTGAAATAATGTCGTGGCACGGTAATGTAAAATTGCAATCTCCCCCTCCCCCCCTCCCCCCCTCCCCCTCTCCCCCTCTCCCCCTCTCCCTCTCTCTCTCTCTCTCTCTCTCTCTCTCTCTCTCTCTCTCTCTCTCTCTCTCTCTCTCTCTCTCTCTCTCTCTCTCTCTCTCTCTCTCTCTCTCTCTCTCTCTCTCTGTCTCTCTCTCTCTCAAACCATTTATGAAAGTGAAGACCCAAAACAATTGAAATAATGTCGTGGCATGGTAATGTAAAATTGCAATCGGTTAACAACTGAACTGACATGAAATAAAATTACATGAATAATTGAACAGCCGAAAACTCAAAAAGTAGGGACGTGTCTGTCTAGAGGCAAGCCAAGAATGCCGGGTTCGATTCCCTGTCGATGCAGGCATATTGGAATTTGGGGGAGGGGGGAGGGGTTCCTGTCCCTGATCCTATGGTAGGTAGGATCGAGCACCTAGTTTTCTCTGATATAATAAGGACGAAAAACTCGGAGGGCCCGTGTGCACATTTAAAGATACCTTGGCAGTTGGAAATCGAGAGGAGCAGGCCTAACATAGCCTCTGCCCGGGAAAAACAACAACACAAAAACACACGCACACACACACACACACATAAAAAATTAACAAGATTTAATGAGGTGTAAATACCAAGAACAGCGAACCTCCTAAAATGAAAACCTAAAACCTAAGAAAGCTCAAAGAGTAGCCGTAGGCTGAGGCACCCAAGAAACAAAGGACCTTACCTCCTCGAATAAAATCCATGTCTGCAGTAAGGTATTCGTGGAGTGATTATAGCATTAGATTCTATACGTTATCTCAAGGACCTGCCCACTGTTTTTAATCAAAGTGGATAGGTGGACCCCGGGGTGTACCTAGCGAAATACATGTAGAGGCGTTTTAGAATAGGTGGACCCCGGACCAATGAAAAGCTGTCTTTCATCGCCAAGTTAGCTAGGGTAAGAAAACAAACATTCGAATGGCGGCATGGATGTCGATAGATCTAGATCTGTCTAGATCTACATGTTTTGTTGGACCTGGGAGGCATGAGGGTCTAGTCAGTTTGTATCAATGGGCGGTGGTCAGATTGACTAATCAGGCGAAAAGGGGCTGGGGTAGCCATTGGCGATCGATGTACACACAAGTAGGCCTACATTGGCTGAGATCATACCTCCGTGGTGCAGCGGTTGAGTGAGTGGACTTGAATGCCAAGTTTCTGGTACCACCCGATAAGTACTCATGACTGGAATTTGTTGCTAAATTACAACAGAATTTGTCTTTTTGCAATATCACTCTTATGGAACACACCACTTTTAAGAACTACTATCCTAAAACATTTCACTACAATGAACCCAGCCCGGGGTCCACCTATCCTTAAACCTACTTATTTCGCTAGGTACACCCCGGGGTTCACCTACCTTATACAGATAGGTAGCCCCCGGGATCCACCTATCCTCTACCGTTTTTAATCGTCTACATCACAACCTACCTTACTACCCTGTCCCCCTGTTCCATCACTTACAGGCTTTAACATAAACATCAAAGCCCAGCCAGCATCTCTACAGTAGTGCCACGTTGGATTTGTTTAGGATTTTAGTAGGATTGGCACGGTTACCGTAAAGGCTGGTCCGCTATTATCAAACTCACGGTTAGGCAGCGCGACGTCGTAACCAGCGGATCTACATTGGAACGATGTCTTTGCTGTGTGCAAACAAGATAAACAAGACGTCAGTCCTACCCTTCGGACTTTCCATATTGTTGCTGTCTGGAACGCCTGTCATTGATGTCAAAATAATATTGATGTTCAACACTGCTACATCATTCATTATTATTAAATCAAAGGTCCGCCATTTCCCTATCATAGCTGAAGACTTGTCTCTCAACAGTACGAATGCTCTGTGGCAAAATAACACGTAATCCTGTCCTTACCTCATCAGGAACTTTGCCAACCTACATAAGGTAAATTAAGTACCCAGTATTGACGTTTTCTTTCATCTGTTCTTCAAGGCATTGTCAAAATTTGCCATACAGGGATCATGAGCTTCAAATCAATGCTGCTTTTAAGGTTCAGTTATCAAGTTCCTACCAGAAAATTGCATGGGGGAATACCGCACAGTCATAATAAAACTATGACAAAAGTAATGTTGGTGCAGTAGTAGCAACTTCTGTGTGACTTTTTGTATGTATTTGCTCATTGTTCAGACAAACTCCTTTTAACCTCCTCACTAGTTTCCCTAAAAAAATGCGCCCGTTTCACAATGTGGATAGGAGTGAGTAGTGCAGTAAAACAAAAAATTACCATTTATCATGCGGGTAGAAATGGAAAAAAAAAAAACTAAGAAAATAAATGTAATAATTAGTGCTGGCTGACTCGGACATTGCCCGCAAGACTACTTGATAGGCACAACACAGGGCTTGATCCCGAAGAACTGAACGGGAAGCAACACTTCAAGAAGGGGAGTTATTTAGATAATTACTTGCAAAGAGAGAACAATGATTACTTCCCTTACATCAGTTCGTTCCTTTACCCTCAGACCGTGCCTAAATAAAATTGTCATGTACACTCAAACTTAGCCTACACGTGCACAGTGCGACTTTGTCGCGTTGCGGTCGGGCCGCAGTTTTGTGGATTTTTAATTTTCCTTTAATTGTAGGCAAATCAATGGAGATGTGCTCACATGCGAGACGCGACCGAGACGCAACCAAAAATCTATGTCAGAACACAAAATAATCTGTCTTGCTGATACAGTTGGGCAGAATTATGTGATACATAATAATAATAATAATGCATAGCATTTATATCGCGCTTCATCCAGTTAATAACCAGGCTCTAAGTGTTTTTTTTATTTATATCACATAATCACATACACAATATACAGGCATACTCAGGAGGAAACAAAAAATGGACATTCAGAATGTAAAAAGATAACTCTTCAGATGATGTTTAAGAGTCATAAAATTTTCAGGCTCCCTCAAAGACAAGTTCAAGTTCAAGTTTAATTTATTATAGGCCTGGCGGCCAATTCAAAACACACAAGAATCATGTGAACAATCTTAGAAAACATTAAACAAACAAACAACCAGACAAAAAGCATGATCGTTCACTCTCTCCGCTCCCTGCAGCATTTATACACTTACTTATTATAGTATATAATCAAATACTGCTTGTAATTGCCAGCAACAGTCATCATTTTCAATCCCCCCCCCCCCTACATAACCGATCTCTCCTCACTTTTATCTGTTGTAAATTTACTACAATTGAAAATATCACTATAATTTATTCTTTCACTCGAAGGTGAATTTAGTTTTCAGACTTCGCCAGGAGAAGTCACAAAGCGACATTATTGTATTCGTTTAGAACTTTATGGCAAAAAAGTGCAAACGAATGTAGTTCTCTATCGTGCATCGACGACAGAAAATGTATAAGCTTAAACATGCTTGGTCTAACAAGTAGCCAAGACGGTAAAAACTGTTTCCTTATATCTTTGATTTTTTTGCAAGTTAATAACACGTGAAATTCGTCCTCCAATTCATTACAGGTCTCACATAATCTCATAACATACTCCAGTTTAGGCCTCTGCCACCTTCCCCTCTCCACCATAAAGTTGTGAGAGCCCAATCTTATCTTTGCTATGGCTATCCTTAAATGCTTCTGCTTTACTTCATGTAAGTACTTTTCTGAGTAAAATTCAACAGCTAAATGTCTATATAGCCGATTCTCACTTAAATGTTCTATGTCACTTCGACATGTTTGTTGAAAATTGTCACGTAGACGTTGTTCAAATTCAGATAAAAACAACGGAGGCGGAGAATTCCAAATCTGAGGCTTTTGAAAAGAAAAATATTTTTCACCCATGGTCTCAACCCTACTTTACATTCAATTTTTCTACCCCCGATTTTACACTCGGATGACCTGACAGACCAACATTATTTAAACTTTTTAGTGTCAGTAGATGATCTAAAATGCCATGATGGTACACAAGGAGTCAAAAGATCAGTTAAATAGTTGGTATGTGTTTGTACAAACATTAAATTTGTGACATAGTTTAGCTAGCTTATAGATTAAGCCCTATAGATTATTCGTTTTTCTACCGGAAGCCAGTGTATTACGTAGGAGAGAGATGAAGCTCTCACATACAGCAAAGTTCTGTCGCGGTCGTTTTTTCCCAAAGTGGGCATTATATGGCCAATAAGTGTTGAGTGCCTAACTTGTTAAAAACACGACTGTATCATGGGTTTATTGCTAACAAGCAACGTGGGAGGGCTCGCACCACGTGAAACCACGTGCACCACCCAGATAGTTGGAACCGACTGAAATTCAATGTCGTGAAGTCACATCCAACTAATCGGCCGATCGAAATCGGCTAGTGCTCACCTAGACTTAAAGTGAAAGTAGGGGGGCCTAGTAACTTGTTGACGTTTAAAATTAGTTATAGTTGTTTTTTTTTGTTTTTTTTAAGCCTTTAACTCTAAATTGATTTCATAATCTGCCAAATTCTTGAGAGAGAGCAACGATTATGAAAATTGGGTGACAAATTGATTCACAAGCCCCCACTAAACATTGCAATTATTTTGGTCCTTTGGTCTGTTGTATGCAACCCTTGTCTAAAAAAAAAAAAAAGAAATACACAGAAAATCTGTGGCCATGGGGTCGCAGCAAGGCTTGAAGCAAAATCAAAACGTAGAAAAAAATGCAACTAAGGAAAAGATTTGGTGATTTCTGACTCGGACATTTGGAATCACCAACTTAAGGATGTTTCAGTTCTACCTAACATGTACAGGAAGATTAATGTGATTGCTTGGAAGTTGTAGACATGACTTTCCCGTGTAAATGTGGTATTTCTTACAGTAATCGACTAAGCTAAAAAAAAAAAAAAAAAATTTGTCGACCTCTGGAATATTTTGGGCCGAATAAGATTAAAGGATTAGCTCCTACAGGTGTGGAGTCAGGACACCGGAAGATTAGGCTGTAAATCCCGAAGGTCCGCTAATCGGTGTAATGTTCCTGACGTCATACAATGGGCACGGTTAGGGACTGGGCGAGCTGTGTACATAACTCGTGTCTTGTAGTTTGCAAATGTTTTTCTTTCTTAGAATGATTCAAGGATTTGAATGTGGCGCCATCATAACATGATTTATCTGATAATTTGATTTGTAAAGACTGGACTGTGATTAGCTGTGTAGAATCATCAGGGGCTCCACTGCATGCGACCCACTTGTGAGTATAGGTATTTTTTACAAAGAGAATGATCCGTTGCTACCAAAAGAATTGAGTGTTATTCAATTTGAAAACTCTGTTTCCATAGTACTGGATTTGTCCGTGTGAATGTCATGGTGTGTTTGACGTCAAGCACAGAAACGAAACGCCAGTCAGGGTGTGTCCATGAATGATGTTGTCTGTGTGAAATTTAATAGTTTTGGCTCTTTTGTTCATCTCTATTCCTTTAAGATAGATAAGATGAGATGAAATAAGATAGATAAGATGAGATAAAATAAGGTAAGATAAGAAATCACTTTCCTATCCTATGAGGGAAGTTAGCTTTCACAGAGCGTTTAAGTGCACATGCATGGTAGACGAATCATAACATAAATTACATAACTCACAACTCAATAACAGGCATACATGAAGTGACATGGTAGGGAATCTTAGTGAAATATTATGGCACACATGTAGCTAAAATGTCTTCTTGAGGCGAATTGCTGGTCTCAGAAACGATCTTCTCGGTATCTTCCTCTGTTTGCTATCATGTGTAGTGTTCTGTTCCTCCAGCATGATCCAGAAATTTCACGAAACAGGGATGATGACTGTCATTTAAGATGGGTATGAATTTCTTGACACAAGCATTTCAGTACAGGTGGTCAAAACTAAAAAAGTGTCTGCCATGTTGCATGTTTACTTGATGACTGTGTTGTTAACTTTGTTCTCGTCAATTTCTCCGACATTGCCTCCCCATGCTGTAATACAATGCGTTATTATGCTTTTGATGGTAGCTTTGTAGAAAAAAAATGCTATGTTATCAACATTAAAGGATCTAAACTTTCGTAGGGATTACATTCTATGACTGGCTCTTGGATAGACATCTGAGATAATTATGTGTGTGCCAATCTAGACTGTGGTGGATATGAATGACCAGACTTAAGTGATATCACTGTGCCTTAATCGAGCTAACTTAATCCTGTTGTAATGATAGTGATGGTGCCTGAAGCAGCAACATCAGAGGTCGTCATACCCAGCACCAGTGGTTTAGTGTATTCGTACGTAGTAATTGTGAGGGGGTAAAGGGGAAAACCTTATTAGATTAGACAAAAGCAGTGATGGGTCGCTTCGTGTTACACTTCAGAGTACAAATTTGGACATGAGATACCAGGGACATAATTATTTTACCAGTTTGAAAACGACCATTTCAGCCTGCATGTCAAGCATCTGACCTTGTCGAAGGAAACACAAAACGGCGTCAGTTTACGTGTGATTGTCAGGCAATCACATCAATCTTCCTGTACAAGTAAAACAGCCGTAAGTTGGTGATTCCCGAGCCAGAAATCAGCAAATTAAATAATCTTTTCCGAAATGTTTCTATTTGTAATGGGTTACAGCTAGGCGGTCTCCCCAGCCAGCACCTCTGCGTCAGTCTGACATGGATTTATACTGGATTTCCGTAGAGTTGGTGGGATTGCCCATAGAGGTTGATTCCCTACACCAAGTTCAAATTCAAGTTTATTGTAGGCGTGGCGGCCAGTTCAAAATTCATGTATACAGAAGAATCATGCAAACAAGTTTTGAAAAACATTTAAAAAAAAAAAAAAAACTAATCAGAACGCATGGTCATTAACTCTCTCCCACTACAATTTATACATTTACTTATAATAATTTCCATTGAATATAACTTGACTGATAATTGCCAGCAACAGCCATCATTCTTCAAATCTGCCCCCCCCCCCCACCCCCACCCCCGATCTTTTCTCACCTTTAACTGCCGTGAATTTACTATACATGAAAATACATTGTATCACTAAGGTCTTCATTTTCACATAAAGAAGAATGCAGTTTTCAGACCTCACCGGGAGAAGTCACAAAGCGACATTATTGTACTCGTTTAGTAATTTATGGCAAAACAGTCCAAACAAACGTAGTTCTCTATCGTGTATCGACGACAGAAAAATTCTGAACTTAAAATATGCTTGGTCTAACATTATAACTGGCCAAGACGGTAAAAACAGTTTCCTTATATCTTTGAATTTTTTTGCAAAATAATAGCACGTGAAATTCATTCTCCAGTTCATTACAATTCTCACACAATCTCATAACGTACTCCAGTTTAGGCCTCTGCCACCTTCCCCTCTCGCCCATAAAGTTGTGAGAGACTAATCTTATCTTTGCCATGGCTATCCTTAAATGCTTCTGCTTTACTTCATGTAAATAATTTTCTGGGTAAAATTCAACAACTAATGCCTGTACAACCTATTCTGACTCAAACGCTCGATATCACTGCGGCATGTTTGCTGAACATTGTAGCGTAGACGTTGTTCAAATTCAGATAAAAACAACGAAGTATAGTCCACCTTTCGGCTTTCCCAGATGTAACCGAATCCAGATTTCTCCAGCATTCTTTAACAGTGAAGCCCAGTTAACTGTAGTAGCGTTGCTTTCCATGGCTGATAACAAGTTGCTGTAAACTTTTTTAACTGTACTTCTCTCGTCTAAGCCTAATATTTTAATCCAGAAGTTTATCAGTCTTAACTATCGATCAATTTTTAGAGGACAAATTCCCAGTTCAAAATACATGAAAGCATTTATTGTTGTTTTTTTCTTACACCTAGAATAGACTTCAGAAATGAGAGATGGACTCTCTCAATGGGCCAAGCTTCAGCAAATCCCCAGATTTCACAAGCGTATAAAAGTAGAGATTTTCTTAATGTATTGAATAGTTTAAGCTATAACGAACGTCGGGGCTCTGGATTGTTGTGCAGATAGGCCGTCAAACTAAATAAAGCTCTCTGCACTTGATCAACTAACACCTGTATGCCTTTAGAGAATTTTCCTGTACTACTAAATGTAAACCCAAGATACTCGAAGGAACTAACGGTTTCCAAAGTTTTATCCTTATGTATCCATTTGTCCCGCAATCCAGATTTCCTTTCCTTGCTGAAAACCACACACTTTGTCTTACCGATATTCACAGTCAAATATCACCTATTACAATATTCATTCAAAACATTCAATCCTTGTTGTAGTAGTCCTTGCCTGCTATTACTAAATAAAGCCATGTCATCTGCAAACATCAGTATCATTGTGAAGCATTTATCTATATTTACACCCATGACATCTTTTGGAGACAACCAATCATGTGTAAGTCTTTAACAAACATCGAGAATGAATATAGCGACAGAGATTCACCCTGAAGTAGTCCTACATTTGACGAAAAGAAATAAGTATCAGTTGCTTCACTCACACTGCAGACATCCCTCACGCACAATTTGATTATACACATATTTATTGTTTTCAATAAACTAGTAATTTGTTTAGTTACTCCCCTTTGCTCCAGTTTGAACAACAGCAGATTAGCAGATCATAATACAACTATATCTATGGTTTGAACCTTAGTACTCTTCTATTTATGCTGTCAAACGCCCTTTCAAAGTCGACAAAAGCACAGTACAAACTTTTTGACTTCTCTTGTAATAATTCTATCAAACCATGCAATAGGTCTATAAAACATACAGTCTGTTGTCCCTCGTATTTACGGAAACCAAACTGGTTATCACAGAAAACATTACATGTGTGAGTCGATTATTTAAGATAGTGAAAAGTTTACCCAGACAGCTCGAAAGAGTTACTCCTTGATAATTTTTTGGATCATCTTTGTTTCCGCTTTTGTAAATGGGAACGATTTCCCCTACTGCCCACAATTTCGGAAAAACAATCTAATTTTAAAATAGTATTAAATAGTTTTACTAAAACAACTCTGACGGCATAACCCCCATATTTAAGTAAATTAGTTAAGAATATTATCATACCCTGCCGATTTTCTAACTATTGATAGCCCTCTCCAATTCATCCACTTAAAATTTCTTCACCTAGTAGTTGGTCGTAATATTGATCCTCACTCCCTTCACACTGACTAATGCTTTCTTCTTCCCCTTTCCCAAACATTGATATCCTGTTATTTTTCACCTTTTACCTAGACATTGTCCATTCACTGCAAAAGGTAATCCTCCGACAATGACATGTGGTGCGCAGAGGTGTTGAACGGAGTCAACCCAAAAGGGGACTTCGGGTAATAAACAGAAATAAACGACTCTCGAGATTTACACTGAGCTGGACGGTTTTGAGTTGGTTGTGTATCTGCCTGTTGTGTCCGTCAAGTGCTATACTGGTGACCCCGACGTGATCTTTAGATCTAGACAAAATATTCCTATTCTTAATCTTTCAACGACGATTCGTCCACGATGTCAATAGAAACAGTAGTACTTAAATTACCAACGTTTTGGACCACTTGTCCTTCAGCGTGGTTCGCTCAAACTGAGGCTCAGTTCGTGCTGCGTGGAATCACAACAGACGAAACGAAGTACTACTATGTAGTAGAAACTCGACGCTAACACAGCTTCAAGATCTTTATCAATCATATCCTCACCTCCTCCAACCTGTAAGTACGACACACTTAAATCGTTCCTTACGGATGCTTACGGGTTATCAGAAGCAGAGAAAGCAGACACTTTGCTAACCATTAAAGAACTAGGTGACAGCAAACCGTCAGAAGTAATGGACAGAATGCTAGCTCTTTTGGGAGACCACAAGCCATGCTTCCTTTTCCGCCACCTGTTTCTCAGACTGTTACCTAAATCTATTCGTGCTCCACTTGCTAATTCCCTCAATATCACTGACTACCGAGCACTGGCGAAAGAGGCTGATAACCTATTTAACTCTCTGACAACAAACGCGACAATCTGCACTGCGGTTCAACCACCTAAACCAACACCAACCGTAGCACATGATGCAGGTTTGTCTGAGATTGACACGATTTGTTGGTTTCATCGAAAGTTTGGTTCAAATGCCAGGCGATGTTCCAGCTCATGTAAATATTTCAGCAACTTCAAGACTTTTCGGCTCGCCTGGCTGGTAAAAAATATTTCTCCAAAATTGACCTTGTGAGGGGATATCATCAGATTCCTGTAACTCCCGAAGATATACCTAAAACAGCTGTTATCACGCCTTTTGGTTTATGGGAATTTTTACGTATGCCATTTGGCCTTAAAAATGCAGCGCAGACGTTTCAACGGCTCATGGACTCTGTGCTCCAAGATTTAGACAGCGCATTTGTCTACCTTGATGATATTTTAGTGGCTAGCTCCTCAGCCAAGTCTCACGTAGAGGACCTCAATGCAGTTTTCCGGCGACTAAAACACCACGGACTGGTAATCAAGCTTGAAAAATGTCTCTTTGGAGTGGCATCGCTTGATTTTTTGGGACATCGAGTGTCTGCGTCAGGCTCAGCACCAATGTCGTCACGAATTGAGGCAGTAAAGAAGTTACCACAACCAAGAACTGTAAAGGCACTCCAAGAGTACCTTGGGATAATAAACTTTTATCACCGTTTCATTCCAAACATAGCTTTGATGTTGCGTCCCCTTTATCAAGCTCTGAAAATATCCAAACCACGCCAAGATCTCATTTGGTCCCAGGAAATGAAACAATCCTTCCTTGCCGGTAAACTAGCATTGGCAGATACAACCATGCTGGTACATCCATGTACAGATTGTCCATTAGCATTGACATGTGACGCATCTGATGTGGCCGTCGGCGCAGTCCTTGAGCAGTACAACCATGGTCGCTGGGAGCCACTTGCCTTTTTTAGTCGCCAGCTGCGTAGTCCGGAGATCAAGTACAGTACTTTTGACAGAGAGCTTCTGGGCGCCCATTTGGCAATACGCCATTTTCGTTATATGCTTGAAGGGAGGCAGTTCACCATCTACACAGACCACAAACCTCTAGTCCATGCAATGTCAAAAACATCTGAACTATGGTCAGCTCGTCAGCAAAGGCAACTGACTGCTATCTCAGAATTTACCACCGATATTAAGCACATCTCGGGAAAGAAGAATGTAGTTGCCGATGGCCTTTCTCGCACTTCCACTTCCACAAACGCGGTCTCGTTAGGCACTGACTTTACAGCTATGGCCAAGGCGCAAATTTTGAGTCCAGACATACAAGCGTACAAAACTGCCATCACAAACATGAAAATTGCTACGACAAAGCTGACTGATGAAGGACCAGAGCTTCTCTGCGACATTTCAACTGGTAGAGCCCGCCCTATCGTTCCTCCAGATTATCGACGCCCGGTGTTTGAGGCTGTCCATAACCTTGCTCACCCAGGAGTTAAGGCTACTGTTAAACTCATTGCAGAGAAATACGTGTGGCATGGCCTCAGCCGCCAAATTAGCGATTGGGTAAAGGAGTGTCACAATTGCCAGGCATCAAAAATTCAGAAACATACCAAGGCGCCCCTTCAGACATATATTGTACCTGACAAAAGATTTTCCCATATCAACATCGATACTGTTGGTCCATTACCCCAGTCATGTGGTTACCGTTACCTCCTAACCATCATTGACCGTAATACACGTTGGCCAGAGGCAATTCCTATGACAAACATTACAGCACCAGAATGTGTTCGGGCTCTCCTTGGAGGCTGGATCTCTCGCTTCGGGGTTCCCGCGGACATATCGTCGGATCGTGGTTCACAATTCACATCTTCCTTGTGGGCTGAAATTGCGAGACGCCTAGGAGTCAGACTCCATCGGACAACATCCTTTCACCCCCAAGCCAATGGGATGGTGGAAAGGTTTCATCGCACACTCAAATCAGCTTTGAAGGCACGACTAACAGGGAACAATTGGGCAGAAGAGATACCTTGGGTACTCCTCGGACTCAGAACAACTCCAAAGGAGGACCTGGGAACTTCTTCGGCAGAACTTGTCTATGGGGAACCGTTGACTATCCCCGGTGAGTTAATTCCGTCGCAGACTCAGTCTTGGTCTGCATCAGATTTTTTAACAGCTCTCCGAGACAAAAACGGTCTACGTGTACCTAGGCCAGCCATCCACCATAGTAACCCATCTACGCACTTACCACCGCTCTTGTTATCATCCAAATATGTCTACATACGCACAGATACAGTGAAAAGTCCATTACAAAGGCCTTACACCGGTCCTTATAAGGTGCTAACTCCTGGAGATAAAACATTTCTCATAGACAGAGGTGGTCGTGCCGAACGCATCTCAGTAGACCGACTTAAGCCTGCACGAGTGGACTCATCAGAACCGGTACAACTTCAGCCGCCGGTGCGCAGAGGCCGTCCTCCTGTCTCACAAGAGCCACAACTTAACAAAAGAACTAGAAACAATAATGATCCACCCACAACTGTATTTGACCACAGACAGCTCACTTCCCGTTCAGGACGACCAGTGCGATCACATAGGCGGTACCAATAACTCTGTGAGATGTCTGTGCTAGGGGGAGGTGTGTGGTGCGCAGAGGTGTTGAACGGAGTCAACCCAAAAGGGGACTTCGGGTAATAAACAGAAATAAACGACTCTCGAGATTTACACTGAGCTGGACGGTTTTGAGTTGGTTGTGTATCTGCCTGTTGTGTCCGTCAAGTGCTATAGACATTCCTTTCTTTTCTGTCTGATGTTTTCCTTATCCATCTTGTTCCCACCCCCCCCCTCCTCCTTTTTTTTTTAGATGTAATCTTACCATCTTCTTCCTGGTCGTCCTCGTGTTCTTTTTCATGTCCGTGGTTTGTCCATCTATCGTCATTCATCCTTCCCACGTGTCCGGCTGTCACAGGTTCCCAAGACGTGGTCTCCTGATCACAAAACAAAAACGAACAACGTTTACCCCGAATAACCCATCTCCCACAACAACAGAAAACGCAACGCTACTGAGCTGAGGAAGGATAGAATAGACGAGGATACACAAGATAGACAACACACTATGACGATACACTCATAAAACGTGATAAACTACTTCCCTCACTCAAAGACAACATGAGTCATACGCTCGAATTCATACACAATTTATACACTTTATCATTAATTTTAAAATAGAATTACACCTAAAATATTTATCAATACAATCACTCACCAACCCCTTCACATATCATCACTCTATCGTACTTATGGACATCACTCACCAACCCTTTCACATATCATTATCAATCTCTCGTACTTATGGACAACACTCACCACCCCCTTCACATATCATTATCAATCTCTCGTACTTATGTCCTTTCTCCTGTCCTCCAAATACTTAACTTCTCTTCACTGTCTTCTATTATTCACCACTCGAGACGACCTACACTGCCGTCGGAGATCCCACGATTGGGACGACCTACACTGTCTTCTATTATTCACCACTCGAGACGACCTACACTGCCGTCGGAGATCCCACGATTGGGACGACCTACACTGTCGTCAGCATTCACCACTCGAGACGACTGACACTGTCGTCGGAAACACCACAACTGGGACGATCTACACTGTCGCCAGCATTCACCACTCGAGACGACCTACACTGTCGTCGGAAACACCATCACTGGAACGATCTACACTGTCGCCAGCATTCACCACTCGAGACGACCTACACTGTCGTCGGAAACACCATCACTGGAACGATCTACACTGTCGCCAGCATTCACCACTCGAGACGACCTGTCCCCTTCAAGGTGTACAACCAGAATCCCTCCAGTCCCCCTACGTGTCGTTGACTTTCCTCATTCCCCCAGTTCACTGCTAGTGCCGTCCGTGTTTTTCAAGTGAATCAACTTTAACTTTTCACGCTTTCACTCACCCTTCCGTTCCGCCGTGCACTCACTCGACTTTCATACATAGGTGTACCCACAGGGGCGTCACCCTTCCATTATTATTGAAAACCTCTCTTGACACCGGCCCAGTTCCACTTTTGTGGTTGCATGAATTTTACTACATCCGTTATATTTATTTGTTTGCGTATTTCGTCATGGGGAATTTTATCTTGTAGTCTGATGTTAAGCATTCTTCTTTCCATTGCCCTCTGAGTAGTTCTTAATGTCTTCGTAACTTGTTTTGTAATCGACCATGTTTGGTAGCCACAGGTAATCTTTGGAGTAATGCAGTGGTCGAATACTTGTGTCTGAAGGGACATTGGCAGTTCGTGGTCCAGGAATATCTCTCTGTTCTTTTTCAAAGCACCCCCATGCTGCTCTTATTATAGAGTCTATTTGAGTTTTTATGTTGTGTTCCATAATGTATTGTCTTTCCTAGGTGTTTATATTCCGTGGCTTTTTCAATGGTTTTGTTTTTAATTCTTGCCGTTTGATCTGTCTCGTAGTTCGTCATGTATTTGGTTTTGTCTTTGTGGATTTTCTGCCCAACCTTCTTGCTCTGTTTGTTTATTATAATTTTGTATTCAGATTGGTTTTCATCTGCTGGACGTCCTCTGTGCAAAGTGCTACATCGTCTGCAAATCTCAGGTATTTCAGACACTCTCCATCACTGTTGATGCTTTTTTTCTAGGCTTGACATTTTAAATATTTCTTCAATTGCTGCTGTACATAATTTCGGTGATATATTATAAAGGTCTCCCTGTCTCAACTCCTCGTTCTATGACAAACTTTTCTGACACATGATTATCGATGTGGATTCTGGCAGAGGTTTTTTGATGTGTATTTTGCAATATTTTCACGTAAACTTCGGTGATATTGACTTTTCGCAAGGCCACAAAAATTGAGAAATGTTCAGTAGAATCGAAGGTTTTTTTCATAGTCGATAAAGCCCACACAGTAGTAGATTATAGTCCTGACTGTTTTCTATTATCTGATTAAGGGCCTGTGGGTGGTCTGTTGCTGAATAGCTCTTTCTGAAGCCAGTTTGTTCTCTTGGTTGGTTTTTGTCTAGTGCTTTCTCCAGTCTGCTTTATAATATTTTTGTGAAAGGTTTGTGGTAAAGGTTTGATTGGTCTGTAGTTTCTCATCTCTTCGGTCTCCCTTCTTGTAAAGAATTGTGATTTTTGCTTCATGCCAATATTTTCTGTGTATGTAAGATTTCATTGAATGCTTTTGTTTCATACTTTTATTATGTATTGGCCTCCTGTTTGCAATACATCGCTCGTTATGTCATCATTTCCAGGTGCTTTCTCTGTTTTCATCTTTCTTAAATGCATTTCTGTCTCTTCGTCTTTGAAAGGTGATCATTGTCTCGAGTTTGTTGTCCTAGTTGTTCCTGATATCATCGTTTTCTGGTACAGTGGTAGAGTGTTTTGAAAACATCTGAGCAGACACCTAGGATTTCTTCTCTGTCTGTGGTCGTTTAACCTGTTGTTTTGAGCATATTTGAGATTTTCTTTTAACTGTCTTGCTTGTATATTTCTTTTGGTCTTTTGCCGCCTTCGCTTATTCGCTTAATCATTTCTTTTGCTTTCCTTCTGTCTCTGTCTCTTCATATTTCCTTCCCTGTTTTGTTCAGTTCAGCAAATTCAGTTTTTTCTTTGTCCGTCTTATGTGTTCTTTTTTTGTGTATAGTTTTTCCTCTTTTTATCTAGTTCTTCTAATATATTGACTTCCTTTGATTTTTCTTTCTCTGGTTTTTCTTTCGGGCCTTGAATTTCCCTATTTCTTCGGTTACAATTCTGTTCAGTGTCTCGATAGAGGCCAGACCTTCCTCCGGAGATTCAAAGCTGAAATGCGGTCTTATGTGTTTCCAGTTTTTCTACATTTATTTTGAGCGGTTTTTGTCTCTTTATTCGTTTCATTTTCATAAGCTTTCTGTTTATTCTTATTTTTGCGCTAACCAACCATACGACGATCACTTCCGTTGTCTACTGCTGTAAACACCTTACAGTTTCTGATGATGTTTTTAAGGCTGTTGTCAATCTGGTTTCTTTGTTTACCGTTTGGGCTTTCCCAGGTCCAATAATTATCTGTTTTTCGCCTTTTTGAAGAAAGTATTTGCAAATTTGAATAGTGATTTTCTTCTACAGAGCTTATGAGTGTTGCACTTCTTTGATTTCTAAGTCCCATGCCGTGAGGACTCATTCCTCTTATGTTCTCCTTTTTATACTTTAAGCCTACTTTTGCAAGTTTCAGATAATTATATTAGTTATTACATCCACATGATTTACGATCGATGGCCTTTCCTAAACTTTCATATAATTTTTCGATTTCTTCATCGTCATAATCCGTTGTGGGATCCTGTTATTTAGAATTTTGGAATAATCTACGAAGTTACACTTTCCATTTACCTGAGTTTTGTTGGTTTTTACAATTTTTAGTTTTCTCCAAAAACTCCTTTGATCACAACGACCAAGCTCGAATAATATCTCTGCAGGTAATATTTTCTCCTTCCTCCTTTTCTTGCGACACTTTCTATACACTTCTTGCAGTGCACATCCTCTCCCTGTCTACCACACTCTCGATCATGCGAAATTCACTCTCAGCCCACTTAATCATACCACAGCTCACTATTTCCTACACTCTGACCGAACACTTTCACTCGATGGGATTTCCCACAATAGTACATCCCCTAGTTTATGTACACACTGCTCTTGCATGACTTCATCCGTACAGTCACTGTTGAACATGTCAACAATTTCATGTAGCATAAGCTTATCTACGGACTCAACACTGGAAATGTTATCAACAAATTCACGTTTTCTTTCTTTTCACTTCACTTTCATTCTCATCTGTGCATTGTCTTCAAATTCTTCCATGGCGTTTACAATGTTGCTTACAATACTGAAGCTAACAGGAACATGATAAGAAAATTCATTCACAGCGCCCACCTCAAATCAAATAACATACACAAAGCAGCTTTTGAACTTAAGACATAATCTATGAAACTTTGCCCTTTACCAAAACCCGGCGTTGGTGCGATGTTGTAACCAGCGGATCTACGTATGAACAATGCCATTCCTATAATTATGCAAACTTGAGGTCAATCCTACGGGTAGAATTTCCCCAAGGTTGTTGACTGGGTCGTTCCATTCTTAAACACAACTGTTTTCTGTTAGTATATATATTTTAGCGACACATTTGAAATGTGTATCGAATTGTTGATGCCATATTTCACTTTTGTCCTAGCATTCTCTTAAGTTTACACACAGTGTATTTCAAACCAGCCGCTGGCGATACACTCCAAATTGAAGTGAGTTGGTTCTATACCATGCCTAAGTCCACTTGGATTCCAAAACAAATAGTATACTTGTGGATAAAAATCAGCTGGTGTACAGTTTTCTATGCAAATACATTACCCCAGGACTATGGCTTTTAAAGTGAGAAACCTTGAAAGAGGTGGCTTTTCATGATCCTGCTGTATACGGGCGACACTTTTTGTTCAGTATCTGAGTTTTAGTTTTTAATGCCTTACACACGATCTAGAACTAAACCCTTATTATGTATTATTTTTCTGGTATCTTTCCACAGTCTGAAGCGGTGTCAGTGACAGAGAAAAATATACTAACTACTCATCCAACGTCGAATTTCGTCTAATCTGTTGTTGACATAGAGTGGGGAGGTTTACCTCCTGATCACCGACATGGGTAACTTTGCCAGTACAAAGACAGTTGTCATTTACGTGGGAAAACAGGAAGAGACTTGCTGTGACTCATTGTTGGCCTACTTACAACGACCAATCATTTATTACTGTTTCGCACTTCCGCTACTAGCGCCCTCTGTCATGTTGATTATCGTCTCACATTTAGGTGATGACGTCGACACAGGTTTCCAAATCGTGGGGTACATACTTTTCTTTTTGTGTGTACTCAGCTTCAGCACCGGTATAGCACTTGGTATACGAGATCTGAGACGCATGGCAGCATATCGCAATGCTAGTGGTCTTTTAGACCCAGGGCGGCCTAGGGGACACCATTCACCCACAGCTGCGGCAGCGGGAAATATTCAATCATTATCTGTAACTAACAGCGCCAGTTCCACAGCGCCCTCTAGCCGCCGCTCCAGCTCCAATGCATCTCTGACCTCACTGGGTAGCCAATCAAATTCTGTTGGTGTTCTGTCCACTATTGACAAATCCAAGTTCATCAGTCTGAAGAAGAAGCACATGCGCAGAAAACGAGGCGTGAAGTTCCCAGTGAACAGGTTACCATCACTGATCGAGGAAGACACACACATCAAGTCTTTGTCGAGGGGCAATTCACAAAGCGTGTTTGCTCAGGATACACTGCCAGGATATAAGAAAGATACTCTGGGCGAGCTGAAGGATTATCTGCAAGCTATAGGCATAGGCGGGGCGGCTGGTCCTCAGGTTCCGCACGCGCTGAACGTGGGCGTGGACAGGAGAGCCAAGACATGTGACGAGGAAGACTTCCGGCGCAAACTGGACAAGGATGCGGCGACACAGCACACACCACAAACTGTCAGGTAAATTTGGCCTATGGCTGACTACTTGTGTATGTGTGGCTTTGTTCGTGTGTATGTGCGATTACACACGATTAAGGTTAATCGTGCGATCACGATTAAGGTTGATGGCCTTGTACGCCACGAGTGTAGAGGGGGTAAACTTAGTAGGGGAGAAGGGGATTTTAAAGTTGTTGACGAGCATGAAAGGTTACTATCACGAGGAAGGTCGGTGGCCTTGTGCGCCACGAGTCTAGAGGGGGTGAGCTTAGCAGGGGAAAACATGGTTTTTAACATTGTTGACGAGCGTGAAAAGATACACACGACTCGCTTTAAACTAGTCGCGTGTGCAAATCCCTCGGGAGTATAAATAGAGGAGAAGCTCGACACACGTGGTTCCCAAATCATTCGTTCCCAGAGGAAGACGCAGAGAATAGCGGTCCGGGCGACAGGTGGAAGGTCGTGCCATGG
Organism: Onchidella celtica; assembly: GCA_963931925.1. Classification (NCBI taxonomy): domain Eukaryota; kingdom Metazoa; phylum Mollusca; class Gastropoda; order Systellommatophora; family Onchidiidae; genus Onchidella; species Onchidella celtica. Next base: position 65,437,711 of record OZ007568.1, on the reverse strand, counting down.
GGACCAGGGGTGTTAAGTATGTGAGGGATCTATGAGATTCCCAAATTATTCATTCCCAGAGGAAGACGCAGAGAGTAGCGGTCCGGGCGACAGGTGGAAGGTCGTGCCATGGGGACCAGGGGTGTTAAGTATGTGAAGGATCTATGAGGTTCCCAGATCATTCGTTCCCAGAGGAAGACGCAGAGAGTAGCGGTCCGGGCGACACGTGGAAGGTCGTGCCATGGGGACCAGAGGTGTTAGGTGTGTGAGGGATCTATGATGTTCCCATTTTGTTTCCCAAAAAGCAGAATTTATCGGTCCGGGCGACAAGTGGAAGGTCGTGCCATGGGGACCAGAAGTGTTAGGTGTGAGGAACCAGTGATGATCGATGACGGGTGTGAACCGTCTGTTTTCTATTCGTTTGCAGCTTAAGGAGTCCTGAGGAGGAGATGGGAACCCTTCAGGAGGAACCAGTGATAATCGATGACGGGTGTGAACCGTCTGTTTTCTATTCGTCTGAAGCTTAAGGAGTCGTGAAGAGGAGATGAGAACCCTTCAGGAGCTAGTGATCTACAATGGCGGGTGTGAACTGTATGTTTTCTTATTCGTTTGAAGCCAGGGGCGTCTGTTCCCCTTTATCGTTGAAGTTGGAGATCTAGGAAGGATCGTTTGAACTCTGGAGACGTGAAACTGCATCAGCGAGGAGATCAGCTGTCGACAGAGACTCTTGAGTATAAATAATTAAGTTTATGGACAAAGGGGTTAGATGTGAATTGGGGAGTAGAGAATAGCCATGATCCCCAAGAGTGATTTTCAAATATCTGTTTTGTGACTCTGTATTTGATTATTATGAGTTGAATGTTTTGGCATAAGTTATTTGTCACGCATTTAGTATTAAATATCCTTTGATTTAAATTTCACTCCATGTGTCCGTTAGTCGCTGGTCTGCTTGCTTGGCTTGTTAGCTGGGTTTGAAAGGAAAAATAAGTTAAGTACACATCACACACGTGGTCGTGACAATCTTCACGCACGTGATCGTGACAGTGCCTATCTCTGTTTTTATACATTATTTGTAAGAGAGAGAGCAGGGCTGTGCTGACTCATGTCAGTTCTATCTATGTTCTGTCTAATTCATTTTGTTCATAATGTGTTTAAGCCGAGACACAGAAATCCGAGACGGTTCAATTCGCCAAATTCCGTCCGTCGACTTGCGCGCGCATCATCCATGTCAACAGTGCAACAATTCGCACCACACCGCTTCATAATTGAACGAAAAAGACGAGTACCACAGAGCCCTGTGAGCAGTACGGTACTCACCGTGTTTGTACGCGCGCAATGTGTGGGCATATAGTGAAAGAAGGAATGGTGGGTCTCGGTATTCTGTGTATCTGTGAGTGTGCTGTTTTTATTTATTATTTATTTATTGTTATTTGTGTATGTTGCGTGTGTTCGTCTGTGTCAGCCCGTGCCCTACATTTCGAGTGAATATGTGTGGTGAGGGGGGAAGTGGGTGAAATCTTATATTCAAGAACTTCCTCTTCCCTAATTGCCAGCACTTTCCAGCCAAACAAGTCAGCGTACAGGATCTCTCATGACAATCATTGTCCTGTGTTGAGACGTCACAGAAGTACGTGGATTAAAATGTATAAGCCTGTTCGGGAAAGAGGAAAAAAATTAACTGTGTTCAAGGAGTTTCTTAATCCCTTGCCTGCCACACAGATTTCCACTCATATACCGGGTGCGAAAGGGGACAAAACAAGCAAATCTAAAAACTTACCCACCGTGAATGCCATGTTTTTAAAATACACGAAAATGGTGCAAGCAATTAGGGGAACTAACTAGGAAATACAAAACAATCGAAATTGGGGAATTGTCTCCATGATCACTCAAGAAATGCATACGAACTAGGCCCGGAACAGTTCTGGGCACATGGCAGTATAGTGAGATTAAACAGCCTGGAACAGTTCCGAGCAAAGCAGTATAGTGAGATTAAACAGCCTGGAACAGTTCCGAGCCAAGCAGTATAGTGAGATTAAACAGTCTGGAATAGTTCCGAGCAAAGCAGTATAATGAGATTAAACAGCCTGGAACAGTTCCGAGCAAAGCAGTATAGTGAGATTAAACAGCCTGGAACAGTTCCGAGCAAAGCAGTATAGTGAGATTAAACAGCCTGGAATAGTTCCGAGCAAAGCAGTATAGTGAGATTAAACAGCCTGGAACAGTTCCGAGCAAAGCAGTATAGTGAGATTAAACAGCCTGGAACAGTTCCGAGCAAAGCAGTATAATGAGATTAAACAGCCTGGAACAGTTCCGAGCAAAGCAGTATAGTGAGATTAAACAGTCTGGAATAGTTCCGAGCAAAGCAGTCAAGGGGTCAATGCATTTACTATACTGATTATATTTTATGATTACTCCAGATCGTGGGAATAGTTTGTGACAAGCTAATTTGATTCGAACTTGGTAATTTCTACATTCAGTTGGGCAGTATCTCAACTGGTAGGGTATTTGCCCCGAAAATTATTGCAGGGGGTTCGATTCCTAGTTTGGTATCATGATTCTGGATTCTTTTCTGAGTTTACTTCCGCCTCCTCTTGTGTGGTATCCAATTATCTATCGACTGTTACGAATGTACTCCACATGCCACGATTAGTGGTGAAACAGACTAAGGTTGGTGTAAGCATAAATTTTGCCTCACATCCCGCTAGCGGGCAGTGCCTATTATGCTATTGAAAAGCAAAATTTCGTCATGGTGCTGACCTTTTGGCCTAAGTCATTTTTTGCACTTCTGAGAAAATCGCAAAAAACTTATTATATTCTTTTGCAGTGCAGTCAGACTTACGCCAAAATGACGCTAGGTAAAAGTGGCCTTCGTCCACATAGGGCTGAAACAATCCCAGAACCAAAATGGCCTACGTCTATGAATGAGTTAGGTCATTACATTTAAGAAAGTTTTATTTTCAGGATAATGGCTTTGCACTTTTGAATGATTTTTACATTAATAGATGCACCATGGATAGGGCAATGACTTAACAGGTACATTCTGTTTTGGCCTAAGTCTGACTTAGGCCAAAAGGTTAGCACCATGACGATTTGTGGGCGACGAACCACCGGTCTGTTGCCTATATCAGCTTGGTGTGTTTCACCCCTCAAATGGTTATAACTGCTTCTACTGACGTGTGTGTGTGTCTGTCTGCAGGTACCAACGGCGAGGGTCCCTGGGCGGTGACCAGAACAAGCAGCCCGTACTGGTGGCCACTTCACACGAGAAGACCGGCATTGGGTTCTCTCATGTCAGATGATCTACAAAGCCGCTTGTAGTTATTTCCATGGGTCTGTGTGTGTGCGCGCATGTGTCGCTCTGTGTGTGTCTTCGTTAGCAGAATGTGCGGAAGTTTAAAATGTGGCGAATACATGGTGACAAGTTGAAGGATTGGTTGGTTGGTTGGTTGGTTGCTAGTCTGGTCGATTGATTGAGCTAACTACCGATCGATTGATTGATTGACTGATTATGCCTGTTCTTTATAATAAATTTTAAATACGTAGTGATTATCCTCTACTGTTTAAGTTGTCATTAAAATGGAATTAAAAACCAAGAGTCGAATGGCAGATTAAAAAAAAAGAAAAAAAAAAAAACATTGGTCAATGAATTGATATCAACAAACTTCATTTTCATCTTTGTTGTTTTCTTTTTTAAATTTCTACTCATAACGATTGTGTCATACAGCCAATAATAATAATGTATAGCATTTATATAGCGCATATCCATTTAAAATGCTCTATGCGCTTTACAGAAACAACATGTCAACCACAGAGCAGAATGGAGCTGCCGGCGAAGCGCTCAACACACTGCACTGCTTCTTTCTCTCTCCCTGTCTCGCTCACTCTCTCTCTCTCTATCTCAGAGCAAATTGTAACGCAGCCTGTTAGGCGCAGTTCACAACTCACAACAGTTCACAACTCACAGCAGTTCACACAACACACAACTCAAGTAATATTTGAATATTTATTAATAACAATATATATTAATAATGAATAATAAATTCTGGCGGGGGTGATATGGATAACTTTTAATCTATTAATTTCAATTTTCAATTTTGCCCGGGCAGCGGCCTTTCGGCCTGCTCTTTACGATTTCCAACTGCCAAGGTATCTTTAACGTGCGCAGCGTGCACACGGGCCCTCCGAATTTTTCCGTCCTTATCCGAGAAGACTAGGTACTCGATCCTACCCCCCAATAGGACCAGGGACTTGAAAATATGAGAAAAATCCAATTTCCAACATGCCTGCACTGCCCGGGTTTAGAACCCGGGACCCTTGGCATGAGAGGCGAGCACCTTGCCTCTGGACCACCTTGTCCCCAATAAGCTAACAAAACAAAACATAATCACCCCCCTGTGGTGTACCTATTGTTTGCATGTGTTCTATTCGCTGTTTGTAATCACTTCATTTTAAATGTAAGCAATATTTATTTTCTGAGCAACGGAAACTGTGATTTTTTGCTTTCAGTGGTAGGTTAAATTCTCTTGTCAAATTTGAATTGGTTGTCTTATTTTCAGTACTGGCACTCTTTCGTTGTGCGTGTTGTCGTCATCATTATGTGATGCTTTTCTAATTCTAATAACACAAAAGAAAAAAACAACTGTGGGACCGTAGGAGACTTGGAATAAAGTTAGTTAAAATAACGGAAGAAAAAAAAAACGGGGAAAGGGGGGGGGGTGAGGTTGTATGATACAAAAGTCCCGCGTAAGAATCCATTAAAAGAAGCTATAATAATCCATCAGAAATAATTATCCTGGACACAGATTTTTCATTTTCTAGAAGGAACAAAAAAAAAAGTACATGCAGACAACATTCTGCCCACAGGTGAGATACAGTTAATATTCACAGAACGCCTAAGTCTCCCCTTCCTTCCCGGCATGTGTAAGGTTATCACATTTAAAATTTTTTTTTTATCTATAATTATTCTCCCTGCAATCTTTTAGTAGGATTCAGGGACAGGTTGGTCTAGAAGCAAGGTGCTTACCTTTCATGCCGAGGGTACCGGGTTCGATTCCCGGTCGGTGCAGGCATGTTGGAGTATCTGGGGGGGGGGGGGGGAATTCCTGTCCCTGGTCTTACGGTAGGTAGGATCGAGCACCTAGTCTTCCCTCATAAAGGCGAAAAACTCGAAGGGCCAGTGTGCACTTTGCGCGCGCTAAAGATACCTAGGCAGTTGGAAATCGAGAGGAACAGGCCTAATAAGGTCTGTGCCGGGCAAAAAAAAAAAAAAAATTAAAAACCAAAACCTACCACCAAACAACAAAAAAAACGCAAAAAAAAAACCAAAAAAACACGCAAAAGCATCAACAAGAAAAGTGATATGTAAATGCCAAAAGCAGCAAATCTCCAAAAATAAAGACTAAACACAGTTAGTAGGATTCTGGCAACAATATATACATGTATATCATTTTTTTTTTAAAACTGCATTGTATAAAGACTTAAATTTATTATTGCAAAACTAATCCTGATCACGAACCCCCCCCCCCTCCCTCCCTGGGTTTGCTTCTGTTACACCGACTTACGGTGTGAATACATGACGATTTAACAACTGACTAAGGGATGAAACAGACCAGGCCAGATGTAGGCGTCAAACTGGTGGCTCGCTGCCTAATTATTATGCATATCACACTAAAACACTGTCACTATTCACTGCCCATACCGCAGCTGTTAGTGTTTTAGTATGCTGCATACATGGCCGGCCAGCCACTAGTGCGGCGTCTTCACAAGCCTCAGTGTGGTTCAGCCCAAAGATGCTGGGATGTCGAGATTAAGTACTGCATGTCTTTACTGCTTTTCCTTTCATTTCCCCCATTTTTTGTCTGATTAAACTTGAAACCGGATTTGCCCATTTCAGGATAAAACCACAATCGTATCCATATATGGTTACCAAAGCGGTGGGCCGAGATGTGGCACATGTTGTTTGCATCGATTTCATTGCATTCCAATTACTAGACATGATTTGTCCAAAAATGAAGCGTAGTTTTATAACGTGGCGCAGATGTCCAGCTTCGTTGATGGATGAGTAAGATAGATGGTCGATGGCGAAGTCCCGTTTGTGTCCGGGGATCGATAGAATGTTGAAATTAGACGAGAAACAATCGGGCCACAGATATTTGTGGATATCGTGAGGACGTGATGGGACGTGGAGGTAGGAAGACACTGGAACCAAAGGTAAGCTACTCCTGAGAATTTTACCAGTGTGATAAAATTTATACGAAACTATTTAATTCTAATTTGTCAAATTTTGAAGCTCTGAGGACGAAACAAATAAAGTGCCCAGAAAGACTTTGAAAGGTGCGAAGTGGCCGTTGTCGTGCCGATCCGCCGTAAAACGCAACTCAAACCCAGCACGTGGACGAGAAAAAGTTTACAACAAACTAAAATGAATGATGGGAGAAAATAACATGAAAAAGAAATATCAACAAGAGGAAAAAGAAGGGCTATCTACACTTTAAGTCTAACCACTGAGAATTCTTTTCGCTCTTTTGTCCCTCCGTTCTTCCTTTCTTCTACTTTTCATTTTATTTATTTTGCTCATGTTTTTTCCATACATATATATTTTTATTTAATTTGTGCATCCCTTTGCCTAAACTCTCTTTCTCCCCCATCCACGGTATCTGGCAGGCACCTGTGGTCGGGTCTTTTTGCGCATATCTGTGAGTGACATCTGTCCGTTCGCCGGCCTGGCATAATTATACTTGACAGCAAATGACAACCATCATGCCTACTTGCCTCCTTGTGAAGTCAAATTTTGACCATCAATCTATTCCCCATTCCTCTCTCTCTCTCTCTCTCTCTCTCTCTCTCTCTCTCTCTCTCTCTCTCTCTCTCTCTCTCTCTCTCTCTCTCTCTCTCTCTCTCTCTCTCTCTCTCTCTCCCCTCATTTACTGCGTCTACATATGACGTCAAACCCTAAAAAAAAAACTCAAAATCAGAGATTCGATCTGTAACAAAATGACTAAGACAGGAGAGATACGAGAAACAGTAAATGCAATTATTGATCTACCACATTGATGTATTCACTGTGAAACACTCTTTACTAGTCAATCCTGATGCAATGTACACACATAATACATGTACACGTTTTATCAAAGGCATGCCTTTATTGATGTAAACTGATACTTGCAAATGAACACATACACAGCCATTACACTTGCATACACTCACACACGCACACTCGCGTACTCTCCATACCCATACGCGCCCTACTAATGAGATCTACGTCTTACACATTCAAATGACGGGTTCTGCCTCTTGCACAGTCTTCCTACTAACAAGATCTACCTCTTACATGTCCTACTAGAGAGATTTACGTCTTTCACATTCTTCTGACGAGATCTACGTTATACACAGTCATCCCACTAACGACATCTACGTCTTGCACAGTCATCCCACTAACGAGATCTACGTCTTACACAGTCATCCCAGTAACGAAATCTACGTCTTACACGGTCATCCTACCAACGAGATATGTACGTTATACACAGTCATCCCACTAACGAGGTTTACGTCTCATACAGTCATCCCACGAACGAGATCTACGTCGTCTTACACGTCGTCGCTGCAGGATTCTAAACAGCTAACTCTGAAAATGCAGTGTGCTGTTTTTTTCCGGAATTAAGAGTGACATCACATGACACATCCTATAAATAAAAAAAAAGCCCTGGATATGTAATCGGAAATATATTTAGTATCAGCACCAATTCCTAGCTCCAAAATGTCTATACATGTAATAGCCTTGCTTTTCAGTTTTTCCACTCTCCTGTAAATTTTTACAAAAACCGAGTTAGCCGTTTTAGAATCCTGCAGCGACGACGTCCGAGGCCCCCTACCAATGAGATCAACGTCCTGCACGTTCTACTGTCGGGATCTACGTCTTACACAGACATCCTATTAACGAGATCTGCGCGTTCCACGTTCTATGAATGAGATCTACGTCTTTATGTTCTACCGACGAGATCTAAGTCTTACACAGTCATCGTACTAACAAGTTCTACGTCTTGCAATTCAGCTGACGAGATTCTCCGTTTTTCCTTTCCACTGACGAGACCTAATGGTTACGTGCTCTAATGACGGCATCAAGCAGCTTAAACATCAAAATGTGTTTTTCAGTCAAGACACAAACGTTAAGATAACAACTATAGTGTACCGTGTAGTTCTAAACTGTGTATACCAAAGATCTGAAATAAACGATAGTTCATTTATAATAATACATTTGTAGCAGCCCTCCAGACGAGGCAGAACGATCAATACTGTCAAATGATGATATAATGTCCCATTCATTTGGCGAAAATATTCGGATGGAGTCTGTGAAAGGCAGAGGGCTACACCAGCATCGATTATACAGCTGCAAATGTTAGTGTAAGGGCAGAGTCTGCCTGATAAAACAACCAACATTAAGCGCGACTGCGCATAGAGAAATTCCCATAGTTTACGACTGGCAGAACAGTTATAGACAGAAAATGTCAGAGGTCTGTATTTGTATGTCTGATTGTGTGTATAGGTGAATACGCGAATTGTTACAAATTGGCTTGGACTTTGCGTTTCACGAGTGACGTTTGCGCTTGAATACGAAAAGATCGTCGACTTTACGCGAAAGAGTTCGATACCACAGGATCTGATATGGGCCAAGTTGTGCACTCTAGAAGATCAGTAACTGTTGAAGGGGAGAACGGGTGCACTATATCAATTATTCAGCCGTACAAAGTGCATCGGGTGGGAAGTCGGGGGAGAGGGGGCGTAAGAAACGGTCCTCTTATGTTGCGATTTGCTTGTTGTTGTTGTTGTTGTTAGTGGTGGTCTTTTTGACGTGGTTGTTGTTATTATTTTTGTTACTAGATGAAGTTCCCGGCATTATCCGGGATAAACCAGTGAGCCTACCAGTCTATCTCTCTCTTTCTTTTTGGTCTACAAACCCTCCCATATTCTACAGTGTAACTACAGATTCCATGCGCTTCAGAGCACTACGCACTCATTTCTGAAAGGGAAATTGTGCACACGGAAGTGAACGCGTATTAATATCGTTTCCGGTGGGATGGGCTTGCTAAAGGGAAACCAAAACAAAGATCATTGTGTTTTACATTTTTGCAACTTTTTATTTAAAAATACCTGAAACTTTAATCAACACAATCGGTCGATACAAAAGCGATTGGGATGGATTAGTTGACACTTAAGAAAATTAATTTTATAATTTATGAAACTGTCATTTAGGTTATAGCGTCGAGCAAAAAAAAAAAAAAAAAGGTCAAAATTTCACAACAATGAATTCTCCCGCCACTATTTTTTTTTTTTTATATAATAAGATTCTTGTCGTTATCTTTGCTGAGATCACGTTCATTTATGGCAGGCCAATATTTCATCAAATTTGGGTGGTAAAAGACTCACAAAAAACAAACAAACAAACAGCTGGAATAATTTTATTCACCCAGCAAAATAATCTTGCTGTGGCTAGTTCTAAAAATTTGGAGATTCATGACTTTTACACATTAGAGGCAATCTAATTATTACCAGTTCAGTTAACGCAGTCTTAACGAATGGACAATATCGAATTCTCGGAGAAAACATCTGGTGAAAGATTATGACGCTGTTTTTGATTTTATCAAAATGTGTATATTGTATTTTTTTTTTAATGATGTTTATCTAGCATTCTACTTTTTAGTATTATTTAGAATCAATTATTTTTTCATGTTTTTGCCGTGCAGATTGTAGACATCGGCTCATGTTGTCTGAATGTAAGATGAATTTTACAGATAATTAAAATGTTATCAGCTACCAGATTTCTAATCTCTTTTACTAGATTATCTGTTTGAAAATCACTTCCGTTTTTCCAGGAAATATCAAACCATGTCCCTTCACAAATGTTTATTCAGTCTATACCGCTATCAAGTTTATTAAGCTACTGAAGGGGGCCCGGGAAAGTCTGTAAAACGTAAGTTTAGGCAAAATAATCAGTGGGAATTAAGTTTCCATTTCTGTTCAATTTTTAAATCTAACAGGTGAAAATTGGAAAGGGGAGATGGGGATGAATTTGTAAATTAACTGACAACTGAATCATTGAATAGATAGCACGTTAACTGGTAAATCACCATAATAATGCGAAATGAAAATAAGATCTGATCGTATTGTGTGTAACATTTGTAGAACTGGAACGCATCCGGTACAGTGCAGGGACCCTGGCCCGCAGCGCACGTGCGGCAGGTGTGGGAAGCGATACTCCAACCACTGGCGGGTCAGTTCACGGTTTCTACCCTGCATTTCAGTTGCCGTCAATGTTCATGCGCAATGACACGGATTATTGACTCTATCTGTAAGTTTTCACACGTCATTAAAACTGTTCACTTTTGTTTTTATGCTCTTGATGTGCTCTTGAGGAACAATCTTAAAAATTATAATTCGTCTTTACCAGTTGCGGGCGGAAAAAGCAACTGGAAAACACAAATAACACATTTTCCAACATGAAGAAAAGTAGATTATTATTTCAGATTGCTCCGATATTTCAAGTGCTTTGTGAAATTTGAATTCCGCCTAAACTCAAATCGAGTGTGTTAAATTAAGTTGTGCGCTGGCTCTCAGGTCGGCCGGAATTTATCTATGCAGAATGTTGCCAGTGTAAAGATGAGCGGTGTTCTGTGGATCCAGTGAGTTTTATCTTTCCTGCTTCTCATGTTGTTTTCTCACTCTGCATGTGTTTATATCTAGGGGTATTTGCCATAATATTGTTGTATGCAACATTTTACCGATTTTGAGGTTTGTCGTGTAAGTGGCTCTCTCGCTCCTAATCTCATTACGTACTCATTCCAGCCCCTTAAAAACTTTTCGAGATACGTAATTGTGAATTAATGCTTTGTGCGTGTTAACCCCTTTGCCGCTCAAACTTCAATCCTCATTTTCTTGAAAAAACAAAAATTCACATACAACAATATGGCAAATACCCGACAATATATTCAAGTTTGGGGCAAACATTTTATAGCGAAAACATTAAAGTCCAATGTGTTTACTGGTTATGTAGGCCTATTTCAGGTAACGGCCAGATTATGATAATTATGCTGTCACGGCACAGTGAAAACCCCGCTATTTCTGTCTTAGGGAGGAGTTTCATTTGAGTTACATTCTTGGGCTACTAGAAGGACGCGACTTTGGGAGCTTCCGTGAGCGGGGGTTTAGTCCTGGCGAGTTAGTCCTCTCGGTGCATGTTTTATAGTGAAAGCGGGGCTTGGCGATTAACACTCAGAACATGAAATATGTGCCCGGCTAAAATTCTGTAATTCGTTATGGTACCCCCCCCCCCCCCAATATGATAATGTCACCATCGAAGGATATTTCGTGCTGTTATTAGTGCTAATCCTAACCCTAACTATAACCCTCACTATAGCCTCATACCACAACCCTACATGTAGACCACTATACAATACAAGACGTCTTTTTTCCCTGGATCTTAGCCTTGGTCGTACATGCAGCAGGGCCGGATTACGATTTTGAGCTACAAATACTGTGAGGCCCCTACTAGTGATTGATAAAACCAAGAATTTGGGATTGTTGAAATCAGTTTTGTTACATAATATCCAGCAATGTTTTCATAAAAGTAATATTATTTGTTTTAAGGAAAACGACCTGCAATAAAAATTAAAGTTTTGATATTTATATTTTCACTTAATCTCTGGAGGCCCTCAGCTGGCGAAGGTCCCTGAGCTACAGCCCATAAAGCCCATGCCTTAATCTGGCATTGAATCATGCAGATATTTCCCTGTTGTTATTTATGTAAGATTTATGTCGAAGTGTGTAGACAAAGATGGCACTGACAATTGGGAGAATGAAAATAAAGACTCTCTTGCCGTTTACGACACGGCGAGAATCACTCACCAAAATTTGATGCAATTCACGCTATCTGAACTTGGAAGTGTCAGGGGCGATAGATACACGAATGGCGCGAGTAACTCTCGTCTTGAATTTAATGTGTAACATTTTCGACTAGTTCCAATCTAGTTGAAAATGACATAAATTTAATGTGTAACATTTTCGACTAGTTCCAATCTAGTTGAAAATGACATAAATTTAATGTGTAACATTTTCGTCTAGTTCCAATCTAGTTGAAAATGACATAAATTTAATGTGTAACATTTTCGACTAGTTCCAATCTAGTTGAAAATGACATAAATTTAATGTGTAACATTTTCGACTAGATCTAGTTCCAATCTAGTTGAAAATGACAAGTGTGTGCGATGCAATTTGATGTTTTGTTTTCCAACAGGCATAAGTGTAAATAGACCTTTTCACAGCCTAGTGTCTTAATTATGCCTTTTAAAAATACATTTTCCATTACGAGGATGGGGGAAAAAAAAAAGAAAAACAAACATGCAAGAACTGTACTTGTGTAACAGGCTGGGTGAAATGGGAGAATATTATTAGGATGCGAAAGCAAAGTGGCACCTGCGCAAATTGATATCCTGTTGACTGCAAATGCATACGTGTTACAGAATATTATGCGTATTTTGTAGCGGTGCTGTGAACTCTGTACAATATTCGTGAGAAGTGCACTCCGGGGTAAACTCACCACACATTTCAACTTTCCTTCCATCTGTTTTTTTTTTTTTCATTCATTCTTTCTCTCTTTCTTTTCTTTCTTCATTACGTACTTTCGATCTTTCTTACCTTTTTTTCTATGTTCTTGAATCTTCCCCCCAGCCCCACTGCGCTTCAGCTGGTAGAGTGTCTGTCCAGCAGTTGAAAGCTTCTGGTTACATTTCCTGTCCATAGTCATTTTTATGTCCTCCCATACCGATCTATTTTTTTTTTTTTTTCTTCTTCGTCTATAAACAGTATCTTAGTACATTTCTACCATCAGCCAAAAATGAGGACAGGACAGCAGGAAAATAAACAAATTATTGTTCAGTTGATTCTAACAAAGAAAAGAAAAGAAAATCCCTTTCTCCGACTGAGTCAATTCTTCCTCCGTGACGCCAGTTCGTATTTAGGGGTTTGCTTTCTGTTGTTGTTTTTGTTGTATTTCCAGTTTACCACATCCAGAAGCCAAGAGATGGCGCCCATTTTTTTTTTTTTAATTTTGCCTGGTTGGCCTAATGTCCTGAATACAGTCATAGGAAGGTCTTCCACCCGTCCGCGCCAGTCAAGAAAACACAACTACCCCAGCCCCTTTTTGCCTGATTAGTCAATCTGACTACCGCCCATTGATACAAACTGACTAGACCTTCACGCCCCCAGGTCCATCTGACCATTCCAATGCAGGTTGTTTAAGCTTATATAAATATCTTAATCATATTATGTTTGTTAACTTTTTGGTAAGTGGCGCGGACGGGGGGAAGACCTCCCCAGTCATACACTCTTACAGCCTGGCTCGATCGGAATGATGAGGGGAACGTAAACAAACATCAATCCAGAATGAAATAACGGGCTGAAAATAGATTTTTGCCGTTTGTTCTTCTTTTTTCTCTCTCTCTTATTATTGTTGTTCTTGTTGCTGTTGACCAGAAAAATGTCAGCTTGGCAACCACGAACCACGAGGAGACTTTTTGTGATATTCTTGTTGGAGCTTTCCCTGGTTACCTGTTTCAATGGGTAGGTGTGCTGGCACACGAGATACATGTACGGCATAGCAGAGACTGACGGACAGAACCACATAGGCCCTACTATACATTCTCGGTGATGTAGTTGTACTACAACTTTTACTGTTCTTGGCAGATACCTGTGTGCTGATGAGTGCCTTTTACACTCTAGCTCTCTCTCTCTCTCTCTCTCTCTCCCTCTATCTCTCTCTCTCTCTCTCTCTCTCTCTCTATCTATCCATCATCTATCTATCATCTGTCTGTCGTCTGTCTGTCCGTCCTTCTGCCACACCCCCTCGGCCGCCCGCCCGTCCGTCCGTCTGTCCAGGGGTCCGTTTCTGTCCGTCTGTCCGTCCGTCTGCACATCTTTCCATCCGTCTGTTTGTCAGTACGTGTGTCAGTCTGTCTATCATTTCAACCCTGCATTTCCTTCCGTAATCACCCACTCGTTCTTCTCTTCCATCCTCGACTGGCGTTATTTCCTTTGGCACTGATCCTCTTATTATAGTGTTCATTTTCTCATTCAGTTTCTTGTATCGCCGTGTGTGTGTTTAAATCGTAATCCATGTTTACTTTCAGGAGAAAAGTTGCCACAATAAATTTGGCGGGGAGTGGTGATTGCATGAAAATAAACCTCGCTTTGTTTCTTGGCTCTTGGCAAACTGACAATGTGCTTGTGCCATTGTTCAGGGCTGTTCTTAGCAACGCCATTGTTACACTTTCTCCTGAGTTTAGGTCTTTATTTTAGGAGGTCCGCTGCCCTTGGCAGTTACACCTCATTTTTCATGTTTTATTATTTATTTTTTTTTGCTGTGGTAGGGATGAGGATTTTTTTTTATAATTTTGCCCGGGCAGCGGCCTTGCACGGCCTGCTCTTCACGATTTCCAAACTGCCAGTGTATCTTTAAAGTCATGCGTAACGTGCACACGGGCCCTCCGAAATTTTTCGTCCTTATCCGAGGAGGCTAGGTGCTCGATCCTACCTACCGTTGGATCAGGGACAGGAAAATATGAGAAAAATACCAACATTCCAATATGTCGACACCGACCGGGATTTGAACCCGGTACCTTTGGCATGAGAGACGAACACCTTGCCTCTAGATCAACGTGTCCCTGTTACACTTTCTCCTGTATTTTCCTGTATTTTTAACCCTAACACAGCGTCAGCCAATCGTTTCTTTTCCCATTGCCATTTCTTTCATATCAGTGATTGTGAAACTTCTTGAGACACACACAGTCAGACTGTGGCTTAGTGAAGAGGGTTTTCCTGTTGGTGGGCCTAAATTGTGGAACTGTCAGCAAGAAACGTGAGATCGTCGTCACGTTTAAAAATGAACTCAGCACAGAATTTTGTGTTGGAGCGTTTTCTTTGAAACTCACTGATGTCCCTTGTGGTCTCCGAGGTCTGAGAACGATTAAGTTTTGTGAATGTATGTGAGTGGGAGCGTGATGAATTGGTCTTGTATGAATCCTCTTTCTAAGTTTAGTTCAGCACCTTAAGTTGGGTTTTCACGCATACGGAGACGGAATCGTCAAAAATCCTTGAAGTGGTGAAATAGAAAGAAGACTGTCAGTGTATGGAAAAGCCGTTTCCGTGCACATGGAAACACTCTTTCTTTGTACTATTTGATGTTGTTTTTTTTTGCCGTTTCCGTTGCTATTTCCGTTTCCGTACACATGGAAATCCAGCTTTAGAGCACATTTTGTTTTGTGGATTTGAGCCCTATACTACTTATTTACTGTTCATTTATCTTAAACCGTTTCCCGCAACCGTGGAATGTTGGTGTAGGTCTAGGCTAGATGGGAAATGTAGGCCCCTTTCTCCAACTAATCACTTAGCATTTTTTTTTTTTTTTTAATTTTTGGGAATCTACTTTAAAATAATGACTTTTTTTATGCTGAAGGGTCCCCATTGACTTTCTTTACAAGATCAATAGTTCTTTATCAAAAACCCATCCCTTCCAACAGCTACCTCTACCAGGGGAGTAGGTGCATGCCTACGCTCTCCCCCCCCCCCCTCCTCCTCCTTTCTATTCTGACCTGACCTTTTCACAATTCCCTATGATTGCGTGTTCTGGCTTCATTTGTCTGCCTTTCTGCTGCTTTCATCTTTTTGTCTTTCGACTGTCTTTCTTATTTTACGTTCCATCCTTTTTTTTTAAAGTCCTTGGCGGCTTTTACATCAAATGATCTCCTTATCCCCTCCCCACCCCCCCTCTCCTCCCTTTTTAAAAATCTTCTATCCTCTAGTAAAAATGTTGCCTTTCTCCACTAATTTGATTCAGCTGATCGTGTACGCTGTACTGAATATTTATGTGTGTCTGAAAGTGTCTGTATGTGTCTTGTGTGACTCAGTATGTATGTATGTATGTATGTAAAGAACACCAGATGAAAGAGAGCAGAACTAACCTGCTGGTCCTCTTTGAATTCGGTGAACTTTCAAGCCCCCATCCTTTTCTCCCTTCGAACTATCGAGGGTCGAGACCGGTTTTTCTTCACTGATTTGGATTATTATCCGGATAACCAGATATTTTGAAATGGATGATCCAAAAATCCGGATCACTCAAAAAGCAAGTCGCTGTCCAACACTAGACTCTAGTATAATTATGGGGAATGGGGAAAGGTTCTCGGGTTCGTAAGTGCATTTTTCAATCATTGTAATGAATTAAACAATTTGGTTTAATGTACTTTTTTCTTTCAAGAAAAAGTTGTAGGATTACGTAAAAGCCATTTATCTAATGAACCAGTCTAGGAAACCATGCAAAACCTCACTTAAGGCTTTAAACTATTGGTTTCCTCTCATGGACAGCCCCCTATTCTAATGGTCTTACCCTTGCATTGTCATAAGGGGAGGGAGGAGAGCATGAAGCCGAGCGTAGTTTGGGGGGAGGGGGAGGGGGGGTCCAAAAATCGCCAGAAATATGCATACGAACTTTACAGAGCCCCCTGCATACGAACTTTAGGGAGCCCCCCCCCCCCTCCGCCCCCTTCATCTGTAAACATTCATATAGTTTTCACAACTAAACTCTAACAAGATACCGTGCAGCATGGCCGTTTATCGTGCCGACGCGCCGTAAAGCGCCAAATTCCTTCTTCCCGATTCGGTAATCCTTACGTCACAATCTCGTTAACTTAATTGTAGTTTATGTATCACAGACAGCAGTACGGCATTGTTATTGTCAGTCCCAAGGGACCGATCCCTCTAGCTCACCCCTTAATCCGTCCCCTTTCCCAATATCAGCACAGTTATCCTACTCTTCGCAGAGGATAACAGTAATGAAATGTTATGCTCTAAAAATGTCTGTTGAGCTTGGAAAGTTGAAGTTATGACGTTTAATAACATCAGTAAAATAAATAATATCAGGGGATTTCCATTGCATAGTCTGGGGCAATGCGGTTGCTATCGCAACGGCAATGGCAGGAGCCTTTTGAATTTTTCAGTTCTTTTTTTTTTCCATTTCTTTTTGTTATTATTATTTGATTATTTTTATGTAAGTTAGAACTTACGATAGCATCAAAAACATGGAATATTTGTGCCTTTCATCATGACCGTGTCTGAAATACGGGGAAAAAAGACTGGAAATTAAAAAAAAAAAATAATAATAATAATCATGAAGATAATTAAACGAAAAAGGATTAAAGTTATTCCCCCCCCCCCCTTCCACTTAATATTCGTGGTGTTCCATGTGACTTACGTACCATATCCGGACTTTTTTTATTGTTTTTTTTGTTTTTTATTTTTACTCATCACTTTGTTTAATTTCTTGATGGTGATGTTTAACCCTTTACCTCTCTCATTCTTTCCCTTCTTCCCCTTATATCCCCTCTCGTTAATCCTCTCTCTCTCTCTCTCTCTCTGTCTTTCTTTCTCTCACTCAATCTCTGTGTGCGTATGTGTGCATGTTGCTTCTCTCATTCTGCGATTTGTGTTCTTACATTATCTTCTCTCAATCAATTGTCATTCTGTCACTTCCTGTCTCCCCCCCCCCCCCCAAACCCCTATTCATTCTTTCTCTCCTTCTTTCGCCACAGATTTTTTAGTTTTGTTCCATTTCTTCTAATGCATCTCATTTACTTCCTCTTTCGTCCTGTCTTTCAATCTCTTTGTACCAATGCATGAATCTGTAAACACTCTGAGAATGAATCGAAAGAAAGACAGAGAAAAGGGGAATGAAGTGTACCACAGAAGGAATCAGAGACATAATATTATCTGCGTTGGGTTCATTTCGCGCCACGGGGAAATCGTTAACTATCGCCATAAAGGCAGGCTCGCCCGTGCAGATGCGGGGCTCTCTTGTAGAAGAGGGACAGCAGAGAATACATCTGACGTGATACTGCGTGTCGTAAGAGGCGACTAAAGGTGCAAAGGTCCTGGTCTCCCGAGAAGAGCCAGTTGGCGGTGGGCCAACTACCCACCCTGTAAAAATAAACCAGTTACAGAAACACAAGCAAATACTTCAAATCAGTCTTTTATCTTGGGAGAAGGGGGAGCATCTGCACCTGTAGATTCAATGAAGGACAATGGACAAAGCCGAAAGGACGCCACTGGCCCGACTGCTCCTTCATCAAGCAAGTCACTCCGGATTGCGTCGTGGAATGTCCGCTCCATGTATGAAGCAGGAAAGAGTGCCCAGGTTACAATGGAGATGAGGCGATACAGACTGCACATACTTGGAGTTAGCGAGACCCGCTGGATACAGTCCGGACTGAAACAACTTAATACTGGGGAAAAGATTTTGTATTCTGGAAGGGAGGACAAAAAGCATACAGAAGGAGTAGCGATCATCTTGAGCAAGCACGCCCAGAGGTCACTGAGGGGATGGGAACCCTATGGAAGGAGAATTATATTGGCATCATTTACTACTAAGAACAAGAACATCAACATGAACATTGTGCAGATATACGCCCCAACAAATGAAGCAACCGATGAGGACAAGGACGACTTCTACAACCAGCTTCAGGAAATAGTTGACACATTGCCAAGAAAAGATGTGAACATTATAATGGGAGACGCCAATGCCAAGATAGGACAGGACAATACAGGGTATGAGGACATTATGGGGTGCAATGGTTTAGGACAAATGAATGAGAATGGAGAGCGGTTTGCAAGTTTCTGCGCATTTAACAGCTATGTGATTGGAGGTTCAGTATTCCCACACAAGAGGATCCATAAGGCCACTTGGATTTCACCGGATGGAGTAACTGAAAATCAGATTGACCACTTTTGCATCACCCGACGATTCAGACGCTCACTAGAGGATGTCATAGTACAGAGAGGAGCAGATGTTGGATCTGACCATCACATGCTGCTGGCAAGACTCAAACTCCGCCTCAAGAAACAAGGTACCAGAGCAGGAACAAAGAGGAGAAAGTTTCAAGTGAGCCTTCTGGATGGAGACAAGAAGGAAGAGTTCCAGCTGACACTGAGGAATAGATTCAAACCCCTTGTTGACCTCGAAGAGACAGTAGATTTGGAGACTCACTGGGCTAAGGTAAAAGGAGTATTTACATCGACATGTCAGGATGTTATTGGGGAAAAGAAAGTGGAACACAAGGAATGGATCAGTCAAAAATCACTGGACTTGATAAGGATAAGAAGAGACCTAAAAGAACGGGTAAATGCAAGTCGTACAAGAAGCTCAAGAGTTGGTAACCAGGAAGAGTACCGAGCATCAGCTAAAGAGGTCAAAAAATCAATTAAAAAAGACAAAGAGGAGTCCATAGGAATGTTAGCAGAGAAAGCAGAGAAGGCAGCAACAGGAGGACACACGAGGATCCTCTACCAGACTACAAAGACTCTTGCTGGAAAATATGGAAAACCTGAAGTTCCTGTCAAGGATTACAACAGGAAGGCTATTTTTGGAAAGGAAGCTCAGGCAAAAAGATGGATAGAACATTTTAACAGCCTCTTGAACAGACCTCCACCAAGCAACCCACCCGACATTCTACCCGCAAGAAATGATTTACCGATCAGTTGCGACCCTCCGACTAAAGCAGAGATTAATGATGCCATAAAGCAGTTAAATCGAGGCAAGGCAGCTGGACCAGACCAGATCCCACCAGAGGCGCTGAAGGCAGATGCTGCTGGGGCTGCAGAGGGTCTGCACTCACTATTCTCGAGGATTTGGATCGGAGGCAAGTTTCCAAAGGACTGGAAGGAAGGACACCTCGTGAAGCTCCCAAAAAAGGGGACCTCAGCAATTGTAGTAACTACAGAGGAATCACACTTCTCTCCATCCCAGGAAAGGTTTTCAATCGGATTATTCTCAAGCGAATACAGAATGCAACAGACCAAAAACTTCGTGAGGAGCAAGCTGGTTTCAGGAGTAATCGATCAACCACCGACCAGATCGCCACGCTGAGAATCATAGTAGAGCAGTCGCTAGAGTGGAACTCCCAACTGATAGTGAACTTCCTTGACTACGAGAAGGCCTTTGATAGCATCGATAGAGAAACACTGTGGAGAATATTGAGACATTATGGAATCCCAGAGAAGATGGTGAATCTTATCAAGAGCATGTACGAGGGGACAAGTTGCAGAGTCGTACATGATGGTGAGCTTACTGACAGCTTTGATATCAAGAC
This sequence comes from Onchidella celtica, assembly GCA_963931925.1. Taxonomy (NCBI): domain Eukaryota; kingdom Metazoa; phylum Mollusca; class Gastropoda; order Systellommatophora; family Onchidiidae; genus Onchidella; species Onchidella celtica. Next base: position 65,417,549 of record OZ007568.1, on the reverse strand, counting down.
TGGTGTTAGGCAGGGTTGTTTGCTGTCCCCATTTCTGTTTATCCTGGTGATTGATTGGCTTATGAAAGAAACCACCAGTGGAGGAAGAAATGGCATACAATGGACCCCATGGACACAGCTGGACGATCTAGATTTTGCAGATGACTTGGCACTATTGTCGCACACACACGACCAGATGCAAGCAAAGACTACAGCTCTAAACAAAATTTCAGAATCTATTGGATTGAGGATACATCCCGCGAAGTCGAAGGTCCTAAAAATTGTTGCACCCCTAAGCGAACAAGTCACAGTAGGAGATCAACCACTGGAAGATGTAGAGTCCTTCTGCTATCTTGGTAGTATCATTGACAATAAGGGAGGAACAGAGGCAGAAGTCAAAGCACGAATTGGAAAGGCACAGGCAGCTTTCACATCCTTAAGCAAGATTTGGAGAACCAAGGATATATCTCTAAAAACAAAGCTGAGGATATTCAACTCGAACGTGAAGTCAGTCCTGTTGTATGGATGTGAGACTTGGAATGCGTCCCAGGCCTGCATAAAGAGAATCCAAGTTTTCATCAACAGATGTTTAAGGAAGCTACTTAAGATCAGATGGACAGACAAGGTCAGCAATGAAATTGTATGGAAAAGAACAAGACAGAACCCAGTCAGAGAGGAAATTGGTAGGAGGCGATGGAGATGGATCGGCCACACTCTCAGGAGGCCAGGAAACAGCATCACGAAGAAGGTATTGGACTGGAATCCCCAGGGCAAGAGATCAAGAGGAAGGCCGCGCGGAACGTGGAGAAGAGCCAGAGAAAATGATGTGCAACGAAGCGGAAAGACTTGGAATAATGTAAAGAGGCTGGCCCATGATAGAGAGGGATGGAAGGTGTTTGTTGGTGGCCTATACCCTGATCCAGGGTGAGAAAGGCAATGATGATGATAAAGGCAGGCTCAAGATAGAAGCCAGAGAAAGATCTGTTCTTGATTTGGCCAAACACTCACACCTGTACCCAGCTGCTACACAAACATTTGACTCAACCATAAGGCTTTGAGCACATGCTCTCTGGGAGACCCCTCCCTGGTCAGTATCATCACGCAGTCCCGCTTCCAGGGTCAAGTGTTTTGACACCCCCTCCCCCAACCAATCATATATATTACTGCTTGTAGTATAGTTATGATACCACCAGGGACACGTTAGTCGAGAGGGAAGGTCCTCTTCTTTCATGCCGAATGTACTGGGCTCGATTCCCGGTCTGCGCAGGCATGTTAGAATTATGGAGGAAAACTGCTGTCCCTGATCCTGTGGTAGGTAGGGTCGAGCACCTAGTCTTCTTGGATAAGGACGAAAAAACACGGATAGCCCGTTTGCACGCTGCGCACGTTAAAGATCCCTTGGCAGTTGGAAATCGAGAAAAGCAGGTCTAACATGACCGCTGCTCGGGCAAAATTTAAAAAAAAAAAAAATACCACAAAAACATTAGCAAGATAATAAAAATAAAAAAAAGCGAGGTGTAAATGCCAAGAGCAGCGAATCTCCTAAAATAAAGACCTCAAATCAAATTATGATACCAAGAGGCCCATGAATGTTCACGTTGTAATGGCTATGATATGGACCAATGACTGTCTGGGGGAATGTGAGGGTCCTCAAACTGTACATCACTCTGGGGTAGCGTGTCAAAGATAATCTGAACTTCATATCAACTGTAGGGTAAACAAAGGTTACTGTAGGAGATCTGTTTTCTTCTTGGCAAGGCGACGGGTGCCGTCGCAGAGGTCGCGGGTTCTAGTCCCATCTTGATCATTTTTCTTTCTTCCTTCTTTCACTCCCGCTTTGCTTTCCTGAGCACTAACTAGGCACTACAACCTTCGTCCGCCTAATACTTATTTTCTCGTATACTGTAAGCCGGCTATGGTTTGTTTCACTTGCAGTTGACGTTATGAAAGTTGCCGGGACGAACTATTTCTTCTCCCGCTATATTTCCACAAATTTGCGCGCGTATTTAGTATAAATACAGTGAATACTACTCTTTATCGTTCAATTATGAAAGGATGTGGTGCGAACTGTTGCACTGTTGACATCGATGATACGCGCGCAAGTCGACAGACGGAATATGACGAATTGATTCATCTCGGTATCCTGTGTCTCGGGTTGAGCATTTGACATATTTTTTTCACTAGCTGAGGAACCCCGCGTTGCAGGAGATAAATATGCTATGTTAGTAATTTCAGCTCTGAGTGATTATAATGGATCTGCTTCACTTTGCCCGTTCTCAAAGGTTATTTAGTCCAGTTGCTGTTGTTATTAATTTAGTTGTTTGTTCCTACTAAACTCCCTTAGCGCATTAATGCCCTACTACCCCGTCAGCATTCGATGTGAAGACTGTCATGAAATGGCAATAAGCTGAGCAGCGTGCTCAATAGTGGCCACATCGCAGAATGTGATGACCTCATGGCGTGTTCGTGGAAAAAATAGAATGGGGGGGGGGGGGAGGGGTGGTGCGAATTAACAACTCAATGCAAACTCAAAAATTACTAAATACTTCCCCACTATTTCAAATTTCCAGTTCCAGAAAAGATCCTTATACAAGTGGAAAGGAAGGCAACTGTCCAATTTCAGACAAATCCGAGCTGTTTGAGCGGCTGTAGGGCTTCTTAAAAAGCAGGCGAGTTTTTCCTTTTGCAAAAATTTAAAATTTCCACTGTGGTAACAAAACAAAAACGAACAAAAAGCTATTCTGATGACGTCACATACTTATTACGAAATTTTGCTGTCGTGTTTAGGCACGAGAATAACAATATCATAATATATGTAGTTAATATAGGCCATGGCGCACTGAGTCTACTCAGTTTTGTCTGGGATTTAGGGTGAATATTATTGTGGATTATTGAGTTAAATGGGATTTTGCCCACTAGAGAAACTGAAACATTTCTCTCTCACTACTTGATTCAAATGAAGTACAAACCTGAGACAAAACCGCCGTAAAACAGTATTCAGATTTTGCATGGTCATTCCTGGCCCCCCGAACTTAGAGCATGCTATGTAAAACATGCTATACACGAGGATCTTCAACACAAACAGCTATGTGAAAGCTCTGAGCCACAATTAACTCAGCAATTGATTTTGCTCGAGGCTGCGTTTAAATCAATGACTGAACGTGTTATGTGTCGATGTTCAGAAAAGGCTAGCTGCTCTGACTCCGGGTCGTGTGATGTGGAAAGAACGGCCAATTAAAAGTGTCTCGCGACCTCAGGCAATAGGATTCATGGAATTACAAGACATGGGTGAGCAAAATCGAACAAGTCAATCAATTGATCAGTCAGTCAGTAACTATTGATTTCACACATTATTATTCTTGATGTCACTAATATTGATTGTAAAAGTAAGAAGAACCCCCCCCCTCCCCCCCCCCCCTTTTTTTTTTTTTATGAGTAGACTCGGAAATTCCTGAACGGATTTTTCTGAAATTTGGCATGAAAAAGTAATATTGGGTTGTGGATATTAGTAGCTAAATAAGAGCATACAGTTGTATACCGCAGAAGAATGATCCGCAAAATGCTCGCAAACTTGAGTTGTTAACTCGTGAGAGGGTTCAGGCGACATATTACCAACGCTATACTCTTGTCCCAGCTGGACTTACAATTGCTTCCGGCCGGAAAGTGCTTCAAAACTTGGGGGAAGTGAGGACAACAGGACAGAGTGATCATGTGAATCATTAGCTGCAGTCTTCTATTCGAGGTTTCATACTAGTATTTATGATGATACTTTTAATAACGAATCGGTCCACTGATCCAGTGGGTAGAGCACTAAACTTGACCACGGGTATTAGAGATCCTAAATCCCTACTTGGGGCAGGGTCCTTCTTAACTAACAAGAGCACTGTTGTTGAGACGCCGGTCTGTAGGGGGTTTACTGGGGCCAAACCTTATGATGCTTAAGTGGGAGAGTCTTCTGTCCACTTGTGCATTCCTGCAACATATAGAATCATTTTCCTTGCTTTCCTGTATCTATCAAAATACTGTATATCTGACATGTAATGCTACATTTTCATTGTCCAAACGCCCATTTGAGTGTCCTGACCACGGGTTATGGTAACCTCGGAGACTGAATTTGCAACAAAAAAAACAAAATTAATACCGGCAAAGCGTTTGTGGAAGGGGGGGGGGGCAAGGCGGAGAGTGTCACAGTCTGAATTATTTCGTTTCCATAAGCGCCAAAGATGAAGAGAGTGAATGTAAATGAGATGGCCAGACACAAAGATAATCAGGGAAAAGAACAGGTAAATGCTCTGAGTGCTATATCAAAAGGTTTAGATTCCTTCCCCTAGACTACTCCCGTCTCCCTTCCAAACTTCACACCCACCCCCTCACCCCCGCCCCCAGATCCGCCCACTACTCTCATGTCTGCCTCTTCCCAGCCAGACTAGGGGTTATGCAAGACCATGAATATTCATGAAGATAAATATGCATATTCTTCGGTCTCTATGCCCGTGGGACATTCTGCCCTTGTCACTGTGATATTTTCATGCATATAAATATAAACAGCTTTAGCTCTGACAGGGTCACATCAAAATGCAGAGAACAACGAAATGAAAAAAAATATTCAGCTAATTGTGCCCAAATTGTGGTCTAACTCCACATTATTTGTTTTTTGTGTTTTTTCTAAAGAAAACTTGAGATTTGTATTTCTTTCTTTTATTTTCCAGTAATAGTCTCAGAGAAAATATGAAACAATCAGTGCATTGCGTCTCCGGAAAATTAGACTTTTATTCCATGGAAAGGCTGTACAGGCTCATGAGGTAACCTGGGATTCCAACAAAAATGAAGTTAAGCCACTCTTTCATTCTTGGGCACAATTTAAGAGAGTTTTTCCAAAACTGGATAGGTCAAATTTTGCATGAGTTACGGCCTCTTTCAGGTGATCATTCAAAATCAGTGTAAGACGCGGTGTAAGTGATTGTGATAAAGACGAAACATAGCAAGTTTTAACTGAACACTTACGCTAGTTTTGAATGACTATCTGAGAGAGGTAGACAAAGAATAACATAATTATCTAGAGAGTTTGAACAGATGGGCGACAGGAAAAACCCAGGACCATATGGGCTTTTTGAAAGTATCCGGGCAGAGGAATGAGTGGCGAACCATGATTGTAGATATCTGTTCCAGATCCGGCACTTGAAGAGATAGATCTAAGAGGGGCCATAACTGATGCAAACTTTGACTTACCCAGTTTTGGAGAAAAAGTTATTCAATTCTCCAACGCCGTCGAATCGTGTTAGAACAGAGGGGAAAAGGTGCGGGGGTTGGTTGGGGGGGGGGGGTGTCTGGTTTGGTGTGAAAGAGGCTTGACGTCGTGGAGATGCATACCTACGACTCTGATATCAAAACATATCAAACAGAAAAAAAAAGAAGATATTAATGAGTCAAAAATGGGTATCAGTGAGAAGAGGTTATGAGAACCGCCAACAGACTCATCTTGCATTGTGTTTCTTGTTACATTCCTGAAAGTTTGTCTAGTGTAATACAAAGTCAAGTCTGTTGTTATTGTTGTTGTTGTTATTTGTCTCTATTGACTCAGTGGGCTAGCTACCCCCTTCCACTAGTTGACTCCAGACAATTTTGAGGCGCCCGAATTGGTGAGACAGACCTGTGTGGGTTTCCCCAGTGAGCGAGATCCCGTTTAAAGCCATCACACTAAAACAGAAATTAAACAAACCTGGCTCGGTGTGGGCGCCAGCCCTGTGTCATACATTAAGTTCTGCTTTTAGGATCAAAACAGCACAAACGTTTTAACATATTTGGAAGGTTCGAAGTGAACCATAACTGGCCAGCTTCATTAACTGGCTTTGCCAGGGACAAATCTGCTTTCTTCCGCCTACCTGGCAGAATAATGGAGTGCTGTCCAGATTTTTTTTTTTCGATATCTAAAACTTCATATTATTACAGATAGACATTCAGGCCTTCTTCCGGTTAGATTTTTAATATATCTTTTATTTGATCTTATTTATAAGAATCTGTAAGTTGAAAACTAACACAAAGTAAGATAACAAAACAAAAACAAACAAAAAAAACGTGAACGGGGCGAAGTGGCCGTTATCGTGCCCAAACTCAAACTCAGACTCAAAATTGCTGTTGAAACATGCCTGTTTGGTTTGGTGCCGTGGTGAAGTTGCTGGAATGTTTTAAAGAATGCCACCTTAATTAAGCCTGTAACACCCATTACACACCTCCCGTGCCATTTTCATGTAAGCTGGCAATTTGTGCCATGTGGCAGATGATGACTGGACGGACTTTCGGTGGGGAAATGCACGAAAATTCAGAAATTACGCTTAAAGGGATGAATGCTCGTCAAAGATAAAGCAGTTTACTCGCAGTTCCCATACGTTTTAATGCGCCATGCAATCCTTTCCATGAATATTAATTACATGATATCGAACAGCACGTGGTAAACTATCGTAACCCGGTTTCGACAAATTTCTCAGGAGCAGCAAAATACTGAATACCTTTCTTTATCAGACCTAATAGTTACGACGTTTTATGAACATTATTTAAGCCTTAGTTTTCAGAATTTGAGTCCCAACCTAATATAACAATCTGCAGGATGCCAACGGCTACAAGCATGCCAAATATCTCAATTTTTTAAAAGAGTCGAGTTACGATACTTTGCCGTGCAATTCTCGATATGTTTTTGCTGTAGGTCAGATATACGTTTGCACGAATGGCAGATAGAAAAAAAAACAAAAAAACCAAGAAGATACAGTGATATATGACCATTTTTTGTTCAGACTTTTCTCGTCTGATAACCTGAGGTTCTTGTGCCAAATTAAGTGGCCCTGGGTCAAACGGTTTAAGCATACACAAAGGACAAACAGACAGACAAGCAGAGCCCGATTTAGGTTACACAGTTCGGTATTTTTCTTGTAATTCTTGTCCTTTTTGTGTGTGGGGGTGGGGGGGGGGGAAGGGGGGAGGGCACAGGCTTTCTGTTTTGGGGAAAACCCGCAGGCATTAGCATAGGAATGATACAGGATATCACATGTTCGATTTAGCTCAACATATGCGTTGAGACACGTTAATGGGGAAATATCTAGTTGTTATTATCCGACACTGACGTCACGTCATGCACGAGGCGGTGAGAGAATCGATCCAATCATAATGTCATTAAGAAAGAACTCTTAATGCATGATGATAATTACGCTACAGCAGTAAACATACCCTACACGCATAGAATGGCCTCTCTCAAGATTAAATGCGTCACGGAGAACGAACGAGAAAGACAGAATTGGAAAGAGAGGAATTGTTTTGTGTACCAGAGAAAGAATTGGAGAGTTATCTGCTTGGGTTCTCATCTCGTAACTGGGCAATGAAAAAATGGTAAATCGGTTTCTCAATCCAAACTGGCGTTTTACCTCAACTCTGCTGCCTACATCCTTTGTCCATGTACTTTGTGGACAGATTTTCTGACGTAGACCCGCAGCGCACCTTGTCGTTTCTGAACGGGGCCGAAATCTAAGAGTTGATTTAATGATTTAACAGATTTCTTGTCATATTTACATTAATGTAGCTGACGTAGACCCGCAGCGCGTCTTGTCATTTCTGAAAGAGGTCGAACTCTACAAGTTGATTTGACAGACTTTTATTATATTTACAGAATTCATAGACATACTCTTCAGCGTGGGCCTTTTCCCGTTAAATTTTAATACTGGCCTTTTCCCGTTAGATCTTTGACTTCACTTCTGTCTAATCTTACCTACAGGCAACTGAGGGTTGAAAGCTAGCCAAAATAGAGAACAGAAAAAACCGTGAGAGTCGCAAAGTGGCCGTTATCTTACCGACGCGCCGTTAAACTCAAAACTCAAACTCAAATACATTTCATATAGATATACTTCACAGCACGGGCCTTCTCCCGTTAGACTTCATATTATTTTATGTTATGTACAGGAAACTGAGGACTGAAAGCTAGCCCGAATGTAAGGAAACTGAAAACCCGTGAAGGGAGCAAAGTGGCCGTTATCGTGTCGACCTGCCGTTAAACCCAAACCCTAACTCAAAACCTTGCGGGCGGTAGGCCCGATCCAATTTATGTGATCAAAATCATGCGAAAGAATCCTCAGTCCGACCGGCGGTGTCAAAGAGTGTCAACTTTTTGCGGCCGTAGGGCAAAAATGCGTAAAGCTGGGTTCTCATGTATGCAGAAAACGAAACGGAAACGGAAACGTCAAAGAGCCTTCAAGTAGTGAAATAGAAAAAATGTTTCCGCACGCCGTTTCCGTACACATGGAAACACTCTTTCATTTTATTATATGAGGGATTTTTTGCCGTTTCCGTTTCCGTACACATGAGAACCCAGCTTAAGTCGATGTTGACATCCACGAACTGGACGTCATTTCACCCAGTGGTTTGCGTGTGTTTCTCTTTTCAAAGCCTTGTAACAGATTGTTGTTTCTTCAATCAACCCGAAATTAACACTGGGCATCACGTGAAACTCATGCTATCTACAAACGTATATATTCATGATGTGTAAGCTTCATAGGCACTTACACGCGAAGATTCAAAGTGGAAATGTATCAATCTGCTTTCTTACGGTACGGCCACAAACGACCGCCAGATGGGATAACACTTTGTTCCGGGTTGGCCAAATTATGCCAGCTTTTTTGGTAAACACCAGCCAAACAACGATCGATGGGCTTTTTTTTTTCTGGTAAGGTTATTGAGGTCTTTGTTTTGGTGGGATCTCTGCCTTTGGCATCTTATTCTTCTTGTTCTCGTTTTTGTTATTATTGTTTCTGGTTGTTCTCTTGGATTTTTTAGTCCTCAAAAGGGCTTTCTATTGGGCTGCCAAAGATTTATACAGCCCGGCCGAAGAAAAGGTACAGTCGCCAACTGCTTGTTTCACTTACGTCACCCAAAATTGTGCTTTTGTCCCTACGGTACCACGCCCCCACCCCCACCCCTCCAGGGCATACCGGTGGAGCATGCGTACTTGCAGAGATTTTTTTTCTTTTTTTTGGGGGGGGGGGGTGGGAGGGGTATGGCGACTGGGCACGCATACTGGCAAAGATTAATTGTAATCCAAATACAAGAATTGAAACGCATAAGAGAAAGGAACATGATTATGGCCTTGGAACTTCCGACAGAAGGCAAAATAGAATGGAAAACTTCGTAGGAGCACAAGTTCTGTTACGTGTAGTGAAGGAAATCAATAGGTGTTGTTGATGTCATGTTTAGATACTCGTGACGTTAGTGTCTAATGTTAATGACGTCATCAGTTTCTGTGCCAAGGACCTCATCATTATCTCTGTTATCAAAAGCAGTTACGTCCAGTATTATTGTCAAACATGATACCGTTACGGTTCTCTGAAACTGTAGTAATCAGTTTTGGCTTCTTTTCACTGTTACTCGCCACTGATCCCATAACCCGCCGGGGTCGTATGGGGGGCTGCAGTGACGAACGCTACACCAGCTGGCTCCACTTGTGGAGGAGACAGAAGGCGCGGTCCTTGTTGACCCGGGCGACGACCGATCCGGTATAGTCATTGGTGTTTTGTTCATCATGCGGTGTGTCGTGGGCTGTGTCACCTGGCGGAGCCCATCCCTCTCCAGGCCTGACCACAGCCGATGTCCTCCAATAGCTGGTGACTCGCCCTGGTCACGGACACTTGGCCGTTGAGTTCATCTTGGAGCCCCTCCGCCCTGGCCGGTGACTTCGCTGTGGAGGTCCTTCGCCCAGTGATGCAGTGTCTACATCACTCCCTCACATGGTTTAGCACGCCAGCTGAGGCGAGGTCCCGGGGGGTGGCGCTTGGAGCCAGCATGTGAGAGATTTAGGGGCGAGGAGGACCAGTGGTGGCCGTCCACCCTACAATTAGGGAGCAGCGTGCCAGACATCAAAGGTACTACCTCTCTCAAGAATTCCCTCTACACCTCGGCTTCTTTTCAGGAGAAGAAAAAAACTGGTTTTTTTTTTAGCACAGCTGGTCTAGTAACGATGAATTTTTGAAAGTTTGCTATTCGATTATCTTTCCCCTCAGGAGTCTACAACTAAGATCATTCGATGCGGCCTTGAATGTGGTTGAATGTATGATTATGGAAATCCAATTTTTTGAATTTTTGAATTGTGGGCAAAAAACACAGGGGGGGGGGGGGGAGGATTTCAAACACAATGTATTCGCTGCCTCCCTTATCCCCATTCAACCTCCTCCCTCCCCCAAACCCAAACTGAAATTCACCCCCAAACCACTCAGAAAATTCTACCCGTTTATTGAAATGATTTATTTATAAGATTTGTTCGTCACGGAGTGTCAAAAGTTCACAGTGATAAACTTATTAAGTGTCAAAACATTACAGATATATTTACACCCTTGAGAAGTTTGGCTTTTGAGACACTTTGAGCTTCTGTCTGCACACACACTGTGTTCACTTTGGGGGAAGGGAGAGAGAGACAGACAGATAAGTACGGAACGTACGTGTGCTCACGCATGTGTTTGCACACGCGACTTGCCACAGGAACTCGGGCAGGTTAACAGTCCAGGTAGGATGTCAGTGTGATGTATGGCTGTGTCAGGTACACTGTTGCATGTACCCGGGGTCACAGGGGATGACTTGATTGGCTAGACGAACAAGGCCCAACAGGTTTATTTGCCATATCCCACAAAACAATTCATCAGAGTTGACAGAGTGCGACCTTAGTTGTTATTTGTTCTATCTCCATTTCCTGAAAAAAAAACAACTTGGAGATCTTTTAGTAAATAGAAGAGGTATAACAAATGCACACTTTGACTCTTGTTTAAAATGCGTCGTGGCACTTATTAAACTGTTTCACAATGCCGACTTATTCTAACTCATTATCATGATCACTAAAGCTACAAACGTTTAACGTGGAATTTCTCAGTTCGCGACCTTAGCTCTTGTTCGGTCTAACTCCACTTTTTGCAGCACTGCGAAATTCGACTGAAAACGTGTGTGCCTTTATTATTGCGATAAGGAGTTACAATAAACTGTAACTGTGGAACAGCTTGATAAGTGCCGTAACGCATTTTAAACAAGTGTCAAAGTGTGCATTTGTTATATCTTTTATACATAATGAAAGATCTCAAGCTCGTGTTTTGTTGTTGTTGTTTTTTTGTGCACAAAATGGAAATAGAACAAAAGACCTAAGGTCGGGACATGTCTTCCACATATTAAAAGATCTCAAGCTTTTTCAAAAAATGGAGATAGAACAAACGAGAACTAAGGTCACCAGTAGTGCAAAAAGTGGATCTGGAACAAACAAGAACTAACGGCCGTGAGAAGTGGCGAGTTGAGTTGGTTTGAGTCGGCAATCCCTGTTGTACAGCTTTGTGGTAGTTCTGAGATAAGTAGAGTGTTCGTTTTGTTAGCGACAGGTCCTGGGTTTGATCCCAGCTTGTCATTGTACGATCTCTTTCTGATTTGTCTTCTTCCTTTGCCAATTTAAAAGTTGACTCCAATAGAGGAGAGCAGTGGTTCTGAACCTATTGTGTCCCACGCCTCACTTCAGTTTAAAAACAAAAACAAAAAAACACGCACCACCATGACCGGACAAAGTTAGTAATATCAAAGTATATGCCATATTGTTGTATGCGATATTTTGCCGATTTTGAGGTTTTGTCATGAGATAGGTTCTCTCACTCCTAATTTTTTTTTTTATTATGTATAAGTGTCATACGGGTGTATTTTTCATGGGCATTTTTGTGCAAGTTTGGATTTTGAAGCGTTTTGAACAAAACCCTGATTTTACACAACTTTTCAAAATTTCAGTCCTTTTTTTTTCGAAAAGTCCCACGCTCCATCAAAATTTTGCTACGCCCCACCTTAAAAAACACTGCTCTAGAGTCTATCCCACTCATTACGACTTCTGTAACATAGAACAATGCAGTGCCAGAGATTGGCATCAAATCAAGAATGTCAATTATTAATAAAGCGGTGCTAGAAAGTGACATAAGAGCAAGAATGTGAGTTACAATGGTTGTAGCAAAAATGATAGTTGGGGATGATGATGGTAGTAGCAGTGGTGGTAGTGGGTTTTTGGTAGCAGCTGTAGTTGGCTAAAGTAAGGGTAATGGTAATTCTGGGAATGGTAGGGTGTAACAATAATTGAAGTAACGGCGGCAGTAGAGGAGTTAGTGGCGGTGGCAGAAGCAGGTTGTAGCAGTGGTAACCGTGGTGATGTTGAGGCTGGCGTCAGGGATGGTAAACAGCATCGAAAGTTTGATGCTGCCCTGCTGGCAGAGAGAGAGAGAGAGAGAGAGAGAAAGAAAGAGACACAGAGAGAGAGAGGAGAGAGAGAGAGAAAGAGAGAGAGAGAAAGAGAGAGTATAACAATCACAATATTATGGCCGGTACAAATCTGCCTTGATTTCTATCCATTCAAAGGTAATTACTTTTTATCTTAACACCTGTCCACGCGGAAACATGGCAACAGCTGTCGTTGGGTGATAACGGAAAGAACCTACATAGATGACGGATCGATCAATTGGATCAAGTTCGCGTCCTGCTGACAGTCAGTGCTTCAAGAGTTCAATATCTTGGCCGGTGGGTATGAGAAGGGACCGGAATAGAGGAAGTAAGGGGCCGGGGGGGGGGGGGGGGGGGAGGTGGTTAAAGAGTGCAGAAAGAATTGCTATAGAGAACGTGACGACTTCGAAGATGGAGGTAATAAATGATGACGAAGAGAAAGAGAGGAACAGAAGAAGGAAAAATGATGTTTTTGTGAGAGTTCCCTGCCTGTAGTTTCTTTTCTCTCAGGGGGAGATAAGCAGGCAAGCGGAGATAGCCGGGTTCCCGCCACGTACCTGTTATTTGTCTGAATTGAAGTGGGTTGCCAGTTATTGCTCTCCACCAAATCTGGGTAATTAGGCCATATCTGAAAGCGCCGAGCTCCTGGTTTTATCTCCATGAAAGAGATTTTTCGTTCCCCGAGAAAAGATCTGTGGGCGCTTTTCTGTTTTCTCATCGTTAGGTGACCTTTCAGTCAATGAGAAGACTAACAACTTGAAGCAACAGGTGGGCAACGTGCTCACTAACACCGATCAATGGTGACTGTACAGTACAGATTCTCAGCTTGTAAGGCAAGGGACACACGGGAAGTTCATAGTACGCTGTTTACCGCCCAATGATGAATAAGTTAACCCATCGGGACTTCAGTTCTTGTTTGTTCTATCCCCATTTTAAAATTGGAGATCGTTTAGTATGTAGAAGAGGTATTACAAATGCACACTTTGATACTCGTTTAAAATGCCTTCTTGTTTGTTCCAACTCCACTTTTTGCACAACTGAGAAATTTGACGCTAAATGTTCGAGCTTTTAGTGATATGAGAAGGAATTAGAAAAAATCTGAACTGTGAAACAGTTTGATAAGTGCCACAACGCATTTTAAACAAGTGTTACGGGCTGTATTTGTTTTACCTCTTCTACATACCAAAAGTTCTCCAGTTTTTCAGAAAACGGAGAAAGAACAAATAAGAACTAAGGTCACGCTCTGGCGAGTCGGTGACGCATTTTTCAACGATGTAAACGATGGATGAAAGATTAAGGACGTTAAACTATGAACGCCGAACGACTTGTGTGTCACCTGCCAAAGGCACGACACACGTCAAATCAGTGCTGTGTCTCAGCTTCTCGCGAATTTAGGCCTGGGCTTCGCTGAGTAATCAAGTGGAGGGCCGATGGATGTCAAGCTGAGAAATCAAGTGCAGAGGGACCTAGTGTAGGACAGATGGATGCCAAGCTGAGCAATTAAGTGCAAGGAGACTTTGTGTAGAATAGATGGATGCCAAGCTGAGTGATCAAGTGCAGAGAGACTTGGTGTAGGACAGGTGGATGCCAATCTAAGTAATCAAGTACATAGAGACCTAGTGTAGGACAGATGGATGCCAAGCTGCGTAATCAAAGGCTGGAAGACAATGTAGGACACATGGACGCCAATCTACGTAATCAAATGCAGAGAGACCTAGTGTAGGACAGATGGACGCCAATCTAAGTAATCAAATGCAGAGAGACCTAGTGTAGGATAGATGGACGCCAATCTAAGTAATCAAATGCAAAGAGACCTTGTGTAGGACAGATGAACGCCAATCTAAGTAATCAAATGCAGAGAGACCTATGTAGGACAGATGGACGCCAATCTAAGTAATCAAATGCAGAGACCTAGCGGAGGACAGATGGCCGCCAAGCTGAGTAATCAAGTGCAGAGAAACCTAATGGAGGGCAGATAGATACCAAGCTGAGTAATCAAGTGAAGAGAGACCTAGTGGAGGACAGATGGACCCCAAGCATACAACTTCTGATCTCTACAACTGTTTGACCGATAAGCTGATAAATCGCCCAGATGGTCATAGCTTCACGTTTAAACCTGGAAATCCATAGTTGTCGGCACCGAAACGAAACCGTAACGGCACCGAGACGAAATAAATCTTACTTCTTGAAACCATCAATACAATACGACATCGAAACGAGCACCGATATCGGCGCCGCTATCACCCCTTATCTCCAGTTGGTATCGTGACATTGCCACATATATGGATTTTCAGCTAATAACTTTGGTATACTTCGACTCTCATCAACAACGGGGCACGGAAGGTACATGAGATCAGGATCTACTGAAGACTGTCTGAGATCAACTCGCTGACGGTTAGGAAGCGACCACACACAGCGACAACACAGCGCCTGATGAAAACACAGACTTCTGTACTGGTTCCTGGCAGCCAGATGGGATGCAAGAAATCAGCTTGAAGTCCTTCTGGTATAGGAATAAAGAAGAAACTCAGCCTGAAGCCTTTCCTTTTTCTTCCCTTGATGTCATTATGTAATGTTTCCACATAACATTTGGTTTTCTTTCAATCTTGCGTCCAATTTTTTTTGTAAATAAAAGTTATTATGTGCAACATTTAAATACACGTGTGTCGTGACCTTTTGTGTGAAGGTATCCGTTTGTGAACGGCAAGGGCAGGCAACTGCATGTATTGATTGTGCAATTAATCATTGCGATGTTGTGAGAGTCTGCAAATTGAACCTTGCTTTTAAATATGATCATAAAATATTGAAGTAAGAAGACGAAAGGCATGGTTTGAAGCTGCAGTGATATGAAAATATGAGAAACTGTTAAAGAAATCAATATTCCTGGCGCTATTGACAACTGTTCACATAAGGAGAGCTGTTCACGTAAGGATATCACACATCTGTATGCACATTCCAGGTTTCAGTGTTCATAGTACTGTAAATCAGGCACTTTATGATTATTGTTTTGTTTACTTCCAGTCTGGCTGTAAAGTCTGGCCCTCAGCTACAGCTGCCTGATGTACCCCTTCAACTCTGCCATCTTCCTCGCCTTTCATGGGGTCTAAATGTACTCGGGGTATCGCCAACAACCTCCAGGAAGAGCTATGGTCTTACTTTGCCCTCTCTGGTCTCTTGTTCCTGCACATAGGGATTGTGCTGATGGTGTACGCCCTCAAGAAGGCGGTACCATATCCCGCGGTGCTAGAAATCCTTGGGGTGGGACTCATCATGATGGGCGTGTTGGCGATCCTGGTGTCTTGGTACGCTCATCGACAACACAGACAGAAAAAAGACCTGTGTGTCACCTGGACGTGTTGTTCCTGTTGCCGATGTTGTGTCGTTCGGAAAGAGGTTGGCAAGAAAGATAACTCAAAACTCCAGAAACACCGGAAACGGAAGTTGAACCCGGTTAGCTCATTCAGATTGTTTTCTACGCCAGAATTTCGGGTAAGGCTTGTGTTTATGTGTAAGTGTTTGTGTGTGTGAATGGATGAGATAGGTCCCTCGTGAATGGTATACTGGTCATTGAGATGAGGTTTACACAACATAACGCCAGTCTCAAGCTGAGAGCCACAGAGGACCGCCAAAAAACCTGTACGACGAAACAAAATTTTAAATCTAAAGATTATAACAAAGGTATCCCTAATTTTCTTTTTCTCTAGTCACCAAATCGACTAGTTTTGTCTGTCTGTCTCTTTAAGGCAGACCCTGAGGTTAAGATAACCTCTAAGCTCTTTCAAACGTCTCGTCGTTACAAGGTCAGACTAGAGCATGCTGGTAGTGACATTCATATAGGTCTAAGAATCAGCGCCAACTTCCCAGGACTTCATCCAGAACTTAATTTTGAATTCATGGTGGAACTTGACCTGCAGTGGAGTGAACGATCTGAGTGACACCAGAGAGAGATTGCACAACGTCGCATTTATAGGTTCATTTTCTATGTATAAAATTGATATTCTAGATAATACCTCTCCACCCTCCTCCAAACAAAAGAACAAAAAAATTGTAACACTTAGGAGAGCGAGACCACAACAGATTTTCTGGGAGAGAGAGAATCCATTCGAACAAAGAATTTCCGTCCCTGACCTTATCACACCACATTATAGCTCCGTGCCATAACTCAGTGTATGTGTTCTCCTGCAGACTTTTGGGAGGTGTTTTTCATAAATCATTAAATTTATCATTTATAATTTCATCTTCTGTAATTAAAATTCTACCTCTCTTCGTTAGCCTTACCAGACTTAAGATAACTCCATACTGTGATTAACAAATGGTTGAGACGTGTAGTAAGTAAAACTAAGATCTCTCCCAAGAAAATGAAAAAGCATTGCGATATATTGTCAGTTGGGAACACGATGTTGCGGTGGTTTTGTAGGTTCAGCCTGTGGGTACTCCTGGTCCAGGTGCCTGCCAATGTGTGTGACAGATAACATGAAAATGTTCAATTGTTTATCCAGGTGTGTGTAGGAGTGTATATGTTGTTGTCTGTCTGTGCTTCCGTGTTTACACCTGTATGTGTTTGTGTGTAAATGGATGCAGGCATGTTTTGTATGTATGGGTGCGTGAGTGTGTGTGTGCGAGAGAATGTGTGGGTGAGAGAAACAGATAGACAGACAGAGAGCGGGGGAGAAAGAGAGTGTGAGAAAGAGCGTGAGAGAGACAAAGACAGAGACAAAGAGAGAGAGAGAGAGGCAAAGAGAACGAGACAAAGACAAAGAGAGAGAAAGAAAGAGAGAGAGATAGGCTGGGAGAGAGGCTAGATGAGATTAGTACAGGGTCGTGAAAACGAATTTTGTGCACTACCGTGCTTGTGTGTGTGTATGCGTGTGTGCGTATGTGCGTACATTTCTGTATGCACGTGGATTTATATGTTTGCCTGTGCATATGGGTAATAGATCATGCGTGTTTCTTGTTTGTCTGCCGGTGTGTCTGTGACAGCGGTTTGTGGACCCTGGCCAGGCAGAAATGCCATTGATCCACTGACAAACGCCGGAGCTCCCAGGCCCTGATCTGAATCAAGATAGGTTCGTGGCCTTGGAACGCTGCCCTAACAGATTTATGAGAAATCACTTTCTATAATTAGCTTTGTGTGTGTGACGCGGAGCCAGTGAAGCAGATAATATCAATATGCGCTGAGATAAAACCCAGGGCTGATGGCTGCAGTGAGAGACAGTGTCTGTGGTCGTGAGCCAACATCAGCCTGGTTCTGAATTTAACACGTCTAGGGGAGACTGGGGAATGATTTGGTATGGAGGGGTGAGGAGAGAGGGCTAAATCAGGAGAAGGGGACGGGATCTATCTCTCTATCTATCTATCTATCTATCTATCTATCTATCTATCTATCTATCTATCTATCTATCTATCTATCTATCTATCTACCTGAACGTCTGTCCGTCCGCGTGTCAGTCTATCTGTGTGTTTAGCCAGTCTATCTTAGTATCTACCTACCTACCCATCCACCCATCCATCCATCCATCCATCCATCCATCCATCCATCCACCCATCTGTCTGTCTGTCTGTCTGACTGTCTGTTTGCCTGCCTGTCTGTCTGTCTATTTGTTTATTGTATGGAATTTACTGGCAGTTCATCAACTCGCTGTTGTGCCAGGCAGGTATGAGCTTAAAGTTTGGAGCGTCTGTCACCTTATCCATGCACAGTGTATGTGTCTAGTGATCCAATAATTATGTATGTCTGTTTGTCGACCTGCCTATCCCCACCTGGATAACAGACCAGACATCTACCCAATGTCTTTGTGTCTCTGTCCATAGACTTACGCTGAGTTTGTCAAGAAAGACACGGCTGGTGTAGAATCCACCGCGAGCACGCCAGAGCTGAAAAGATATCGGGTAGAGCCAGCCAGGCCCACCCAGCACGTGCGACCCTACAATCCTCAGGGCACAATCCCACCCCAGCCAGCGGTTTTTGTCAACGACAGGTGAGTTACCCGAGTACATATCGGGGGTTTTGGCATTATTATTGTTGTAAGCGACATTTCGCCGATTTTGAGCTTTTGTCATGAAAGTAGTCTCCCCACTCCTAATTTTAGTAAGTGTCATTCCAATCGGTTAAAAACGTTTCAAGATATGTGTTTGTGACGTCATGTGTTATGCGTTTTGACCTGATTTTACACTTTTCAAACTCTCAAATCCTCATTTTCTGGGAAAGGCAAAAATGAATGCACATACAACAATATGGAAATACCCGACGATATCATGGGGGCGGGGCAGAGGGGGGTTGGAAAGGGGGTAAGAGTTAAGAGGGACACGGGTCTGATGTTGTCCTGTGCTGTGCTGATCATCGTCATATGTCAGAGAAATAAAATTTCTACGAGGGAAATAATTGTTTATCATCCGTCTCGTGAATTCACCGTGTATCACTGAAACGGGACAATGAGATTCTGTGGTTATCGAACCATTCAGCCTTGGTTCAGAGCACGAGAGGTGCCTCTGGAATGAAATGTGTTGTCACAGACTTTTGTGTGTGTGTGTGAACGTCAGTTCACCGGATGTATTGTCTTACATTTGTGTGTAAACATCCTTTTCACAATATGTATTGTCTTAGATTCTTGTGTGAGCGTCATTTTCACCATAATTATGTATTGTCTTAGACTTTTTTCGTGTCATGTCATTTTCAAGAATCTGAATGTCCATTCTATGAAAAACGTGGAGCTTTATATCTTAACTAGCTGAGGTCCCCCGCCCTGCCCGGGATAAATTGGTTTGAATATTGGTTTCAGTTCTGGGTGGTTATTATGGACCTGCTTCATCTGGCCTGTTCCTATTTCTTTATTTCATTTTTGTTAGTTTGTTTTTAAATAAGTCTTACCGCACTGCCTTTGTGAGTTGACACCCTGCGCATCCCGTACAACAGCATGATTTGCGCACGGGTGTGTTTGATAGTGAACACATCGCAGGAAGTGATAACGAAACCTTAAATGGCGAACCATGACTCGAAATAGATCTAAATGATGGCGAAACAATAAATTTCCAATTAAAAAAACTACACCGATTTGAGACTTCTATTAAAAACTGTGCACTCTTACATCCATTCTGATGCACCATATAAAATTTGAAGTCTGAGTGTTGAGTGGTTCAGAAGCCTTTTGCAACGAAAAATCTGAAGTCCACAAATATATATAGTATAGATAATAACAACAATCAGTTCACCCGCATTTGAGGATATAGTCTCTTTCCTGATGACATTTGTAATTTAATCAAATTGACAAAGCGGGCATGGCTTTGCTATTTCAGTCTCAAGTTGAATAAGTTTAATCACTGTTGAGGAAAGTTTAAGGATTCTTGTCAACCGACCTATCTTTTCAGCTGGACAACATTTTCCCAATGTTACAGGGCAGGGGCTGGAATTCAAGCAAATCTTGAAAACCTCTGTTGATCAGAGGTTTATGTTCGCGTAAAAAAAAAAGTAACAAAAATAAGCAACACAATAAAAGTTGATTATGCAATGAAAGTGTCTTGACAGGCATTCACTCGGGTGCACATTGCCCTGGGTATGATAATATGCCAGCATATCCCAAGTACTATAATACACATTGGGAAAGGGTTGGAGATGGGAAGGTACCAAAGTGCATTGGCGGAGAATGTACATTTAGAAGACAAGACTGTTACACACAATGACAGACTGTTACAATTAGGATGTCTCCCATCTAGACTGGCAGTGTGCTGCCGTGAGGAATGCGTCTAATTACCTCCCCATCAAAAGCTTTTTCCTTTTGTTTGTCTGCACGCCCGTCTGTCCGTGTGTCTAGGGACATGGTCGCTCTGAAACTATTTTCCTAGCAGCTTGAGATGTAATGCTACAAAAGACTTCAGGTGACTTCAATTTCAAAGGTGTAATTTATTGAGTTTAAACTAATAACCAACCCTTTAAAAGTGACCCGAAGTAATCTTTCCCCCCCCCCCCCCCTTTTTGATTTGAGTCATAATTACTTTTTTGTGTGCTTGTTTTTCCATTTCCTTGTCTAATCTTACCAGTATTAAAATTTGTAGTTGAATAGTGTCTGTCATCGGTGGGAAGCAGGAAATGAAGAAATCATGAAATAATGTCTGTTTGTCATTGATGGGAAGCAGGAAATGAAGAAATCATGAAATAATGTCTGTTTGTCATTGGTGGTAGGCGGGAAATGAAGAAATCATGAAATAATGTCTGTTTGTCACTGGTGGGAAGCAGGAAATGAAGAAATCATGAAATAATGTCTGTTTGTCATTGATGGGAAGCAGGAAATGAAGAAATCATGAAATAATGTCTGTTTGTCATTGATGGGAAGCAGGAAATGAAGAAATCATGAAATAATGTCTGTTTGTCATTGATGGGAAGCAGGAAATGAAGAAATCATGAAATAATGTCTGTTTGTCATTGGTGGTAAGCAGGAAATGAAGAAATCATGAAATAATGTCTGTTTGTCATTGGTGGTAAGCAGGAAATGAAGAAATCATGAAATAATGTCTGTTTGTCATTGGTGGTAGGCGGGAAATGAAGAAATCATGAAATAATGTCTGTTTGTCATTGGTGGGAAGCAGGAAATGAAGAAATCATGAGATAATGTCTGTTTGTCATTGATGGGAAGCAGGAAATGAAGAAATCATGAAATAATGTCTGTTTGTCATTGATGGGAAGCAGGAAATGAAGAAATCATGAAATAATGTCTGTTTGTCATTGGTGGTAAGCAGGAAATGAAGAAATCATGAAATAATGTCTGTTTGTCATTGGTGGTAAGCAGGAAATGAAGAAATCATGAAATAATGTCTGTTTGTCATTGGTGGTAGGCGGGAAATGAAGAAATCATGAAATAATGTCTGTTTGCCATTGGTGGTAAGCAGGAAATGAAGAAATCATGAAATAATGTCTGTTTGTCATTGGTGGTAAGCAGGAAATGAAGAAATCATGAAATAATGTCTGTTTGTCATTGGTGGCAAGCAGTAAATGAAGAAATCACGAAATAATGTCTGTTTGTCATTGACGGTAGGCGGGAAATGAAGAAATCATGAAATAATGTCTGTTTGTCATTGATGGGAAGCAGGAAATGAAGAAATCATGAAATAATGTCTATTTGTCATTGATGGGAAGCAGGAAATGAAGAAATCATGAAATAATGTCTATTTGTCATTGGTAGTAAGCAGGAAATGAAGAAATCATGAAATAATGTCTGTTTGTCATTGGTGGTAAGCAGAAAATGAAGAAATCATGAAATAATGTCTGTTTGTCATTGATGGTAGGCGGGAAATGAAGAAATGATGAAATAATGTCTGTTTGTCATTGGTGGTAAGCAGGAAATGAAGAAATCATGAAATAATGTCTGTTTGTCATTGGTGGTAAGCAGGAAATGAAGAAATCGTGAAATAATGTCTGTTTGTCATTGATGGTAAGCAGGAAATGAAGAAATCATGAAATAATGTCTGTTTGTCATTGGTGGTAAGCAGGAAATGAAGAAATCATGAAATAATGTCTGTTTGTCATTGGTGGGAAGCAGGAAATGAAGAAATCATGAAATAATGTCTGTTTGTCATTGGTGGTAGGCGGGAAATGAAGAAATCATGAAATAATGTCTGTTTGTCATTGGTGGTAAGCAGGAAATGAAGAAATCATGAAATAATGTCTGTTTGTCATTGGTGGTAGGCGGGAAATGAAGAAATCATGAAATAATGTCTGTTTGCCATTGGTGGTAGGCGGGAAATCAAGAAATCATTTGTGGTCCTTTTCTTCTTCTTCTTCTGTGTTCATAGTTTTCTTCGTCTCAGACTGTTTATATCAGGAGGTCGGTAGCCTTTATGAAGGACGCTGTGCTCCTGAGATTCTCTGCTGTCCCATATAGCTTAGTGTGTAGTGCCGCGCTTCGGGGTCAGCTGTCTTCCCTCTGTTGTCTGTATAGGGGGGCATTGTTGGAGGATGTGGTCCTTTTGAAAGCTCAAAGAAGTGCCCCAAACATTTCCAGTGTGAGCAATAGAGGTTTAGGAGACTTTGTGGTGGATTCCTTGGAGACGGTGAGCGCCATGCGTCACTTTGAGTTTGAGTTCAGAGAAAGCACGCCAACATGATAGAGACCAGATTGTGCTAAGAAGGAAAACGATAGACAGGATATAGCAGCATGATGGATCAGAAGGCAGAAGGCGACCTCACTTGATTCGCCCACCCTCTACCCGCGCCTCAGTTGTAGAATGTCTGCGAAAAGAGAAATAAACCAATAATCATTAGCTGCAAAAGTATAGACTATTTAAACTGCATGAACACAAAGCAGAAAAAGAAAAAGATCTCTTGGCGTAACTAGAGAATTATGCGTAATATAGGACAATAGATTCATGAAACAGTGAAATGCGACAGCTGGACAGACTTACTGGAGATTTGGCTGGTGAACTGGTGACCTCTTACTCCGTTACCTCACGTGCGCGCTGCGTGCCACGTCAAATCCAAACTGACATCTACGCGTCTCCGGTATGGTGTGATGCCATCCTAAATGGGTGAAACATACCAAGGCTGGGGCGGGTGCCAGACCGGTGAATCGCCGCCCACAAAGTTTGCTTGACACTATATAGCACAATAGGCACTGCCCGCTGCATCCCGCTAGATCGCAGTGTGGGTAATGCATAATATGTATTATTTTAGTGTGAAGCAAAATTTATGGGCGACGAGTCACCAGTCTGGCGGCTGCACCAGCCGTGGTCTGTTTCATCCCTATTGTTACTTGTCAGTCCCAAAAGTGGTTGGACTTCAAAGATGCTTCAATTATCCATCTGTACAAAAACAAAGGGGACAGCCAAGTCTGTGACAACCATCGGGGAATCTCTCTACTTTCAATTGCTGGCAAAATATTGGCAAGAATGCTTCTGAATCGCCTTCTTGATCACCTCTCGTCAAATGACTTGCTTCCCGAGAGCCAATGTGGCTTTCGTAAAGAGAGGGGAACGGCGGATATGATCTTTGCTGCCAGACAGATTCAGGAAAAATGCATGGAACAAAATAAAGCGCTGTACATCACATTTGTTGACCTCACAAAAGCATTTGATACAGTGTGTCGTGAAGGCCTCTGGAAAATCTTGGCGAAGTTTGGGTGTCCACCCGAATTCATCACAATAGTGCGCCAGTTTCATGATGGCATGCAAGCTGCAGTCAAAAGTAACGGCAGTGTTTCAGAGCCCTTTGCTGTCACAAATGGGGTAAAACAGGGTTGTGTCTTAGCCCCAACTCTGTTCAGCATCGTGTTCTCTGCAATGCTACAAGAAGCCTTTAGCTCTGGTCCTCAAGGGGTAAGCATCAAGTACCGAACTGATGGCAGTCTATTCAACCTCAGGAGACTTCAGGCAAAAACCAAAACCAAAAGTACTCAAGTCTGTGACCTACTATTTGCTGATGATTGTGCACTTCTGGCACACGATGAGGATAGCATGCAAAACTGTGTTGATAAGTTCTCTAGTGCCTGTGACAACTTTGGCCTCACAATAAGCACAAAGAAGACGGAAGTGCTCCATCAGCCTACTCCAGACGACAAGTATCCTGTGACCCCAAATATCAAAGTCCATGACAGTCTTCTGAAGGTGTCGAAGAACTTCACCTATCTTGGCAGTACACTGTCTTCCACGGCTCGTGTTGATACTGAAATTCCCTCAAGAATCAGCAAAGCCAGCTCTGCATTTGGCAGGCTTCGAAAGAGAGAGTGGGATGTTGCCGGCATTCGCACAGACACTAAGCTGAAAGTGTACAATGCTGTGGTCCTTCCCACCCTACTCTATGGGGCTGAAACCTGGACAGTGTACCAATCGCATGCCAGAAAACTAAATCACTTTCATCTGGCCTGCCTTAGAAAGATCCTAAGGATCAAATGGCAGGATAAAATTCCAGACACTGAGGTCCTCAATCGTGCCAAGGAATTGAGCATCTTCTGTCACCTGAAAAAAATTCAGCTACGTTGGGCAGGACATGTTGTCAGAATGCCCGACTCCAGACTCCCTAAGCAAATCTTCTTCTCTGTGCTCTCCAATGGAACGAGGAATGTTGGGGCCCCAAAGAGACGTTACAAAGACACTCTCAAGCAATCACTGAAGGCCTTTGCCATTGATGTGAGTGAGTGGGAAAAGCTCTCGCTTGATCGAGCAAATTGGAGGGCGGCCCTTACCAGAGGCAGCAAAGCATGGGAAGCTGACAGAGTCCAGCAGGCTATCAAAAAAAGAGAACGGCGCAAGAAAAGGCCCAGTGGTACTGAACCAACGGAGCACTCTTGTCACTTATGCGGAAGGGTCTTCAGGGCAAAAATAGGACTTATCAGTCACATGAGAAGCCATAAGTCATGAAAGAACAGTCTTTCCATTCTGTCCTCTGTGTCCTTTACTTCTCTTTATTGTCCATGTGTTGAAAATTCTCAACAATTTCTGTTCTTTATTCCTCTGGCGTTGTAAAGGTCATCATCATACCTGATGGACGAACTATTATTATTGTAGCGTCCCACTAGTTGAACGATCGATATTTTTCTTCCCCCTGCATGACGCGTCTCACTCGGCGACCTCCCCCCCCCCCCCTCTCGCCAGCAAGGCCGGTATTTCCCTTTGATGTCGCTGTGTGGCTTGTTTGTCTCACTGTAGAAAATCTAGAGCGTCTGGAAGATTCTGCAGTGTCCGAGATTACGCTAGGTCGACCTTGAGTGATGTAATGCTGTGACGTGTCTGTGTACGATTGGGTGGCCTGTATGTGTCCCGAACGATCTAGGTCTGTCTCGTGCTTATGGGGCGGTAAAGCCGCTTCCTGAACGTTCCTGGACAGAATATATATAAGGAGGGCCAGGCGAGCAGGAGGTGTGCAAATCGTGGGTGAAAATCGTAAGGTGCAAATCGTAGGTGTGTAAATCCAGTTGTAGTAGAAGTGTAGTGCCTTCCCTGATAGGTGTAAGTAACTTGTGGATATCAGCTCGTGTTTACAGTTATTAAAGTTAGTATTAATTGTTCATCGGATCCTGTCATTTATTTCTACAACAGTTCGAGACAGTTTCGTTTTTTAAGGGGTAAACGATCAGTTCATCTGACTCTCCCCATCATAACGTGCTGAAATTTGCATCAACTGTTACAATTATTTTAGTGTGAAACAAAATTTATGGGCGACGAGTCACCAGTCCGGCGGCTGCACCAGCCGTGGTCTGTTTCATCCCTATTGTTACTTGTCAGTCCCAAAAGTGGTTGAGCAAAGCTGGTTGTTCGGGAACAGGGCTGTTGCATTCATTGACATAGAAAACGTGTGCGTGTTCGCGTGTTCTTGTATGTAAGGTCGTGTGTTTCAGTTTGCGTGTGTGCATGAATCCATTGGTTAGCGGATCAAAAGCACAAAAATAGTTGGTGGCGACGCTCATGACTAACATTTAGATATCACTTTTTTTATTTTTCAGTGCCTTTTTAGATGGATCATCTTTAAAGGAAGGAAAGAAAAAATACGGCTGGGAGGGGGAAAAAAAGAGGGAGGGGGGGGGGGGGGGGATAACGCTATAGTGAGTCATTTATTCACGACCCAATTTTTTCCCCTGGCAGTCTGACAAGGGAGTGTGGGGGTGAGGTGGGGGTTGGTAGGTTACGTGATATGTCATACAATATGATGTGACCTCTATTATGCCATTGACTATTGCTTGTGAAAGGAAATAATTCTGTTAAAACACAGCTGACTTGGCAATTAGACAAGAATTTTTAATAATATGTCGCCTGGGTTACTATAGTGTTACAAGCGATATCAGCCAACCACTCCGGGTCATTTCAGTTAGAAACCATTACCTTGGCAATGCCTTTCTCCGAAATATTGACCCCTCGCCAGTACCAGCTGGTCAGTCTGCCTCCTTTGTTGTCTGACATACAGGGCGTCTCAAATTCATGTGATGTATACACACTTTGAATACAATTAATTTAAAGTGTAAAGCTGGGTTTTCATGTGCGCTGTGTAAAGCTGGGTTTTCATGTGTACTGTGTAAAGCTGGGTTTTCATGTGCACCGTGTAAAGCTGGGTTTTCATGTGCACCGTGTAAAGCTGGGTTTTCATGTGCGCCGTGTAAAGCTGGGTTTTCATGTGCGCCGTGTAAAGCTGGGTTTTCATGTGCACCGTGTAAAGCTGGGTTTTCATGTGTACTGAAACGGTAACGGAAACGGCAAAAACACTTCAAGAAGTGACAGAGAGGGACTGTAGTGGTGTGTCACGAACCGCCGTTTCCGTACACATGGAAACACTCTTTCTTTTTACTACTAGATGGCTTTTTGTATTTTGTATTTGTATACTACTTTAATCCCATTTGGGAAATCTGCCTTTGTGTCATTACAGCCCAGTTACCACTGGAGCAGGCACATCTTCGCCACAGTGCAGCGCTGGCCGGAGTTTTTTTGCTTTTTAGGGGGGGGGGGTGGGAGATGAGAGTTGAGGTGGAGGGAGTGGATGAATTTTATTTGATTTTTGCTCGGGCGGCGGCCTGTTCGGCTGGCTCTTTTCGATTTCCAACTGCCAAGGTATCTTTAACGTACGCAACGTGCCCTCCGAATGTTTTCTTCCTTATCCGAGAAGACTAGGAACTCGATCCTATTCCTCCCCCCCCCCCCTCCCACTACCCCCAATAGGGTCAGGGACACGAAAATATGAGAAAAATCCCAAATTCCAACATGCCTGCACCGGCCGGGATTTGAACCCGGTACCCTTGGGATGAGAGGCGAGAACGTTGCCTCTGGACCAGCTTGTCACCCTTGATGTTCCCGCTGCCGTTTCCGTTTCCGTACACATGAAAACCCAGCTTTATCCTGTTGTTAAGGGACCGTAGTGTAATTACAAATCCTAATAGAGAAAATACTGAGTTGTGTTCACATTTAATACAATGTCAATTGAAATGTATCCAAGATAAATATATCATTTAAATTAGAGGACAGTAAGTTGTGTCATTATTTCCTCTGCACACACCCCTCCCACACACACACACACACACACACACACCTCACACCACCACCAGTGCTATTGTTCCTTCCTCCCACCCACCCCCCCCCCCTCCTTTCCATGCCGTGCTCTGACAAGTAGTGCTGAATTTCACACCTGAACGAAATGAGCCAGATATATTTTTAGAATGTGAGACGTCTGAACCTTCATACAGGTGGACTGGTTTGGGAGGGAGGGGGAGGTGGGGGTGGATGGAAAGGGATGTTGAGATTCCATTGTTGCAGGCTTTTTAGTTTGGAGGGGGGAGGGAAGTAATGTAATGTCGGCATTAGTTGGGTGTTAGTCGGATGTAAATGGGACAAATTCGAATACTTATAAATGTCAGTTATAAGAGGGAGGGACAGCGCGGAGTGGGGTTCGGGAAAGTGTGACACAATCAAGTGTTCAGTGCTACAGCAGTGTTATGCATTATGCCGTGGTAAAACACAAAAACCTGATGATAGAATCAATATTTCTGTCTACATCATGGGCGGAGATCCTGGAAATTTAGTTGTGGGTGCATCATGCGCCCGTGGTGATTTGTGGGGGCGGGGATAGAGGGGAGTAAGGGTGAAGTTGGGAGGTAAATGTTGAACCTTAATCTGTCTTTTGTGCCGAACCCAAAGAAAAATGGACAAGCAGAGCCACATAGAGCGGTTGGCGGAGGAACCACTCAAGAGTTGTCATTCTTGCTTCGACAGTTGTTGCCCTTGCGCCCCCCCCCCTCCCCCGACCCGAGGCTCTCATACTCATGCAATCTCTTACATACATCCAGTGTGTCTGTGGTGTATTCAAAGCTCTTTGCCATTCCACTCGTGTCAGAAGTTCGTATTACAAATTGTAAACACCAAAGGATGGCCTCCATATTGCTGTTATGTCGCGCTCCGCTCCCCGCTCCTTGTTATGCCTGTTCTGGGTTCTGGTAGCGGGTGTTCCAGTGTGCCAACCTTGTATGTGTTAAGACAGCGTCTGAGGATGACAGAAAATAATTGTTTAAGTGTGCATAGGTCGTGGGATGTCTCTAATGCGTTTGTCATCTAATCTACTGTTTTCTGTCTACCTGTCTGTCTGGCAATCTAGTTGCGTTGCTATGGAAACGCTACAGTAATAGGTCGGTATTTGTTGTTTTTTTTCCCCGCCTTTCTCTCCATTTCCCCGCCTATTGTCAGTATTAGAAAGGCTATCCCTTCCCCATCCCATAGTGGCTACGCCCATGACGAGCCGTGCGATGCAAGTGCAGGACAAAATAAGATCAGAATGTAACAATGCACAAAGCAGGCGGTCGGTGAGCAGGGGTTTTCAAAGCGCAGCTGGTCAACCCCTGACGCACGCAGGTTCCATCTTCTCATCAGACAATAAGTTGCAGCTTTTTTGGAGGGGTTGGGGAGTTGGATGGGTGGGGTTGACATTCTGAAAATCCATTACGCATTCGCAGTTCAGGTAATTTGGTGCATATCTCAGGCAGTTTTGAAGTGGGAATAGGAGCTAAGTTAAAGTGCAAAACTCAATACATCGCCGCCATAGCCACTTCATGGTCTACTTAAGTTCCCTGCGATTGGATTATTCTTTCATGCACTGTGCTTGTTCTTGAGTCACGATAATTTTGTTTATAAAATTATTGAAACGATGAGTAAGATGTGTGTCTCATGAATGTGCTCTTAACTGCTCTATGAGAGTGAATGTCCCACATAGGATAATAAAGTGGTTCTTGTCTTATCTTATCTCCATCTTATCAGGTCGGGAAGTCGTCCGTGGGGCTAACAGGTCGTGACTTCATGTGTCCAAATGCGAGGATGTTATGTGCATCTCGGCAGTTAGCTATGTACAAAGTACGTGTACATGTAACTGTAATGCTCCGTTGACTGGCAGCAGAGAGTATATATATAGAGAGAGAGGTTTCACTGTTGGTCGATTTGCACTGCGAGCCCGGGAGGTTCTGCGAAACCACTGTTAGCAGGGAGCAGAAAGTAGGTCGCTGCGGTAAACAATATCGGTTTGTGCATTTCCACGGGGCGTAGAAGCTTGCAAACGGTTTTAAATAGTTTCAATCAGCCCAAAAAATATGAACAACCCACAGTAAACAGTTATGCACACTATCTTTGGTGAAGAAGGTCTCTTTAGCTTTCAATTCTTAAATTTCTTGTTTACCACAGCGACCTAGTTTCGCGATTCCCTCTCTATACATCTATTCTCTCTGCTGGCAGCAGTGAATTTTATGCCTGATTTGGCTGTCGTTCAAATTGCTGATCAGAATGAATGCAGACAATTCCTCTGTAGTCGTTGACTGGGGTATATTATGTCAGCTGTTTGAAGACCGTTGCCCGCCAAATGATTTCGTTTGCCAAACTTGTACGTCACTAGCAGTTATCAGTCACAGTGAGTAATGCTTTATTCAGCCAAGTTATGAAATGTGAGCACTTGCTGGCGTGCTTATTGCTAAAGTTGTTGGGATTACGACTCAGCAAAGTAGCCAGTGTTGATTACTGTTTACTGAAACGGCTGGATGCAAAGCTTGGGGAGGGATTTGAGAGTGAAAGAAAGTTGAAGTATTTCTATTCTTCATAATTATGGGTATTTGTATTATATTTCATGTCTCCCTCTTTGATCTACCCATCTAACCACCCAACACCCACCCACCTTCGTCCATCCATCCACACACACGCCCATCCATCCAGGCATCCATCCATCCATCCATCCATCCATACTCACTCACTCATCCATCCGTCCACCTACCGTACCTACCTACCCACCTACCCATCCATGTATCTATCTACCTAGCTATCTGCTTGCCTGTCCGTCCAAACGGGAAGATTGTCATGGTCCAGTGAAAATAAGGGAGGATTGTAGTAGTGCAGTAAGAACAAGGGAAGATTGTGGTGGTTCAGTGAAAGGGAGTCTGTAGTAGTGCAGTAAGAACAAGGGAAGATTGTGGTGGTTCAGTGAAAGGGAGTCTGTAGTAGTGCAGTAAGAACAAGGGAAGATTGTGGTGGTTCAGTGAAAGGGAGTCTGTAGTAGTGCAGTAAGAACAAGGGAAGACTGGTGGTTCAGTGAAAGTGAGTCTGTAGTAGTGCAGTAAGAACAAGGGAAGATTGTGGTGGTTCAGTGAAAGGGAGTCTGTAGTAGTGCAGTAAGAACAAGGGAAGATTGTGGTGGTTCAGTGAAAGGGAGTCTGTAGTAGTGCAGTAAGAACAAGGGAAGATTGTGGTGGTTCAGTGAAAGGGAGTCTGTAGTAGTGCAGTAAGAACAAGGGAAGATTGTGGTGGTTCAGTGAAAGGGAGACTGTAGTAGTGCAGTAAGAACAATGGAAGATTGTGGTGGTTCAGTGAAAGGGAGACTGTAGAGGTGCAGTAAGAACAAGGGAAGATTGTGGTGGTTCAGTGAAAGGGAGCCTGTAGTAGTGCAGTAAGAACAAGGGAAGATTGTGGTGGTTCAGTGAAAGGGAGTCTGTAGTAGTGCAGTAAGAACAAGGGAAGATTGTGGTGGTTCAGTGAAAGGGAGTCTGTAGTAGTGCAGTAAGAATAAGGGAAGATTGTGGTGGTTCAGTGAAACTGAAAGGGAATCTGCAGTAATGCAGTAAGAATAAGGGAAGATTGTGGTGGTTCAGTGAGAATAAAGGAAGGTTGTTACATAGTAATTGGTAAAGTAAATCAACAGTTTGGCGTCACTCGGGTTGAAAAGTGAGAACATTTGGAGTCAGTATAAGAAACTGTTGAGTTTACGTTGAGTTTGTGGGGTGTGAGACTGATGGCGGAGCCAGAGATGGCATGTGAGAGTCATAGATGAATTGTCTGATTTAGACATGCACGTATGGAGTCATGGATAAACTGTCTAATTTAGACTCCAAAGTAAGAAAATTGAACGCTTCAAGATTCATAGACAGATTAAAGAAGTTACAGGTGAGGGAAATGTTAATTACAATGTTTATGTCAGCTTGACATATCACAGTTAGATAGACGCGCACACTGTTTGGCGCAGTCAGAGACATGCCAGGTACACACTGGCGCTCTCTGCCAAATTTCTGACTGATATCTCTGTTATTGTATCTGTTGTTGTTCATCCTTACGTATGGATGTAGGGAGCAAGTGGGTTATCAGTAGATAACCTGCAGAGACCAAGCTGTTCTATGGGCAAGATCCAAACTTTGGCCGGCAGAGCAGAATGCTTGTCTCTTGCTCCACCCACACGTTTGGTGTAGGGACAACTCTTTGTTTCCCTACCCCTAACACCAATCTGTATCCCATACCCATGCAATCACCATAACCATTATGTGTTTATGGGGGAGGTAGGGGCACCCAGTCCATCGTTGAGCGAGGAAGGCGCACACCAGCCGATTTTTGATGGGCGGGCTAGTTGGAAGGTGACGTCATGACATTGTTTGTAATTGGTTTCTATGAGACCCCGCCCACCAATCCCGCATACAACCATCAGCCGACGAAATGGATGGTGATGTCAAGAGAGAGGTTTCACTATTGGTTGAATTGCACTGCGAGACGTGGAAGGCTCCGCGAAACCACTAGTGTAAGTTAGCATGGGGCGGAAAGTAGGTCGCTGCGGTAAACAATACCCGTTTGTGCATTTCCACGGGGCGTAAGAGCTTACAAACGGCTCTAAATACCTGTAGTTTCAATCGCCCCGAAAATATGAACAAACCACAGTAAACAGATGTGCACACTATCTTTGGTGAAGACGCTCTCTTGCACTTCTTGTTTACCACAGCGACCTAGTTTCGCGATTTGGCGGAAGTGAGATCTCTCTATAAATACATGTACAGACTCTCTGGTTTCAGTGAGGACCCGCGCACCAGCCAACTGGTTGGATCTCACTGAAACTGTGTCCTGGCGTCACCATCTAACGTGACGGACGACCAGATCGGCTGGTACACGCTTAGGCCTCGCGGTCAAAGTTGCTGAAAGTTGCATGAGTTGACCCTTGGAGATGTTCAGACAATGACATTTTCCCTGGCCTCTGTGAGCCTTTACTTTGTTGTTGCTGATGAAATGCAAGACGTGCCGCAATCGTTGTTATTGCTGCCGCTGTACAAGGCGGGTTGTGTGTTATTGTAGACTGCCGTTGTTACTAACATTTCTTGCCATCTTTGGACAATAGGTGGGAAAACCTTTGATCTCCACAAATTCTGAACATTACGATTGAGTGCGGCGTGTTTTGCATTACTTAGCGACGGCAATCGCTGGAACGTTTGCTGAACTTGAACACAGTGTTGTCGCTGTCCTTTGATGCAGCCGCTCGGAAGATTCCCCAGAGGATTACTTTCCTCTACTGCTAATGTCACAGCGCATTAGTTGGATCACATCGGCTCTATTCAAGTACATACGTATCTCGCTCCATGATGATAAAATATGCTCGTGCAGGACTCCGTGGTAGGATCTAGGGATCCCAGGATCCTGTGCCAGGGATCGTGACTGACACTCTGACAGGAAGAGAGCTTAGGTTGCAAGTCCCAGCTCTATCACAGGTGTTAGAACATTTCGGACTGTGCAAGGTGGGGGTAGGGAATGGGTGGAGATTGTTGTTAAGTTACATGTATTGTTGTTGTTTGTCCAGCTGCTGTTCTTAAGCCACGGCATCATTAACAGTACCGATGGTGAGGATGCTGTAGCTTCTGTTATTCTGCAACCTTAGATTTCAAACACCATGAATCACAAGTTCTACAAAGCGATCATATAGATTACAAATGAATTTTCATGTCGATGAGCGGTTTTAACTGTTTTATTGTACCCTTGCATGCTAGTAGTACAGCCCAAGCCACTTAATTCGCACTCTAATAGTAATACGCGTACTTCGAATTTCTTTTTACTGGAAATTTTCACCACTTATTCTAGTTTAAATCTCCATTGTAAAACTGACTTACTGTCAATTTCCATTTGTTGCATTTAGTTTCTTGTCTGAATACTAACGGAAAGAGGGGGGGGGGGACGAAAATAAAAGGGAGTGAGACAAAAATTGAAGAAACAGGTGGGGCAAACCTGGATAATGAGCGCGCGTGGCGGGGAGTAGAAAATGGGCAGTTTTGTGACGACGGATCCTCGCTTCGATGCACGGATAGCCTGTGGTAAACGAAGCATATCTGATGTCTCTAAGAACAGCGGTCCTCATCTTACGTTGTAATTTTAATAGCCCAAAGGTTTGACCTTCCCACCGATTCGGTCATTTAAGTTTTCCTTTGCATGGTGATGACCCTCTCTCTCTTTCTCTCGCTTTGTTTGTCTGTCTGTCTCTTTATTTTGTTTCTCTGTTTATAGTGTATGTGTCTCTTACTTTTTCTGTCCCCGTGCATTTCGTGCGCACGCATGGCCATTCACTCTGTGGTCTGTGTGTGTGGGTTTGTGTGTAGAGGTGTGTGCGGGTTTGTGTGTAGAGGTGTGTGCGTGTGTGTGTTGGCGAATGGAGGTTAACAAGTGGAATTCCAGCAAATTTGGTGAGAGAGTGACAAACTGTCCCATCCATCCCATCAGCGTAACCACTGGCAGTTTTGCACACTCTCAAAAAGTTAATCCCTGATCTCCACACGCAGAGTTGCCTGTTTGGCCCAGAGGTCTGGTTGGGCCATGTTAGAGTTCTGACCACGCATGACAAATATTCCCGATGCAAAACCAATTGGCATTAATGAGGCCGTGCATCTCCTCAAGGGACTTAGGTGAGAGCAGTGCTACTGTAAACTATCCCCTGCAGGGATTTGCCCCGTTTTTCCATGATGGAATAGGAGCTATGCTGAAGCTCAAGATATCAATCATTATTATATCTGTCGGCAGCGGTCATGTGGTCGATCTAGTATGTGAATTGTGTAGACGTAACCTTACTGGGCCAGGTTGGCTTTTAATAAACTTATGATGGTCATGGAAGCTTTGAGGTCCAATGATGAAAGTGTTTAAATTATTTGGTAGTTTTTTGCTTGGAAAGATACGTCTTACAATGATAGATTTTGCCTGTTGAGAAACAGCCACTGTTCAGCTGTTGTTACTGGGGGTAGACTTACCGCTGTGGGCGTAGCCTCATTCAAGCCAAATTCCTCGCTGTTCTTCTTTACGTGGCAGAAAAATTGGTCAACAGCCACAACTAGCTCTAAACACGCGGTTGAGTTCTGTCAATCGAAAACCGATACAAATGCCAAAATGTTGCTCATTCTGTTATTTATTTTCACCCAAAACCAAAGAAATCCCTGCTGGCAACCCATTTGCAAGAACACAAAAATTCTTGTTCCATGATTGTTTATTTTGGCTTTTGGTGCACGGAAATCTGGCAACTCCTTTGATCAAACGCAGTGGGGGGAATTAAATTTGCATCTCTACGGTAGACTGGTAAATTTTCGCCATCCCAGGAACACTAAGTTCAGTGGGCTCCTCATACATAGAGATTGAAATACATGGCAGATCATCAAATCTGCACATCAAAGTCCGTTCATTGCGTGTACTATTGGTACTGACAAGTTAAACATGCATTGAATGGTTAAATGAGTTATCTAACTGAAGTAAATGCAAGTATGCTTGTAAAAATACGTACATGCCGGCAAAACTCCAAATAGATTTTTTATGTACAATTAATAATACAAATTACAATTAATACATGTATAGCTATACTGGCTATACATTTTGTACTCTTTAATAGTAATGTCCATAAATAATAATAATGGTTGACTCAACAATTTCCACAACAAAGTCAAACTCATCATTATATTGTTATAGTAATTCCCCTTGTTTTGCCCCCCCCCCCACCTCCCCATCCCCTTTCCCGCCCCGTATAAATCCGGCCCTGAACCTGAGGATTCTGAATGAAATCACGGCAGAAAAAGGAACATCAAAACTTAGTGCGTGAACTCTAAAACTCATACCTGGCGTTTTCTCGAGTCACTGCATCCATACTGTACCTACAATCTAAATCTAAATAAACATTTTCCCGCCAAGTCCCATCTTTGACTGTCGAGTGACCATGTTTATCGATGTTATTTTTTGCTTATCAATGGCATTATGAACATGCTGATACCATTGATTCTCATCCTATCCACAGGTTCTCACAAGGGCATCAACCGACCTCTCAGCTCACAACAATGGCCACGCCCATCCTCATTAAGTTATCCGATTGATGTGGCCAGATTTTCCTGCGACGCGCAAACCATCTGAGTCGGACGATGAAAATACAGGTCGTTTGAGTTGTGTCTCTCATTATCGTATTGATCCGATTTCCTGGGCCACACTTTCTTCTGTGACAGTGCTGAAGTTCGAACAAGTACAGTGTTGTGTTGGCCCTAAGACATAAAATTTTGCAGTTCATCAATGTAGTGGTCCTGTAGTCGGATATAATATAATATTCAGACCAGAACCGCCAAAGTTGGTTTTGAAAAAGACCTGGAATAATTTTTCTTTTCATTTGACGGATTAGGAGAAGTCTATGCTGTCATGTCCAATCACCGTCGACCTGCTCACTTGCTATTTGGAAAATATTACTCACGATATTTAATCAGCTTCCATAACTGTAGATGTATTAACATTAGTGATTAGTGTCTTAACACGGTAAATTAAAACTTTTGAACATAAACATGTAGGGAAGGAAAGACACCCGCTGTTGCTTGCAAATATGAAAGACAATGCCGTGTGTTTTAATAAGGGCTTTTGTAATGAAAAAAACTACTGGGTTTTCCAACCACTACATTAATTTCATTAACCTTTGCATAAAATGTACAGTATTTCTTTCATTGGTATGAGCCGGTTTAACATTTTAACCATACCTCTAAAGTTGTGATGATTTTAGTTTGAGTTTGTAAATGGGTCAGTGCGCCCGTGGGTCATGCGGGAGGGAACCATTGCCTGGGAGAGCCTGACTGTCTAAAAGGGAGGAGATCCGCTGTTTGTGTAAGCACGACTGGGCCTAGCATGTGGGAGACTTCTATGGTATCTTGGCTGTTTGGCCAGATCGAACGATTCATGTCACCTATGGTATGCAGGAGAACGCCTAGCATGTCAAGCGGTTACACTCCGGAATGAAATAATTCTGAAGTTATTTTCGTTGCTTGTCTGTTGAAAAACAAATGATTACATGTATATTCTCTCATTTGTAGAGACTGTCGAATTTTCTATCAGCCTGACAGAGCTGCGGATTTAAAAAAAAAAAAAAACACATTGCATGACTGACAAGATTCGAACTTGCATCTTCCACTTTTTCGAGCAGACAAAAATTTTGTCATTGTATCATTTAATGAACCACTAGAGCACAGGAATTCTTATTCATACGAACCAGATTTGACCTAGCAGCACTGCCATCTGCATTTCTGATTATGTCTTGCTCGTTTGTTCAGTGGTAACATGCGTGTACACTGATTCAAACAGCTGGCCAATGATTTTCGTACCGGTGAGTCACATCCAAAAAGGAATTTATCCACGTTGGTTATTGGCCAACAGTTCGACAATGGCAAATTAATGTGTTCAAGGACAAAAAAATCAATGGCGAATCAATTTATTCATCGGCCATGCATACGTTTTTTTGTCGTTTTTATCAACGTTCACTGTGATTAATACATGTACATGTAGTGATGTTTATTCAGGGATTTAAAGAAAACGGATTTATGGCCCATCCCAAGCGCCAACGACGTTTGCAAGTGGTCGGGTATATGTGAAAGTTGTTGTCTTTGTTTTCGGAGGATGTCTGCCCTTGGCATTTGCACCTGTGTAGGCGTAGATGTCATGGGTGGAGGCTCAAATGCTTTATGTGTTATATAAAAGTGTACATGTACATGTAATAAACCGCAATGATGTCATCTGTGATAAAGATAGCTACTGGCGAGCACCTGTGTCTGTGTCTGACAGGGCTGTGTGTGCTTGTGCGTGCATAAATTTTAATCTGTAGTCAGGGTCGGATATACATGTAAGTATGAGAGAATGACTCAAAGAGTGGACTTAATCATACAGTGGTAAAACGTGTACTGTATCATGTATTATATGTACTAATCGTGTCTATTCTAATCTCATGCATGTCAGGTCAGAAAAATCTGCTACTGGTAACATGTAATCCAGTACAACCTGTTTCATGAACTGGTACGCTAGCATGGTATCAGTGGGCGTGCACCTGTCGGTGCAAACGGCCAGGGCGGAGGAGGTTTCATCTAACCCAACGGCCACATGCTAGGGCACAATGTGACCTTCAGTACTTGAGTCCTTCATATTGGCCCCCAGTAGCGGTGTGGTCATAGGCTTGTTTGCCTAAATCACAGACGAAGAATTGAGCAAACTTCCCGGACGCAGCTTCGAAGCTGGCGGCAGCAGGCCAGTGGTTGATTGATAGGGCAGATGGCAATATACCGTCACTCTGGCCTGGATATCGTGACACAGAGCATCCACCAGTATTGGTGTTCTTTGGTTTGGGTCTTTCACCCTAGTCAGTTGGGACTGCGAGGCTGTGGAGTAGCCTACAGGCAGCCGGTCAGGCAATATGACTGTCCCTCTGGCATCCTCCTGCACCTGGATACATTTCCAGTCGTCTTGACCCTGTCTTGCCACTTGGATAAGTTGTGTCCAGGCGAGAGAGTGAGTCTGATGTTTGCGCAGCTCTTTCTCACTAAAAACAAATTCTTTGCGCCAGTCTTAACACTCACCTCGTCTTCTTTCATCTTTGTCTCGTCTTCTTTCCTCTCAAAATTCCAACGGCGATGGGCGAGTGCGGTGGCAGCAGGTTTGGATAGACTGGAAGCTGTTAGCACAGACCTACACGTTGGTGGCTGTGGGCTATGGTCGCTTCATCGTCGATTGAAGTGGAGGCGTGAGGAGGCAGCACCCACAGTAGCTGAGCAGCCTTATTTAAGGATAGCACTGCTCACCTCAACTGAGGAAGGGGCTAGAAAAGGTGCCCTAAAGAAAGCCCACTTCACATCACCCTGACTGGTATACCGCGACCAGTGGGGATCCCTTTTTGCGGTCGAAACAAAAAGAAATTCAGCTTACTCAGGCTAGGAGCCTGGAATATACGCACACTACAGGACAACTCAAACAACCCGGAAAGACGCACTGCACTTATTGCCATTGAGCTCAGCAGGTACAACCTGGACATAGTGGCACTCAGTGAGACCAGACTCCCTGATAGTGGCCAACTCAAAGAGCTCAGTGGTGGATACACCTTCTTCTGGAAAGGCAAGGGTGCAGTCGAACCGAGACAGCATGGTGTTGGGTTTGCAATTAAAAATGACCTTGTCAGAAACTTGCAGTCCATGCCAATTGAAATAAATGACAGGCTAATGACACTCAGGATCCCAGTTGGGAAAAGCCAGTCAGCCACCCTCATTAGCGCATATGCGCCCACCATGACAAACCCAGATGAAGCCAAAGACAAGTTCTATTCTGATCTAGAGTCTGTCATATGCTCTGTCCCGGCAGCTGATAAGCTGATTCTCTTGGGGGACTTCAATGCTAGGGTTGGCTCCGAAATCTCAGCGTGGCCAAATGTTTTGGGCCCTCATGGAGTTGGTTCATGCAATAACAATGGGTTGCGCTTACTTACTTTGTGCGCTGAATTTGGCCTGTTCATTACCAACACAAATTTTAGTCTCTCCGTGAGAAACAGAACGTCATGGATGCATCCCCGCTCAAAGCATTGGCATCTCATAGACTATGTCATTGTGAGGAAGACTGACAGAAAGGATGTCCTTGTAACAAAGGCGATGTGTGGTGCCGAGTGTGGAACTGACCACAGACTCATTGTTTGCAAGCTCAGACTAACATTGAGGCGCAATAGACGCCCTCAAGGGAAAGCGCCACCTAAACGCCTAAATGTTTCAAAACTCTGCTCAGCTGAGAAACAGAGCGAGCTCTCATCAGAACTCTCCTCAAAATTGGATTGCGTGACTTTTGACCCTGAGAACATTGAACAGAGCTGGACTGACCTAAATACGACTGTACACTCTTGCGCCAGCAGCACAGTTGGTTTTCCTGTCCGCAAGCACCAGGACTGGTTCAATGATAATGATAATGAAATCAAAGTGCTCATCAAAGAAAAAAATAGTCTCATCCAAGCTCACTGCAGTGACCCCTCTTCCACAGCAAAAGCTGATGCACTGCGTGCATGTAAGGGTGTACTCCAGAAGAAGCTGAGGAAAATGAAAAATGACTGGCTTGAAGAGCGAGTAAGAGAAACTCAGAAATATGCCGACACAAACAACACTAGAAAGTTCTTTGAGAGCCTCCGAGCTGTGTTTGGACCATCCCGCTCTGGCACTACGCCACTTCTTGCGTCAGATGGTTCAACACGCATTGTTGAATTGAATGCCATAATTCA
This sequence comes from Onchidella celtica, assembly GCA_963931925.1. Lineage (NCBI taxonomy): Eukaryota > Metazoa > Mollusca > Gastropoda > Systellommatophora > Onchidiidae > Onchidella > Onchidella celtica. Next base: position 65,378,065 of record OZ007568.1, on the reverse strand, counting down.
GCGTTGGGCAGAACATTTCGGAGGTGTGCTAAATCGGCCATCAAATATAAATACTGAGTCCATTGACCGCCTCCCTCAGACTCCTATTAATGCAGCTCTTGCCAAGCCATTCACAGCAAATGAGACCCGAACTGCCACAAATCAGATGTCCTTTAACAAATCACCAGGCGTGGATTCAATTCCTGCTGAGGTGTATGCCTTCGGCGGAGAAAAGCTTATTGAAAGGTTGACCGAGTTGTTCAATCATATGTTGAAAGCAGGGAAGCTGCCACAGTACTTCAAAGATGCTTCAATTATCCATCTGTACAAAAACAAAGGGGACAGCCAAGTCTGTGACAACCATCGGGGAATCTCTCTACTTTCAATTGCTGGCAAAATATTGGCAAGAATGCTTCTGAATCGCCTTCTTGATCACCTCTCGTCAAATGACTTGCTTCCCGAGAGCCAATGTGGCTTTCGTAAAGAGAGGGGAACGGCGGATATGATCTTTGCTGCCAGACAGATTCAGGAAAAATGCATGGAACAAAATAAAGCGCTGTACATCACATTTGTTGACCTCACAAAAGCATTTGATACAGTGTGTCGTGAAGGCCTCTGGAAAATCTTGGCGAAGTTTGGGTGTCCACCCGAATTCATCACAATAGTGCGCCAGTTTCATGATGGCATGCAAGCTGCAGTCAAAAGCAACGGCAGTGTTTCAGAGCCCTTTGCTGTCACAAATGGGGTAAAACAGGGTTGTGTCTTAGCCCCAACTCTGTTCAGCATCATGTTCTCTGCAATGCTACAAGAAGCCTTTAGCTCTGGTCCTCAAGGGGTAAGCATCAAGTACCGAACTGATGGCAGTCTATTCAACCTCAGGAGACTTCAGGCAAAAACCAAAAACCAAAAGTACTCAAGTCTGTGACCTACTATTTGCTGATGATTGTGCACTTCTGGCACACGATGAGGCTAGCATGCAAAACTGTGTTGATAAGTTCTCTAGTGCCTGTGACAACTTTGGCCTCACAATAAGCACAAAGAAGACAGAAGTGCTCCATCAGCCTACTCCAGACGACAAGTATCCTGTGACCCCAAATATCAAAGTCCATGACAGTCTTCTGAAGGTGTCGGAGAACTTCACCTATCTTGGCAGTACACTGTCTTCCACGGCTCGTGTTGATACTGAAATTCTCTCAAGAATCAGCAAAGCCAGCTCTGCATTTGGCAGGCTTCGAAAGAGAGTGTGGGATGTTGCCGGCATTCGCACAGACACTAAGCTGAAAGTGTACAATGCTGTGGTCCTTCCCACCCTACTCTATGGGGCTGAAACCTGGACAGTGTACCAATCGCATGCCAGAAAGCTAAATCACTTTCATCTGGCCTGCCTTAGAAAGATCCTAAGGACCAAATGGCAGGATAAAATTCCAGACACTGAGGTCCTCAATCGTGCCAAGGAATTGAGCATCTTCTGCCACCTGAAAAAAATTCAGCTACGTTGGGCAGGACATGTTGTCAGAATGCCCGACTCCAGACTCCCTAAGCAAATCTTCTTCTCTGAGCTCTCCAATGGAACGAGGAATGTTGGGGCCCCAAAGAGACGTTACAAAGACACTCTCAAGCAATCACTGAAGGCCTTTGCCATTGATGTGAGTGAGTGGGAAAAGCTCTCGCTTGATCGAGCAAATTGGAGGGCGGCCCTTACCAGAGGCAGCAAAGCATGGGAAGCTGTCAGAGTCCAGCAGGCTATCAAAAAAAGAGAACGGCGCAAGAAAAGGCCCAGTGGTATTGAACCAACGGAGCACTCTTGTCATTTATGCGGAAGGGTCTGCAGGGCAAAAATAGGACTTATCAGTCACATGAGAAGCCATAAATCATGAAAGAACAGTCTTTCTATTCTGTCCTCTGTGTCCTTTAGTTCTCTTTATTGTCCATGTGTTGAAATTCTCAACAATTTCTGTTCTTTATTCCTCTGGTGTTGTTAAGGTCATCATCATACCTGATGGACGAACTATTATTATTTATAATAATCTCATGGAACTGAACGGGCTTCTCATTTCATCATTTTATGACAAAGTACATGTATGAATGTATGTGTTTTGACAATTCATTTTTCAACAATTTTTCACATTGACTTAATACATGTACCGGTACTGTAACATGTAGGCCTACATTGTAATTTTGCCATGTGTGTGTTAGGCACACTGAAGCTTTCTTGTTAAGTTCAGTTGTGAAACTACGAAACAGCCATGCTTCCTGTTACTTCTTGCCTGCTTGCCAGTGCTGGACTGACGTTCAAATAAAAATATCTACAGTCACTCTGTATCTTAACCCGGCCCTGGAGACAGTGTTTTGTGACAGTTATCTCGATCTTGATAACCAGACTTCATTCACACTTATACATGTAAGTTAAGTAGTAAATCAAATGGATTGGAAGAAATTGTTTTGACTACAAAGTTTTGCTCGGTTTGTGGATGCTCTTGTCCGCGAGTCGAGAATGAAACTTAGGCACTTGTATTTGTACATAATACACTGCTAGTACTACAAGAAACTTATTATTTCCACATCTTCATGTAGAGCTACATTATACATGTAACACACAAGACGCGTGAATTTTTTGTCAACTGATAGGTTAATAAGGACTGTTCTGTGCAGGCCACGAGAGGTCTTCTTGAAACTGAGAATTCCGTTCGAACGCCATTGCGGCTCCCATCCAGCAACCGTACGGAAATCCCATGTGTAGGTTTGACGTCGTTTGCACATAGGAATAACATCGTCCCTACGTAGATCCGCAGGTTACGACATGGCGCCGACGTGGGTCTGCTCTGAGGTAGGAAACTGCCCCTACGGCAACCCTACAAAAATCCTGAAATATCTATGTCGGATTGATGTAGGGAAGCTGGCTGGGTTAGAATTCCCAGTTTAAGTACGTGTGTATAATACAAAGTGAAAACTTTATGTGATCAGATACATGTGGTATGTCTCCCATTTCCATCAGTGATACACAGAACTGTAGAGTCAAATTACATAACCTGAAGATTTTTAACATAATTTTTTTTTACATAAACCGGCAGGCAAATTAGAATAACCGTTACCATATTACCGTTGGTAGAACGACCTCTTTGGCCGGTTAGAGCAACGTGCAGACGAGTAAAGAAAATGTATTCTTTTTATTCTTAGATCCTATAAAGCCATACCTGTATGTAAATGCAATTTCTTTTACCCAGTTCAGCTTTCTTGGAGCACCATGGCGTCTATCTTGTGTCCAACAAGATTTACATTTACCGATAAAATCCAATGTAGTGTTCTCATTTCTAACGATCAGTCAAATGAAACACGCAATGCGCTGTTATATACTACATGTAGATTGACAATGCGTCATAACTCATACTGGAGTCTACTACTACTACTACTACTACTATGTGCACTTTTTGAACTAAGGCCCATAGCGCACTATGTAACGTCTGTTTTGCTTCGTCTTGAAGAATTTAGGATAAATGGGTCCTGTCTCGCTAGCTGATTCAATTTAATGCCAAACGGAGTTCAAATCTGAGCCCAATGCAAAACAAGACTTGACTTAGTGCACCACTAACCTTGAAACTGTTCATGTTCATAATTATTCACTGGCTGTCGTTATAAGTATGTACGCACCCCAAGTGTTTTGCGCCAAGGGCCCATAAGTATACGTATTGTCCCTAACCCCGTCCTTATCCCCAACCCTAAACCTTATCGAATCCCTAACCCTGCTCCCTACCCTTTCAACCAAAAAACAGGAGGAAAACAAACAGAAAATCTGAATGAATAATTACATGTAATTATAATTAAGGCAGTTGTTAGGAGTATTGCGGGAGGAGCTCACTAGCTCTGGAGCCACAAAAGGCTGTAAAATACGTACATTACTCAGTCATAGCGAAAAAAAAAAAAAACTTGGGCGGACGTACGTACTTGTAACAACATTCTTATTCACTAACTGTTCACATTTCTGTTTCAGCACGGTGTCCCGTGTTTTCACACTAGACCTCTGAGTCTCACAGAGATACATGTACATCATACAGTGTGTAAATGTTGAAGTGGTGTACGCAAGTGGATTTCACACTGACTGAATGGTGCCAGAGAGAAAGAATAAGTCAAATAAGTGAGGAAGAAAGGAAGAGAACAGATGAACTTATCTGTAGGGAGCCAGAATTTGTACCCATCTTTTCATGATTTTTTTTTTCATGTACCCGGTACCTGATATGTTTAACACATCTTCATTTTTGTTTGGCAGAGAATTTCGAGTAACGAATAGCCCTGTATAAATATGTGGCTTCTTAGTGTCAAGATGTTCTCTGTTTTCACAGTTACTACATATACATGTAACTGTGTGGTCAGGGTGGAGTCGACAAAATTCCTCTTGTGTAGAGGATGTGCAAGAATTCCTCAACAGACTAAACAATGGTAGATGAACACTCTGAAGTGTTATGTACAAATGTATTTCAAAATTCAAACACTGCAGTTAAACAAGTGAAAGGCAAACTGCCTCACTTTTTGAATTGCTCATTATAACACATCCACAAATCTACATTTAGGACAAACTTCAACAGAAGGTCAAGTCATCGTGTGTTTGGTCATCATTTTATTTTGTAACAAATTCATAATCATGAATAAACCAATTGTATAAAGCTGTCAGGATTCATACAACAATTTTGACAGGTTTATACAACTCTACCCTCCCAAAACTGAGACTTTGTCTACGTAATGTTTACAGAGTTCCCTGGCATCATTCATCTACACAAATACAAATAGAAATAAACACACACAGAAATGCTGGCAGTACAAATTGGTATATAAAGCCAGTCCAGGACTGTGAACATTTCAGACTCAGGACCATCTAACAGCTTTAGTCACAAACTGCCTGAGAAGGGAGAACCTAAAAGTGTGAATGTTGCCATGAAGATCTCACAAAACAGAAGTTCCAAGTCTATGGGATTTATCCAAATTTACATCACTTGACATGAAGACCAATATTAGTTATTACATTTAAAGCTTATTCTGTGAGTGGAGGGCAAGGGTAGAATGAAAATCTAGATACTTGAGCACCATTGTCATTGTCCATTACAGAGTGACAAGTTTAGTGAGAATGAAACATCTTTACATTATTTCCTCCAATAAAACTTTTTATGCTGATATTTTACAATGGTATTCTTTCTTCACCTGCATTTGTTCAAAATCCCTATTCAAACACATGAGCCCACTACATGTTGTAGCCAGAACACTCGAAATGAATTTAAAAAAATTTTTTTTTCAAAGAAATACTGTTTTCTTGAATGAGAGATGGACGACATGATTTGTTTTGCCATGCACACTTGTTCAACATCAAACGGACACCACAGAACATTTAGTGATAACAAATTAAACACAAAACCAGTATCTACTATATATTTCAGTAAGTCGCAATTTGGCATGACTAACTGACCAAACTATACACTCTTCAGGCCTTAAATTTGGCAGGAAGGTGGCAATTGAGATAAGGAAGATGATGGCTATGATTAAAAGTTGTTTACTTCAAGCACGTATTAAAAAAAAATAACAATGTTCATTGCTATGTAACATCTGTATTTTTGCATGTTTTGTTTCATAATATTAGCCAAGTAACCGTATCAAGCGTTCACTTTGGTGCGTAGTGTTCTGAAGCAGGACTGGAGATTACTACTTTTACTTAAGAGAGAAAGGGGGGTGGAGCACATGATTGTTTATTCCGGGCAATGCCCGGTAGGTCATCTAGTATGTTATTTTCAGACTGACAAAACCGCAACTGTACTGGAGCCTCAGTAACCAAACTTAAGAGCCATGTGCTAACAAACACATGTAAATAATAAGAAAAAATAATTGTCAAATGGTAGAGGGAGATTCATGTGTACATTAACCACAATTTATTATGTATGCATATCATCACCCAGTTCATCTACTGATACGAAATGTAGTAAAATATTTTGTTATACAAAAAGAACCTTTACAGCATTAGCTCTAACTAGAATACCATAAATCTGCCGCATTTAGAACATTAATGTAACATTTCATACGTTTACTCCCATTTATAGGGTCTCTCATACAAGACATTATATATGAGCTTCATGACACCTGGACAATACCATTTGGCCCCACATTCCATAAAAGAACAGGTCACTTATCTGGGCCAATCTTAGCATGCAAATAAACCTCCTCACTCTCAGGTGCCACGAAAATCAAATGGACACTTACAAGGAAGTTGTAATTAATTTTACATTATGTTCTACAGCCCTGTTTTTGGTACAGTTTGCATTCAAACAATCACATAAATGTTAATCTAGATTTGTAGCCCATCCTCCCCTCCCAGGGCAAGATAAACCCACACAATTTAAACATTGCCCACATAAGAGCATGCAATTGGTTTTCCTTCTTTTCTTCGGTAAAATACAAAACATATGACTATGACCATGCAATGAAAAATAACACAAACTGAAACATTTCATTTCCCCCATACAAGAAAATTTAAAATTTTGATCACTAGATAAAATTAGTTCAATTAAAACTCAAGGAAATCTGGCAAATGTGTGATTTTTTGGGTTGAAAAAATGAAAAAATCCGCCATTCCAATTTTCTGTTATATCAATCTACCACCACTGGCTAGAAAATAAAAGTTGAAAAATCTAAGCTTTTCTACATGTTTCTACCTGCAAATCCAGTCTCACAGTTATGCAGGGATTTGACAATATGAAACAAATAAAACCAACAATTGAGGTATGCCATAAAACAACGCTGAAAATGATGAAAATTTGTACAGATGAGCTGGGCACCATCCCGTGTCCTCCTGTCTGCTAGTACTGGTAGCCATAATTCATGTCGCCTGCACCAAACCCTCTGAAAAACACAGATAACAATGCAATCAACTCAGCAAATCATCAGAGAGGACTATCATATCTGATCACTTAGCCAATACAGTGTTTCCCATCAACAGCAAAGGAAACATTTGACGCACGGCCACATGAAATGAGTTGGTTGGATATTAAAAGACGTCTTATTGTGACAATCAGACTTTAGCGATGATGGGTCACAGAAACATACATTTTTCTATTATAAAATGCAAGTTTTACATCCGCTCAAGTGTTTTGATTGTGAAAACTTTGATTCTGTGAAATTACAAGATCTGATCCCAAAATTGGATGTTTTCTTTCCCCTCTCACCCATTCACCACTATTCAAAAGTGGCACATTATTTTGGTCTTGTTGTGGAGCATACTCCTTGTACTTGTTGCCTATTGGTCATGTTTTAGTGGCCTTTTCACATTCAACCAATGAAAGAAGAGTTTTGATTCCTAGGCTGAAGCCACGCTGCTGTAACGAATGTGGTTGGCCAAAAAAGATCACGTGATCTCCCGTAGACAAAACACTGCAATGGATACCAGGTTGGCACATCGGTAGCATTTTGTAAATGACAAAAATTCAATAATCAAAGGGCTTCATTCTCTCTTTAGATGCATATTTTTGTCACAATATATAATTTCTACCGACATTAAATCTCTTATGTCTTAAACTTTTCAATGACATTCTGGTGTTTGCAAAAAATAAATATTCGGTTTTGATTTTCACTTCTTGCCTTTTAACCCTCGTCCCGCGCTGAATGAACTCGTCCACATAACGCTCCGTGTGGGGATAGCCAGCGGCCAGTCAGCCGATCGTTCGCGTGTTGCCGATAACCTCGGCGGTCGGGTCAATCGGGTCCCTGTGAACACGTGTTTCGCATATACTTCAGGACGCAATAACAATAATGGTGGATAAATCGTAAGGGACCCTATGATATTTGGATAAAGTACTTGTGATGATGATATGCAGTAGGTTTTATTGTGAAATGGAAGACCCAAATCAAGACTTTTCTGCATTTACTTGCCGTTTAACACACGTTTTATCATTTTCCTAAGACCTCTGTGCTTTTTCTGTCCCTATGTCAGGCCATTAAGGTGAACAAATTATTTTTTAAGCCATTCGCTTAATTTATTAACCACATGTATCATGACATGCCTTCTCCTTCCTCTACTATGTAAAGCGAGAGATTTCATTTCCAGTTCCATGTCGTAGAGCACATACATGTACTGAAAAGCGGTTTAATCAAAGCAACACAATATCTCTCTAATTACCACATCAAATAAAGACAACGACCAACAACAAAGTCGGTCATTTTCTCCCAGTTTTCCCTGATGAAAAACCTACTGACAGACGCCCTTATGCAGCATGCCCTAGTATTACATCGGAATTCATAATTACAGACGTAGAACGGCGTCTCAAATACGCACATGGCCCCTTTCTTCTCATTTCGCATGTAGATGACAACCAGCATCAAAGTAAAAGTTTCCCCAAGATTTTCCTCAGTTCAAACTGCAGGCCGTCAGTACTATTACACGAGTATTGCGAATAGGTGCATCATAATAAACGTAATCGGACGATACCGTTTTGTTAGATATAGTAGGGGTGACAGGATAGATAAACACGCGAAAATAGTGTGGGACAAAAACAACGACAGCCTTGGCAACCAAATAAACAAAGCGCGAGGCGCACCCTTGCTATACAAAAATGTGGCCTCCCGCAGGACCCGCGGTTAAGCGTGTCGGACAAAATAATCGCCTCCCGTGTCTCGCGTGTTGCGCGTGGAGGCCAATATAGTGGCCTCCCGCAGGACTAGGATTAAGCAAGGTGCTCGCCTCTTATGTCAAAGGTCCCGGGTTCTAAACCCGGGCAGTGCAGGCATGTTGGAAAGTGGATTTTTCTCGTATTTTCAAGTCCCTGGTCCTATTGGGGGGTAGGATCGAGTACCTAGTCTGCTCGGATAAGGACGAAAAAATTCGGAGGGCCCGTGTGCACGTTAAAGATACCTTGGCAGTTGGAAATCATAAAAAGCAGGCCGAAAGGCCGCTGCCCGGGCAAAATTGAAATTAATAGATTAAAATTTATCCATATCATCCCCAACCCCCCCCCCCCCCCCCCCAGAACAAGAAATAATAAAACAAGTAAAGTGAGGTGTAAATGCCAAGGGCAGCGAACCTCCTAAAATAAAGACCTCAAATCACCAGGGTTAAGCTACTTCTGATTCAGTCCTGGCATCTTGATGAGGCTTTCCTAACGTTGACGATGCATATTTTTTTGCCCTTCACATAGAGACAACCAGACTAATTACATGTATTCTTTTGAAATTACCGAGTTCTAAAGTGAATTCCAATTCATTTCAAGATACATGTACACGTAGTAGGTTCCCATTGTGTAATGGTTCATGTGGATTAAGTCTGAAGTTCTTGAACACTGGATAAAACTAAATAGATTTAGTCTATGCCTATGGGTAAGATGATCGTTTTCCTATCCTTTTCTTTTTCCCTCACATTTCATTCGTGTCTCAATCTGGTTCAAAAATCTATGGTGTAAGTCACCTGGAATGTACTATTTCATTCTGTCCTTTTTCTCATGAAATGCCTGTCATAGAAATCTGTGTCATGCATAAAACATGACATTTGCTTGTTACTAAACTGTCATGTCAGTAGGGCAATGTTAAAGGGAAATGTAGAACATCATTATAAATAAGCTGATTATAATTTATTTTAATTCATAGCATAACCAAGTTCATGTTAAAACCTATTTAGAATGGATGGAGGCACACATTTACTGACATCTTTCATCCCAGTACATTCAATCCCTACATAGGTCTTGAGATCTAGTATTACTTAGCCATCACTTTTGTCATTCTGTGCTCTCATGGTCGATGCACATGTGCCTTTCGTGTCATTTTTAAATAGAAGGAGGAAAAATTCGCTTGCATGTTGATAGATACTGAATTTACTTACGTTTTTAAGTGTGACTTTAAAGAAATTTAAGTGACTAATCCTCGGTTGCTATGGAAAATATTTAGCTGAAAGCCACTACTCTTTAAACACAATTTTCTCTCAATTCTGCCAATGCCTTCAGGTCACGAAGGTTGGCTTTAAATGCAAATATCTCAGCACATAAGTGTCGTAGCTCCATAACTTTTTCACTGGCATAAAGTACATGTGGATCTCCAGCCACTACCCTGCCTGTCACTTTCTACCCTTTCTACATATCTCGGCAATAGTCCTGTGTTCTAATTTAGCCGTGAGCACGTCCAATAGTTTAAATCAGCCAACAAAAGTGCTCATGTCACAGGCCATGTGCTTGTGAAGAAAAAAGGGATGAGGGCGGGCAATCAGCGAGACAAACCAAACTTTAAAAAATTGAAAAACAAAACCAATAATAAAAAAATCCAAACTTCTGTGCACCCTCCAGCGTATTTGAAACCTACATGCAAAATCTGGTTACTGTGGGTGGCCTAATAAAAAGGCCTTTTGCGTTCAAAGGTGGAGAATTTGTGAATTATAAAGATAAGGCCAACAAAAGTTTGTGAGAGAGTTCACACTTTTATTCCCCAGTATTAAATCAATGACTATCTGAATTGTACACGAGACTGTATGGACACATGCCCATTTCCTGTAATTTGGTCACAGTAAAAATTAACTAGTAATAAAGTACACAAAACCATTTATTTAACCCTCGTCCCGCGTTGAGTGAACTCGTCCACGTAACACCCCGTGCGGGGTAGCCAGCCGCCAGTCAGCCGATCGTTCGCGTGTTGCCGATAACCTCGGCGGTCGCGTCAATCAGGTCCTTGTGAACACCTGCATCGCTTATACTTCAGGACGCAATAACAACAATAGTGGTGGATAAATCGTAAGGGACCCCTATGATATTTGGATAAAGTACTTGTGATGATATGCAGTAGGTTTTATTGTGAAATGGAAGGCCCCAAATCAAGATTTTTCTGCGTTTACATGCCGTTTAACACACATTTTATCATTTTCCTAAGACCTCTGCGCTTTTTCTGTCCCTATGTCAGGCCATTCAGGTGAACAAATTATTTTTTAAGCCATTCGCTTAATTTACTAACCACATGTATCGTGACATTGCCTTCTCCCTCCTCTACTTTGTAAAGCGTCCACTTACTATAATGTTAGTTCTCGCGAGAGATTTGATTTCCAGTTCCAGGTCGTAGAGCACATACATGTACTGAAAAGCGGTTTAATCAAAGCAACGCAATATCTCTCTAATTACCACATCAAATAAAGTCGGTCATTTTCTCCCAGTTTTCCCTGATGAAAAACCTACTGACAGACGCCCTTATGCAGCATGCCCTAATATTACATCGGAATTCATAATTACAGACGTAGAGCGGCGTCTCAAATACGCACATGGCCCCTTTCTTCTCATTTCGCATGTGGACGACAACCAGCATCAAAGTAAAAGTTTCCCCAAGATTTTCCTCAGTTCAAACTGCAGGCCGTCAGTACTATTACACGAGTATTGCGAATAGTTGCATCGTAATAAACGTAATCGGACGATACCATTTTGTTAGATATAGTAGGGGTGACAGGATAGATAAACACGCGAAAATAGTGTGGGACAAAAACAACGACAGCCTTGGCAACCGAATAAACAAAGCACGAGGCGCACCCTTGCTATACAAAAATGTGGCCTCCCGCAGGACCCGCGGTTAAGCGTGTCGGACAAAATAATCGCCTCCCGTGTCTCGTGGGGAGGCCAATATAGTGGCCTCCCGCAGGACTAGGGATAAGAATTCAGTTATAGGCATGCCTTTGTATGTATTAAAAGATGTTTTAAATAGGAAAACAGGTCTCTGCCTTCACAGACAAGAAATTGTTACTGTTTCAAGTTACTAGCTGTAAGTGTGATCTGTCCTGAGCACAAACACAGTGCTGACTATACAAACCTTTGACCATTAAGTGTCCACAGCTGTGAGCAGAATAAACTATTTGGATTTTCTAACATATTGTGAAAACAATCTTACCTGGCATATCCTCCCATGTCATCACCTCTGCCTTCTGCCTCTGCATCCATGCCATAGCCAAATGGTTGCTGGCCACCATAGGAGCTGCCTGCTCTATCCTCTGCCCAAAGAGAGGCTCCTTGGGCATTCCGTCTCTTGCCAAACCCAGAACCACCAAACTCATTCTGGAGCCCAGCCATTTCTGAACTTCTCTTGTAGCTCAACCCTGCACCGCCCATACCTGCAGACAGGAACATCTATTTGACTTCTGCACACTGAAACATTAATCCCTGTTGTACAAATCATGTTTCCACTCCTGTAAATGACTAAATTTAACTCCACAAGCATCCAGTATTGGAACTTCTATACCACCTACAGGAAAAACGACGTAACTGACAGCATGGCCTTTTTCTACTTTATTGTTTCTGATTACGAACAGTCACTTAGGTTGGTTTGCCACACTACAAACTACTATTTCAGTAGCAGGTATGTCTATGTGCCTTGAACATAAAAGAATTGCGTGTGAGACAAGTTCATAGAGACAATCCAGTAGAGAGATGCCATGCTGTCAGTTACCTCATTTTTCCTTTGGGCAGCAACACAGCTCATGAACTGTAACCTATCTGAGTGTACCTTTTCTTCAATACAATGGATTGGTAGTAAGACAAATACTGCACTTATAGGAGAATGCTGTAGTGTGTATGATAAAATGTGAATTAAAATTATTAGTAAAAAACAAATATGAGGTGCTGGGAGTCGCCTGTCATGGGGAAAGTGATTAAAAAAAAAGATAAATGAAAAGATCACAGATAATAATTTACCGAAGTCATCCACATCCAAACCCCGGTCCCTTGACCGGCCTGGACTGCCAAATCTTCTATCCCGGCCAGAGTCTGCTGGTCCCCGCCTGGCATGCTCTAGAGATGCCACATCACTCATACGTTTACTGTAACCTGCCCCACTCCCACTGGGTAACACACCTGGATAGAAGATGATACTCTCAGTCAGTGTCAGGGTAACAATGATGACAAAATTCAGAGATTTTTATTTTTATTTACTATCTATGCTCACATGGAAAAAGATCACAGGTGGGTGATAACACAAACAGATATACCGTAACTTGCACCTAAAGCACTGCCATGCTAAACCTTCCAATGTTACACATTCTGGCATGTATGCCATCTTTAACACTGCCTCTTAATCACACAAAAATTTATTGTTCACTATTCACTCTAATTAAAAAAAAAAAAGAAGAAAAAAAAACCCAAAAACAAAGGGTGTCCAGATAATTAACTATTCATTTCTTCCAAACACGAATTACATGACAGGAATCAAAACTATTTTGATTATAATGTATATCAGCCTCTCCCAAACCAATATGTGGTCATTTTCTTCCATCTCTGACACATGAGCTACACATTCAAATTTGTTCAATATCAATGGAGAAAGAGAAGGGTAATAAATAAAATTTGGCAAGGAGTACATACCCAAGAGGAATAAGCCTCAGGTAACACAAACACATGAGAAAAAAAGGATGTGCCACACCCATTAGTCACAACGAATGACAATTTCACAAAACACAACCACAGCTAAAAAAAATAAATATTTCCTCTGAGTGACTACCATAGTACCAAGAGATAATGACCCAAGAAATGACACAAGTCACTGGTAGTAAATCTGACAGTTCATCTCCCATGACAGGCAGATACCTGTAGCCAATGTTCCCTCTAAACTGTACAGGTGCTTGGCCGCAAAGTTGCTGTATTAGTGTCGTGCACATCAGAAAGTTGCCGCCCACATCAAATTGTTGCCTCTCACTTTCATTTACAAAAATGTGATTGTTTTGGCCATTATTTAAAACATCTTTGCTGGAAGGATCAAAAGTTCCTCTCTGTGATTTGGAAAAGTTGAGAGGGAATATTGATTATAGCTACTCTTACCTCCGGCACCTCTCTTGGCCTGCTCTACAGCCAACTGTGTTTGATTCAGCATGGTTAGCTGGTTCTTGATGGCCATACTAAGTTGGCTTTGTAATACCATCATCTCCTTGGTGGCCTCCGTGTTCAGACCCATCTCACCTGCAAAATATGTCATGTATGAGATTCTTCCACTGTTGGAGAAATACCTCAGAAATACCTGCAATTGACCTTGGTGAAGTGAACGCACGTGCATTTGTATCAGACTCTCTCCGCAGATGCACACATCTCATCTGTCACTCAAGCACCCATACTCCCAACTCTGAATTCCAACTGCAGATGCTCACAACTCCAACTCCTACTAGGAATTCCAGCCACAATCGCACACATCTGTCACTGAAGCATTCATACCCCTACATGGAATTCCAGCTGCAGATGCACGTTTGTTACTGATGCACTCATACTCCTGGTAGGAATTCCAGTGGCACTAAAATATTGCACAATATGACTACATGTAGTTTAGCATTTCTTTTGTAATTTCTTGTTCACTCAATGATAATTTAGAATCTTTTCAACAATGTATATTTGTCATGAAGTAATCTGAGTGTCACATTTCAGACACTTCCAGAGGGCTTTTTCCACCGCAGGAGATGATCATTTTTAGCACATCACACACTGCATGCTGCAACTACTTGCTTAAACAGACTCCCTTTTTACCTGGTATGAAAAGACAACACAAGCATGTGCAAAAGTGACTCCTCTTCCATCAACACTTTCTCCAACTAAATTTAACGCTCACCCTGCGCGCTACCCGGTCAGTGACCTTACTCACGGAGAATCTTATCTGGGGTCACTGACCCGTGCCGCTAGACGATGACCACATACGCTGTCCACGTGATTCGGTTTTTATTGATCGGTATGAAAACATTCGCTGCTATGCCTTATCACACTTGATAATGAATTAACCAGGAAAACCTTAGTCTGTCAGTCTCTAACCAATGATCTGACTTATGAGTCCAAACTGACAGCTGTAGTTTTCGTAAGAACGAAGCATGATAACTAGCCACGCCCTCCCAAGCCCTACACAAATGGTTTCGTCCTGATTGACACATACTAATAAACCAAAGTGGGCATTTGGGGCAAAGATTATTTCAGAGCTTGTTTATGATTGGTTCTTAGGTCTATACACACACAACTCCAGATGGTGGTCAGCTTGTGAGAAAATGTCGATGTTACATCTTTTGAAAGTGTGAGAGCCTTGGAAAGCTTAGTCTTTGTGATTCCGACCAGTGGTTAACTGGTTACAGGGATGTAAATGGCCTCCTGAAAAATTCTCTGAAACCAATGCGGTGCTCTTTGAAACAAGTTCTGACACTGCGGCGCGCAGGCAATTTGTCTAACTCTAAAGAACTATGATGGAAAACATAACACATAACAACCTAATAAACTTAACTTTACAGTTTTACATCAAATATTTAAAGTAACATACCTTTTTGGGCTTTGATTATTAAGTCCATGATCTCACTGTCAAAGTATAGATCTACATAATATCTACATAATCTAGAAAAACATCAAGATTTCTAGACCAATATAGATCTATTCTGCATATCACAAGCCAGCACTTGCTCCTTGATCACAACATTCTGTCACTTAATGAACTTTTCAAAACAGACCGGTTATAGAAGATTTAGAGCTAGAGTAGACCTTTATTAATTTTTAAAGCAAAGATCAGCCACCACACTCAATATTTCTATATCTTTATAGAGTCAAAAAATTAAAAACAATATAGATCTAAATAATTCTTTGAGAAATCCAGGAATTTGAAGAAGCGTATGTGTAACAAAATCGGTTGTTCCAAGGCACAAGACTGACAAGATTTGAAAGTTGAAATGACGTGCGAATCTTCACTAGGCCAGACCACAGACAGTAGACTTGGCCTATGACTAGAGTCTCGTCGGATTTCACAAAAATTATTAAAAACATGGCAATGTGCGCCTTCTTTAAAACCCTATAAACATGCTCGGAAACATGACGAAACAACCACAATCGTATGAAACGAAATAATTATGCTATGGAACATAAATCTTTCTAACGTCGCTGAAACACGTGTACGCCTTTGCTTAGGCCTAGATCTAGTTATAATCCGTGATCGTCAATTACGTTCGAAGATTCTAAAAGTCTGCCGACCTAGATCTAGATCTACCGGGAATTATCACCACCAAAGATGATTGTAAGCTATATAAAATTGAAAAAAAAAAACAACATGACAGCGAAATAAAATGAAACACCTTTACAAAAATGTGTCCGTTGTTCTTACTCAATGACCGCCATCGTTTACGATACAATAAAAATCAATAATGTGTGACTTGGGGTAGCCACACAAAGGCCACCGAATTCGGCCACCGAGCCACTAGGCGCTTTAGGTGAGAAGAATTGCACTACATAAACGGACTGAATCTAGGTGGGCTCTGTGTGCAGTTGTTGAAATTATATAGTGCAATTCTTCTCACCTAAAGCTCCCAGTTGCTCGGTAACAGAATTCGGTGGCCTCTATGTTTGTACCCATACACGTGCTTACGTACTCGAGCTCGTATGAACGGCCGAAGCGCGCGGACACGGGCGAACCGGCGAAGTTGTACCACTGTATGCCGTGACAACTTATTATGCAACATTACTAATGCCTAGTTGAGCGGGGCCGCGGCGGGGGTACGGAAGTTATCGCGAGTTCGCGCATACGCAGTAGGGTAGAGCTGCCGCGTTTACGATTGCGCCCGTTGAATCGCTAAGTCCGGCGCTATTAGCAGTAGCTGTGGAAATGAATAAACGCTCGGAACAGAATTTCACTCTCGTCTATTCATTTAAAAAAAAAAAAAAAAATCGGGAGTCTCTCGGAAATCGGAACCAGAAAGAAATTCTCGGATTTCCGAGGATTCTCGGAAGATTTACATCCCTGTGGTTAACATGTCCATGTCACAATGCGTTTGATTTAGAAGAGATACAGTGAACAATAACACGGTGGTTACGTCTCAAAAAGGTCAGTGACCCGACACGTGAAAATGAAAATACGGCTTGCACATGGCGCAGTCAGCTTGACCTTTCCAACTTTTGCCGCCTGTGTGGCATGAGCGCTTGCGAGTCAATACCGACAATTGCCACCCCTCGCAGGGTGAGGATTAATTCTGATGAGCTTGTTAAATAATGAAAGTTATGTGCTCAATAACAAACACATATGTCCCATATCGTACTGACCTCCAGCACCTCCAAAGTTTCTCATGCCTCTCTCATCAAATCCGCGGTTCGTATGACCAAATCCACCACTGGATCCCAATCTGGCTCTGCCACCACCAGCCCCACCCTCTCTCCAATTCCTGCGAGTGCGGCGGTTCCTTCTCATTGGGTCATCAAATCCCCTAGGATTTTTGTCTCTGCCACCCAAATCTTTAGCTTTGTTGCCGGGCCGTCTAGAATCTCTTCTGTCTGCACCCCCACTGCGACGTCGATCCTGAAACAACAAAAGTCAATCATTGTTCATATTCACAGTATATTACACTATCCACTGTCCAAAGCATCTTCCCTCTACTGTTGCAACAAAGAAAGTCTGAGTTATCAAAAGAAGAACTGGTCCTCATCCCTTAGCATGATTCAAATTCTTCACAGTGGATCCTGGGCACTGAGACTACCTTTGTATTGACATTTCCTTATTTGTCAATGGCATTAGATCATTTGATTCTATTAGGTTTATATTATCCAATTCCTCTCTGCTAATGCTGCAAAGGGGGTCAGGCTCTGCACAATGCCACAGGAACTGAGGGTGAGTGCAAATGAGCCATTTTTCTTGAGAAAAGATCATCTGATGTTAACCTAAGCAGTTATACATTCTACTTATCATGATGGTGTCAGGATTAGTAAATCAGAATCCCACAAGTGTCAGATTTGCCATGACCTTCAGATAATATGTATGGCATGGACCAAGAGTTTTTGATGTCTTGAATAAATAACAGTCACAATAAAGTGATTTTCTTCACACGGGGTAAGTCTATCTTCACTGCCAGAAGACAGCTACACATATTATCATCAAAAACTCTGAGCAACATTCCTGTTCACCGTCAAAGTAAGTTCGCTTGAATGAGCAAATACTGTGAGCTATATCAGAGTCATCACACATCATGATTTGGGTCACCAACTCCACATTAAACCGCCACAATAAAATACCCTCGAACCGCACATAACACCTATCAAACCATACAACATCAAACCTACCAGGCCGCCGCCAGAGTGTGCTGCTCTCCCTCTATTCATCATGCGAGCCCGGTTTCTGATGTCTTGTACTCTGTTCCCTGAACCCTGAAAAAGACAAAGTGGATCTGTGAAAAATATGTCCAGGCAGGACCAGGCTGTAATGTGATGAGCATCAAAACCATTTGTTCAAGAGTGACCTGAGTGACACCATGATTCAAGATCTTGATGAGTCTAAAAACAATTTGGTTGATGCCTGGGTCTTCCATGAGATGTACACGTATACCATTTTGTTCACGTATCTGTTTTACATTTTTAAACTGTGGGTTGCCAGAATGGCTCATCTTTCGTTCTGCAAAGGTTCCAAATAATGAGTGATTTTGACCTATTTTAAATGTCTCTATTTTTTTCTACCATTCTTACTTTGATGTTTTTGGCATAGAATTTCTCAGGTAGAAAAGGTCTCTCAAATGGTGTGTTTCATATTAGTGTGATATTATAAAAATATAAAGGAAATTGAAGTTTAAAGTGCGGCCTGTTACCACAGCAATGATTCTCCAATACATTCATTACCTTCTTGAAATCATTGAATCTGTTGGCACCAGGACCTTTCTTGGGTGCTACTGGTTTTCTTGCTGCCGGAGGCTTCCCATCCTCTTTGCTGACTGATTTGGGTGTCTCTTTGTCTTCTGATTTTGATTCCCTTGGTTTGCTTTCCTCATCCACTTTACTTGTATGCTCTTTCTTAGCCTCATCTGTCCTATGCTTCTCTGAACTGGCCCTATCATGCTGCTTAGCTGCTGACTTATCACCGGCATCCCGAAGTCTCTTCCGCTCTGTCAAAGTCAACAAAGCTGGGATATAATTGGTTCCTGCATTGAATTGTACCTGACTTACAAAATTGTCCCCAAGATGATTGTTACAAACAGGATAAAACGTTCCTTTGAGACTCACCATTTGAGATCCACCGAAGGCAATTTCGTTGTCATAATAATTATGGTATAATGAGAATTGTGGCATTGGTTCCTCTTACGAGTACATTCACTGCCTGGGCAACTTTTTGTGCCAAATTTTCAGATTTTATTCATTTTGGACATCCACTGGAAAACCGGTCTCTTCACTCAAAATTTCCCATCTCTGGATAAATAAAGTTTCATCTTATCTTGTCTAACTACAGGGTAATTCACTACGATTACATATATATTACCCAAACTTGCGACCAACAGGATTCATATCTACTGGTATACTGGTATAAAACAGTTTTGAAAATATTATATTACAAAAAGGACAACTTCCCATGATATGTACTCCTGAATACTTCTAACCTGCTACATCTGTTTGCCTGAGATCTGACCGTACACTCATGTGAAAAACACCTAAAACTTTGAACATCCTTTTCCATACAACACCAGGCATCAGGCTCTTTTCAGTGGTTATCATCCAAAGAGAATGCTCCTTTCAACTTACTTTCCAAAGGATGCAGTTCCAAGACATTCCCTCCCAGTTCAATTTTGGCAAAAGCTTTCAAGCAGGGCACCACAGCACTTCTGTTGTTGAGAACTAGGCGAGCGGTGCTGGCAAAATACATTCAACATGTACAGATGACAGCAAGTAGCAACAGTGAAATATCACTCTTAGTTTCCTTTAGCCCATCCCAGTAGCATACCACCCCATTCTAAGTCATGATCAGCATATATAGCACCACATACAAAATGTTTCCACTTTTAAAAGATCTCAATGATTTTCATGATCACTAACAATATCAGTCTCATCAAACTTTTGGCATGTACAACATATCTTTATTTTCAGCTGGTAGTTACTGAAAACTCAGGCTTGTCATACGAAAATCTGTATCAATTTCTTAAATTTCCCACTCATCAACTTATCCATGATTTAAAAAAAACTTGAAAAACTGACAAATAAAAACATGCATTCAACTGAAAGCAAACCTGACTTGGTCTCCCTGCAGGGAAGTAAATGTAACAACTAACACCCCATCAATTTAGAATTTACTAGGTTAGCAGTTTAAAGAAATGCTTTAGGAACTTAACAAGGAAATCGGAATACATGTTGCTCTGTGCAGTGCAGGACTTACGTTCTCCCCACCCCCTCCAATATTATCTATGATTACACAGCCATTGCAGTTCTGAATTCTCCCGGGAAAAACCATGCAAAAAAGCATCTTTTTTGCCTACTTTCAACCCATCCTTTTACAATTAGAGCATGATTTCAGTTAATTCCTCACTTTTGTCATACAGTAATATATTTGCAACATACCAAAACACTGTCTATTAAGCAAAACTAGCAACATAAGACTGTGGTCTTCTAGGCTGAGCTCAGGAAATGGTTTAGAAAAATAATTAAGTGGAGCAGTTCTTGCCAGCTGCTGATCAAAGAGCTTCATTAGTTTAAAAGTCTGCTTTGTTAATTAGTATCAGATAAATCAGTATACTCACAGATCAAATTCACTAGACCTCTTTACTAAAATAATAATTTAAAAAAAAAAAAAAAATATTGCAAAACCTGTACTTTTAGTAAGCAGTACATTTTGTATATGTGCCATGATGCTGAATTTGACCCTGCACTGTAACCCATCTAAACAGTCTAAATCTAAATATTCTTACACCCCTTTCATAACAATACACTATGTCATTTGCCAAATCAGAGGATAAGAACAGCACTCTGGGGATCATCTGTGTTCCTGAGATACCAGGAAGGAGCCTCTCATCCACAGGCTTTGAAACATGAACTTACCTGTGTTGATACTGGGAGAGAAACACAATATAGTCTGGCATGCAGTTTTTATTCTATCTCAGCAAGCTGTCTGACATAACTTTCCAATGACATACAATTTCAAGAGGAATGGGAACCAAAAAAAAAAGCCACTGTTAAAATTATTAAAATGCCTTAATTAAGATCCGCCTCCTCAACGTTAATGATAACTGATCAGATTGTTCTTTTTTTAATTGTATTTTTACTGAACTAACCATCATTGAAATGTTATGTTCACAATCAGATCACCTGTTTCTAGTTGTTTTTTTTTCCACTAGTAAAGCTTTCAGTTTTTACATTTGTTTTTCCAGCTTTTTTCACCCTCAGTAAAGACCTAATATTCTGATAGCTCCAAACTCTTTTATCTTTCATAGTCTTTGGATACAGCTGCCTGGCAATGTTTCAGCCCACAAAGCTAGCTGTGGTTGCTTTAAACAGATCCCATCCAAAGGATTCGTTTCAGGTGTGAACTCGTGAACAGGTCAGCGCTGTGTGTACTCATCTCTTCCTACCTGTCACAGTTCAACACAGCTGGTCCACAAATTTTACACACAGCTGTCTGAACAGGGACATTTTGTCAATTTCTTACCAGACAGCTGACATAACTAATGACCCACATCTGATGGGTATTACAGTAAGAAGTGTTGACAAACACAAACTTCAACTTACCCATCTTTGTATTTCTCTGGGTTGTAATTGATTTCTGGGGCAAACGGGAACATGACGCGAAGCATGTCTTTTGAAGTGCTATTCGGCAGGTTTTTCACAAAAATTGATCCAATTACTCTCTCTCGCTTACTGCCTGTTTGGGGAGATAAAAGTCAGCATGCTCTCATATCATCTTGGGGCTTGACAAATACGCTTTCGACCAGCTTGTGATGCAAAAGCAACCAAAGCAAAGCTAGGCATTTTGAGTTTGGATTACTGAGGCTTAAATGCCACAGCAATCACACAAAATGATTTAACATGTAAAGTGAGAAGGAAATTTGGCAAGCCACTGCAAGGAACTGAGCACAGTTCCACAGCTGACCAGATGACAGAATCAGTACAAGGCCAAATTCAGCCAAGCCAAAAGGTACAACTGGCAACTGCAAAAATCATGATGAAAAGGATCAGATGACATAATATCTTATCCTGATTTCTGTCCACCTGCCATTTAGAACTTGCCAGGCCACATTCTGTTAAAGAAAATGACAATTTAGTATGATTTTGCCAGACCAACCATACTGGCAGTATCTGCTTATATCATCTGCTATTAAGATGCACAGAAATGAGTTGTCTTCGTAATGGATGTCCAAGTGGCTCATTTACATAATCCCTGACTCAAGAAGTCTTAGCAAATCATCAAGCTTCAAGTCTCCAAGTGACTACAGTAGATATGTTTTTAACAAAATCTGGAAACTACAGCACCTGGTCATCAACCCAGGTGCACACATGTAAGGCATTGGCCATGTTTGGCCCCCAATAATTAAACCCTTTGCTTTAAATACTTCTTGTCACCAGGAATGCTAGTCAGCAAAAAAATGATAGTAAATCAAGCAAAATTACACAGGAAATGCAAAATTTCAACAGCAGCCGTCATGGTCAAACCTAGACAGCAACTGGTATACGCAAGTCTGTAAATTGTCCACAACTGCAGCCTGGCCACAGACTTGGGTCCTCTCCCTCATACTTGGTGCAAACTCTTCCAACTTCTGGTTCTCTTGACACAGCATGAGGCACCAGTGCCTGGTAACTCACGTAAATGCTGAATCAACATATGACCTGCCATGCAGAAGATCTGTTGCCATATAATTTGACACACCCCAGCATCCATGACTGTAGAAACAGGAAAGCTTATATGAAGTTTCTCACTATTAAATTATACTGTTCACAATGAATTATAAAAAGTCAGATTCATCTTTTCCTTTCTTCTACATGTCCAGCACTTCTTTAATATATTTCCAGAATCAAACAGTTTGTGTTTCAGCCACTGCAACAGTCATTCATGGGCTCCCAGATTCCAAAGTAACTGTCACAGACACATGCAGAGACACCCATGCTGCAGCAACTATCTGTACCATCCAGATGACATACTTAGAAACTGTGCACTTCCATGCATACAGCATACCATCAGCTTCCATTTCCAACACCATCAAGTTAAATGCCAAATTGTTTGTGTGGGATCAGCTGAACGCAGCTGGAAACGGTTCTTGATCTCCTTTGCATTGCACAAAAGGCAAAAGTTTACAGACTTCCAAGCTTGTACATACTGCCAAACCATGGGTAGGATCAGGTACAGAGGACCACACAAAGGTCCCCTGTTTTGGCAGTTCCTACATTTGGCCCAGCATACTTCCGGCTGCTCCAGATTGAAGTCTGAGCTAAACTGTTGGTGCATATTTCTAGTGACACATTGACAGTTCTGCACTGGGATGAAAGTGGCTAGTTTGTCAGCTCTGTTAACCAGGGCTGAAGTGGAAGATGAAGCAGGACCTATGCACATGAGATGTAACCAGATAAAGCAGGGAACAAGATCCAATCGTTTCATGGTATGGAAGCATATTTCCTGTACTTGCTTGGGCTGACCGAGCTCATCTGCAGCAAATATAATTGAATACTCCAGGTCTCTGGTCAACTGTTTATTTCTTCTCAGTTGCTGGTTTACCCCTTTGATACTGGGCAGTGGGTGGCCTTGATTAAGTTGACCAACAGACCAACTTGTCCTGAAATATGTCCTTGTGCACAACTTCATTCATGGTCATCCCCCTCCCAGCAAGACAGACAAGCTGGACATAACTACTGCAATGGAACGCCTTTTCTACATGTCCATCTGTTGCATTTAGAGAACTGTTTCTAATACAATTCATTCACCATATCAATTCAACCACCCAGACTACGACTAGGGGATGCCTTATTCTGAATAGCTAAAATTTTATGCCATTATTGATTGATACTGTCACATAAGTTTATGGAAGCCCTTATGAGACAGATTTCATTTTGAACCTGAATTCTATCCTACACTTTGGCTTATGTGACAGACTACAGTTTCAGCTCATGCTGCCAAACTGAATCTTCCATTTGAACAATTTGTCCTATTTATATAATACAAAAAAAATTGAAAATCTAAATGTGTGACCACAGAGTCGGGCACACAATATTCCATATACAAGCTTGAACAGTGTCATCACTAATATACAGACAAGTATTTCTCTCAGTTGTAGCTTTGACATTCTATCATAAAGAAACACCATAAGTTTGGTTTTAGATGGCCCCTGAGGAAAAAGACTGTCAACATACAAGAGTGCTCCTGTGATTGGCTACCAAAAAAAAAAAAAAATTTTTTTTCTAGCGAGTGAAATTCTACTGTCCACAGAGATTTCAAACCTAATGCAAATTTTAGTCAAATGAGGAGTCAGTCCGCTGTTGCTACCCTAGTGTACTACTGAATAGTGTCACTGTTTCATTTTTTTTTTCAGGTCTCTTTAAACAGTAAACTTGTGATTAAAAAGAAATACAATAGTCCCCGTCTAAGAACTCGCCACCGTAGAACCCGATCCGCCTTAGAACCCGCTGTTGCCGCAAAACCGAATTTTTTCACTGTAATTTACATGCGTAAGAACCCGCTCTGAAACGAAAAATCCGCCTAAGAGCCCGACATTTGACCGTGAGATAAGCACACTCTTACGTAAAATGTCCATATTAAACACAAAATTCTCTTTCAAGTAGACGGAATAGAACAAAGCCACACAGTACAGTGAAAGAGAATGGGTGGAGGGAAGGTAGGGGGAGGCGAACCATACAAAGGATGGAGCCCAGTTATGTCTTTCGTGTGCAATCTGGCCACTCCTAGACTAAATTAGCATAGTCATTACCTAACATCTATTGTTGTCTGACTCGGGGGGGGGGGGGGGGGGGGGGGGGGGGGCAGAATTTTATGCATGGTAATTGTCCACGCCCTTGGTGTGCACGGCACATGTACATGTACTGAGGGCTGACTGTGGTTATTACACAGGGTATCACTGGGTCTCAATGTATCCGCCTAAGTGCCCGGTCCGTCTAAGAACCCGCTTTTTCTGTCTCCCGTTGACCGGGTTCTTAGACGGAGACTACTGTACTGGCAAACACAAAACTGTAACAAAATCAATAAAACTGAGAAAAATCGTCTACACTGAGCAGTTTCAGACAACCTATTGGGCACTGCTCTTAACAACAACTGATGAAAAAAAAAAAAAAAAACAGCAACATACACAACATTTCAACAACCAAAGAAAATCCTCTCTAAAATTAAATATTTACGATGACAAACTGACAAAGCTGCAGAAGGTTAACAAGACCAAAAACATTCAATACCATAGTCTCTGGTGAAATATTTCAAACAGCACCCTAGAACAGTTTACACAAAATAAAAAACTCTCCCTAGCATTTAACATTACCTATCTTTTCACCTGCACTCATTACCAGTTGAACCATTGAATGAAGGGGGCATCACACAAAACAATCAATTTCTGGCAATATTTTTACAGACTGTATATGATCCGGTAATGGTTGCAAATTTTAACTATCTTTACATTAAACAGAATGCTACATGTTTCAGAGGAAACCTTGAACACCATAAGATTCCAACACCAAAGAAACAGACTTACCCACTCGTCTCGGAGGTGGCAGGATCACACACAACATCCTCACCAGCTTGGTATCAAACCTCATGTAAGCTGGGGTGAAAAAAATCAAATGCGTAAATGACTCATTGCAAAATAAGAACAGCCCAAATCTACCTGCCAAAGTATAGTTTTTAAACTGCATACAGCTATTTAAATGTGCAAAACTGAATACTACTCAATGAAGGAAAGTTGTTCGTCACATCGAAGTTGTGTGATATGTCATGTGTACACATTTCTTTCTTTTGTTTCAGTTTATTAGAATTAGTGCCCTTGATTTAACAATGGCCATTGTTTTTGTCAGTGTGCACACAAAAAGTCGGACGCAAACTCATTAATATCGACCATAATGCGCCTTAGCCCATGCCAATACCGATTTTCAGCCTAATTTCTTTATTATTGGTGAAGATGTGACTGTTGGAACAGCCACATGCACTTTTACAACATGTAATTATCTAAATAGATCCACGAAATAACAGTGTGAACACACGGACAACAAAAACCCTCGAAAAGAAAATAAACTGATTTAATGTGAAAAAAAAACGATCTTCGCATTTTTATTGCCCAAAATCGAATAGTAAATTCTTTATCTTTATGAAATGATGTGTTTTAAACCTCTAAGATACCATTATTGGTCACAATTTAATTGACAGTTCATAACAGGGTACAAACACAGGTAGATTTGGGCTGTTCTTATTTTGCAGTAACTCAAATATATTGTAACTATTTTCAATATCACTTATAAAAAATTGCAAAAAAAAAAAAAAAAAAAAAACCATGCCCCCCCCCCCCCCCCCCCCAAAAGAAATTTCCATGGCAGAAAAAAAGAAAGCAACACCATTTTGCATCAATCTTTTCCTATTGCAATGCACATGCGTTTCTTCTCTCTGAATGCTCGTATTCCATAGTGGTAATTATTTTGAGCAGGCGCAGGATCTGAATTCTGATGGTAAGTTTGAAAATCCATAAAGAATCTCTAGCTTAAATACACCTATAATATGGCAAAAATATCAGTGTATAGCTTATTAAGAGTAAAAGACAGGAATATAATGTTTTGTATGTAAATGTACATTGGACAGTGTGTAATTTGTAAACACAGGATTTGAAAAATTGTGGGAAGAGTCACTTAACTATAGCACGCTGTGCAGCAATCAATTGTAAAGTGATGTGCTCTAGCGTTGCAAGATGTGATGTAAAAAGATAAAATCAACAAATCCATCCTAGCTGTGGGGTAATACATGCTGATCCAAGGCAAACAATGCAACACTGTCTCAGTTTGCAATCTTAAAGTGTCAAAAAATTACACGACTTAATCTGTAAACCCAGTTTACTGGCCTTGAAGGCCCAAGGTGATTGCAGTCAGCACCCAACGAGATTGACATATGGTTTAGATAGTTCACAAAATTCTATGGCTGGTTCACAAACCCTGGGCTAATTCAAAACCCACTACATTCAGTTTTATAACATGTAAAAACAACTATAAAACTTACTATCCTTCCTTCTTACACTCTACACAAAATGATCTTTAAACATTAAATTTAACAATACTGTCAAGATTTGGAGTCAATTTTCATGCGACCTCCCAAACAGTCAACTACTGAATTCTATCTCCATTCCACCCTATAATAAATTATCCCTCTTCCTGCAATAACAAATTTACAACAGTCTACCAACAAATAACATTTACAAAATGGGGTTCATTCCTTGCAAACAACGACCTTCAAGCAATAACAGAAATGTTCTTCTGAGGTACTGACTTGTAAAAAAGAAACAAGTTTCTGAAGGCAAAATAATAGTCATTCAATGTTTTCTGAAGCAATACAGTTCTCTGCAACAAACGGTATTAATAATAATATTATGCTGTGGCTCCACCAACACAGTCATGGAGATTGCTAAAGGAGAATGCTGAATGTCTGTCATTATGTCAGATAAGCAATGGAAATTGATATCATACAGATTGTCAGTGTACCCAGCAGGTCTTGGACATTATAATCTTCAAACACTTAATCTCATTCCAACAACCCAGACAAGTTATGTCATCCGTTTCATCAATATGATCTCTGCAGCCATCTTTCTAAGCTAATCAATGAACAACAGCTTGCAACAATTGATGAAAAGAATGTTGTTACAAGCACATATGTCCCACAAGTTTTTTTTTTGCGCTAGGGGTATGTATTTTAAAGCCTTTTAATACTCCACAGCTAGAGAGCTCCTCTTGACATCCTCCTGAAATTCTCATAACAGCCTTTATTAATTATTCTGTCAGAAACTCCTTTCATTTTCCTCCTGTTTTTTTGGTTGAAAGGGTACGGCGCAAGGTTAGAGATTCGACATGATTTAGGGTTGAGGATAAGGATGGGGTTAGGGATAGATACTATTCAAACGCGCCCATAGCACAAAATCCTTGGGGACTGTATATACTTATAAAAACAGCCTGATACAAATGGTCAAACTGTCTACCTACCTTTTTCCTCAATTACACCCTCCTCATTCTTCCTGATAACTTCTATATTGATCTCTGGGTACTGAAAATCTAGCTTCATCAGATTCTGCACCACCTTGACTGTCTGGTTGATGGAGGACGTGTACATCTCGCCTTTCCTGAAGTTTATATTGCAGCAAATAATTTGTGGCTCATTTATATTTCTCTACAACATTGTTTCAAGGATGGTCAAATGCAATTTTTCCACAGCAGTAAACTTACTTCATCCAAAATGATTACTTATGACTGGTTGGGTATTTGAAAATACAATAAATCAAATATCACTGGCTTGATAGCACAATTGGCCAAGTTGCCTAGGTAGAGAATGGGGAAAACCTTTCACATAGGATTGTCATTGGTTGAACCCATGGCCCGCATGATGTTACATCTGCAAGCTGAGATACTTTAACCTCTGGTCTTGGAAGAGCCAATCAACAGGAAAAGATTCAAGTGCAAGGATGAAAATGATCTGAGCAGAAAAACATCCTGGATTACTAGACCGGTCATACATAACAAAGTCACTTTACTTTTTTGGTTCAGCAGCATTTGAGCAGCTGGGTAGATGTGAAGCTAAGCACCCTCTTTTTAAAAATATAAATGTCATTCACTTCAGGGCTACAAATATCTAATGACACCTTGTAGAGTTACAAGAGTGCAAGGTGGAGCTAATGGCATAAGTAAACGGATATCATCAAAACATTAAATAAACACAGGTAACCTATTGAAAATTGTCAGGTAACCGAAGCACAAAAACTGAAAAGTGTCAATGTAATTAATCACAGGGAAATGAAATACAGAGGGTGGAAAAACATGTCACTAACTTACTACGTAAGACTTTTACTACTTCCAGATGTTAAAAAAAGATATTATGCACTTCTCATTTTAATCAGAATATTTTTCTTTCAAAACACGTGGCAAATTTCATATCTCTGTTCTTTACATCTTCTGAGTCAAATCTGCAGAAAAACATAACAACATCAATATTAATATCTATGACAATTATGTGACTCACTACTTGCTTACCCTCTGGCATATCTTCCATTCAGAATGTACAGTAAACTTTCTTTAGCTTTGTTAAACACCCGAGATATCTGACCACTGCTGAAGTCACCAGGCTTCAAAGGGTAGACTTTCACTTGCCACAAACGTTCTGCAGTTAAATAAACACAAGAAATTATAAATATCAAAAATTTATAATTTTGATTAATACAATCATACAGTCATTCACCTATATACTGGTGTATTGGTGGCTTTGGTGGTTTTGAGTTATGCCAGTTATGGTTAATTTGTTTGTCATTGCTCGTGATGAGATCTACTTGTCACAAAACAATGTATCAATACCTTTATTAGTTTCTGAGTTATAAGCAGAAATACTAGTGACCAAAACTTTGAAATGCTTTCCTGCAAAGAAAAAATTGTTGATTATGCGCCAGCCAGTGTGTGATAGACAATGAAATTCAGATATTGATTAAGTTTGAATTTTCATATCTTACTATAATTGGGCTAGAGGGTGTATCTGTAAGCAGCTAAAACTTCGCGAATAACGCCATAAAAAATTATGAAACTTGGTGTATTGCAGCAATTTTTGACAAAGAGTTACGTGGACACATTCATTTTGAACAAAAATCAGTCTTTACTATTATTTATATTAAAAAATTTTGAGCCGCAAAGAACAGAGACGCATTTTCGACGAGTACAGGTAGAATCAAAAACTGTGATCGAAACTTTCACTCTGTGCCTACTTCACCCCGCCTTTGTTCTTTGCCTTTCCTGAAACTTTCTTCACACATTGCTGGTCGGAAATCAGTTTTAAACATCACATCCATGTATTTTGTAAGGACCCGTAGTGTGAAAATAAGTTAATTAGTATTTGCATTGAATCTAAGGTCCCTTATTAATGTGATCTAGATCTAGATTTAGAGTTGGGCTCAAGCAGCCTGTGTCAGTGTGCGCTGTGCAGCGCACGAAAAAATGATTGTTGAACTAAGCATAAAATGTGTGCAGGTTGTTTCAAGACGT
This sequence comes from Onchidella celtica, assembly GCA_963931925.1. Classification (NCBI taxonomy): domain Eukaryota; kingdom Metazoa; phylum Mollusca; class Gastropoda; order Systellommatophora; family Onchidiidae; genus Onchidella; species Onchidella celtica. The sequence goes on along the minus strand of OZ007568.1, from coordinate 65,348,168 downwards.
TACAGCTGCAGTGCCTTTGAAAATTGTAACAGCTTTGTCGAGTCGCCTAAGTTTGGGGAAACTATGTATAGTATGGGCACATCTGGCATTAGAGCATCTGCCAGGGAGAGAGAGGGGTGGGTGTTGGGGACAACGGGGGTGGAGAGGGAGGGAGAGAAAGGAGATGTGGCCCGGTAATAGGGAGAGAAAGATAGGAGAAACTGATTTGGGTGGGGTGGGGGGTCGGGAAGGAGGGCGGAGTCAGGTTTATCCCTTGGCAAGACCTCATCAAGACCTGCCCAGTTTATGTCAAAATGTGTCCATAGCGAACGCTTTAGCCTGTATACAATTTGAACAGCCATCATGAATCATACTAACACTTTCCCTTTTAATACATTTGCTGCATATCAATGCTTCCATCTGTCATACATGTGTGTCATATATTCTTGACATTTTGCATTTTCTTGCAATTGTGTTTCAGATTTCTATTTCATCTGCAAACAAACATAGGATGCTGTGTTGCTAAGACAATTTTTACTACTTACTAGCAAGAACAGCGACGTTGACTTGAGGCATCACATTGGGGTCAGCATTCTTACGTTCTTTCGCTGCTGCTTCTTCCTCTTCATCCTCATGTTCTTCTTCATCTTCTTCCTCCTCTTCCTTACCACCTTCTTCTTTCCCAACCTCCTCTCCCTCAGCCTTACTCTCGTCACCCCCGGCTTCAGCATCTTCATTGTCATCCAAGTCTTCATCAACAAATGCAACCTCATCACCTTCACCCAAATTGACAGACACTTCAACAGCTCCATCTGCAGCCTCTAATACATCTTCAGCTTTGCTGTCATCTTCAGCATCCATCAATTTGCTGTCTTCTTCAACATTACTTTCATCAACGTTGGTAGTATCCAGTAGTGCTTCATCACTCTCATTTACTACATTAGCTTCTGTCTGACTTTCAGTTTCATTTTCAACCTCATCTGGCACAGACACCTGTTCATCTTTGTCTGCCATTTTGTCTTTTGCTGGGCAGGTGGTCTAGGATTCTGGAAAAGAAGCATTCATGCAAAATATCTTTTCATAACAGGATTCTAGACTTAAAAAAAAACAAAAACGTAGCCTACTGAAAACAACAAATTATCTCAATATAATATTTTCTTTTAGCTTTTTTATCGAAAGGGTAGGGATACAATTTGGGATATGATTAGCTTTAGAGTAGGTAGTCCAAACTGATTTTTACTTTTTATCACAACTCACCAGTTATTGTCTAATCTGATGGAGCTTGCTTTTCTAAGACTTTTGATACCAAATTTGTCATTCTGGCTTAAAGGCTTTGAAAGTTATGGCATTTTCAAAAGTGAAAAAACACCTCGAATTTGCTACCTGTTGCAAATCGCACAATAGTCCAACTTTGACCTCCCATAAAATGACTGTTGAGTCACAGCATTAAAAATTATCATTTTCTAAGTCAAAGGGGTGTACATTACGCTCAATTTTTTTTGAGGGGTACAAATATAGTAAGCATCTCATTTTCACTTTTTTTAGTCATCAAAGTTCATTCGGCGTCAGTTCTGTGTGAACTCTTAGTCTTACAAGGGAGACAAAACTGTTTTTTCTTTTTTTTCAATTGAAAATTAGGTCAACCGCGTTGCCATTGACTTCCCACTGAGTGTCAGAAAAAGGTGACAAAATTAAGCATTGGGTGGGTCTATAAACAATCGGTGCCGAAACATGCCCTAAGTGTAATTTTGGCACACCCTGAAAACACAAAGGCTGAGGTTTATTTGCGTATAATTTCGATCCTGATCTATTAAAGTTTCGGCCAGTTTCTCGATCAACAAACTTTTCAATAAACGATTTTTAAAAGAATTTCAACTTAAAACAGGATGAAAAATGCACTGAATTAAACCTCATTTATATGGTTTTCTGTGTGAGCTATTTTCAAACACGTGCGCTACATCGGCGATCCTTTGTTATGAGGGGGTCAAATCGGTATGTGCGGCTCAGGGCGAAAATGGCAAGATTGTGTCTTGTTCAAGCAAGAAAAACACATGGCCCCACATATTAAACAATACAAAAGATAATATACTTTGACAGAGGAAGAATTGAACTTTATTTTGATGTAGGATACACGCCATTTTACATAAACACACTGTAGTATCCTTGTAAATGCTGGCCTAAAATTATGCCAAAACAGGATTTCGCCCCTTCAGCGGGGCAATTTGGACTACCTATTTAGAGTCTTATGTTGATTAGGTAGTCAGGAAGTATGGAACTCTTCCTCACAGATTTTAATGTCGTGACACAATTCCTATCAGCAATCATAATATAAAGTGGGCAGTCACAATAAGCCCAACGTATGAAGATGTTGCAACTTCAATTTCATAGCATAGCCAGTGTCCCCTACTCACTCCCCTAGCCCTAGCCCAAATTATATATAAAAAATATATTTCAGTAACTTGCAACCTTTGGCATGAGTCACTGACCAAACTATACACTCTTCAGGCCTCAAATTTGACAGGAAGGTGGCAATTGAGATAAAGTAATGTAAATCCCCATTTTTAAGCAAGTATGTAATTGTTAAGTATGCAGTGACAATACAATGGACATAGTACTTCAGTTAGCATTGACAGCCAAGATAATGTGAATTTAATTGCAGTAAAATCAAGGATAATGCCATCATGATTATAGAAACTCTAGTGATGATGGCTATTCACAGTGCCAGATTTCTCATTTTTCATCCTGTGTTCATTGTTGGGACTGGGAAAATGCATTTTTAGGAAACATGTTGCAAATAAACTTATCAGAGCAAGAATCAGACAAAAAATAGACCAAAAAAATGTTGGACATTGCAAACAGATAGAGGAACTAAATACTATTATATAGTGTGATGACAAAAATTTCAATTTCTCTGGAGGTTTGTTGTTGCATTCCTTCATCTTGAAAACACCACCATGTGCTCCCCATATGAGAAGGACTAATTACAAACTACAAAAGACCTGTTTAGATGGACTGGGAAAATGAAATGACTGTATCCTTGCAATGTGGCTGGACGTTACGGTGTGACTACAAAATACATGATTTCTCAAACTTTCTTTGTGAAGCCTTTGCAGCTGAAAACTGACCAGCCAAAGGCAACAATTCCCATTATTTGAAGGATAACATGTTATTGGAACACATGGTTAACCTGCTATTACAATGAGGTATTTCACAGTAGGCTCTTATTTTTTCATTAAAAAAGCATGACTACACAAGTTACTACACGTTACGTCCAGCCACTTTTTTTAAAACTAGCTTATGGGGCTTATCACTCACTAAGCCCATGCAGAAACTTTTTTTGTTCAGTATTGTCATCTTGATTTATCACTCTAAACAAAACACACCTGCCGGAATCCACAGATAAAACACGATACCCTTTTAATTTGGTTTTCCTGAGGTCCCATACAATGTGTCCATTTTGAAAATGTAAAAAATCAGTCATTTTCCAAAATCAAATTCAAATTCGAAGAAAACGAGAGAAACAACTATGATCATCTTGCTCATGCAGGTTGTTGGATCAATTTTGAATAACCATGCACCAAGAAAACACAAAATGAGCAAAAATGACTGAAATAATACGATCACAAAAAGGCATATATATAGGTATCTAGATCTAAATCTAGATCTAGAGTCATCTGCCCCTATATGAACCAGTCCCAGTTATGAACCACCCGAAATTTATTTCGTTTCTGCTGTTTTCTAAAGGCAAATTTCGTATTTTTGACCGTTTCCACGAGCATTCCAAGATCTCCGATTGTGAGTTGTGATCAAAATTTAACTCAAGCTTGCATTGTGTTGCCCTGATTGGCAGTGAAACTTATGAATCGAGGTAACTTTTCGAACCCGTCCACCATCTTTGCTTTACAATAAGAATACTCCGCGACAGGTAGAAGGTCAAAAATGCATTTCTCTTGTGCTAATTTAAGCATGAAAGTGACCTGGTTACTAAGAATAGGCATCTCTGTCATATCCTACAAATATTTTGCTGGTTCCTTTGAGGAGAGGGTTGGAAAACAGGGTGGTTCATAAGGGGTACACATATTTTATGACTGGTCCTCGAATGAACCGGCTCATTTCTACTGTAAAGATTGTTTGAATAACTTTTAGTAATGGCATGAAACAAAGGTGGTTTAAATGAGGGCCTATCTCTTTTTCATAACCATGGGTGGTTTGAATGGGGCAAAGTCCCTACAGAGTGGTTTATATGGGGTAGTGACTGGTCCCCAGATGAACCGGCTCATTTGTACTGTAAAGATTGTTTGAATAACCAAAGTGATGGCATGTCAAATGTGCTTTAAATGAGGGCCTATATATATATTATCTCTTTTTAATAATCATGATGGGTGGTTTGTATGGGGCTAGGTCCCTACAGAGTGGTTTATATGGGGTAGTGTGTGGATAGTTTGTCTTTCCAATTTGATAACAACTTCAGTCAGTGGTTTATATAGGGATCAATTTGTTCAGTATCTGTAACCAGTAGAAAATTTTCCTCATGTATAAACATTCTTTCTTCCAGACTAAATGATAATTTTTTTTACATTGTTGAAAAGAAACAGGCTTACAGTGCAAACGTTGGTCACATTTAGAGTGAGTGGTTCATATGTGGATAGGCACTGGTTCATTAGAGGGACCGTGGTTCATATGGGGGACCCACTGGGCTAGGTTCCTCTCAAAAAAAAAATCGCTGAAACAGGGTTCGAAATTAACGCTCACTAACTCGCATTTAGCGAGTCCGACTGATGTCTTGCGAGTTCCACCAGACAGCAACTCGCAAATTTTAGCGAGTAACTTTGCAAATCAAGTAAAAGTAATTAATTGTCTAAACGACAGAAAATAGATCGGCTGCAAAAATGCATTTAGTCAACTCGCGAAATCAACAGTTTCGTGGAATCAAAACATAGTCTGTCTCTGGGCTAGCCACTTAGAGCCATAAACAAATTATTAAGAGTAATGTGCCCTTGGTTGGAAATATTCTGTTTGCAAAGGGTGCGTTCAAGAGCTCAAGTGCCTACCCACAAGAAAAGCAAACTTTCTTATTGCACTACCCAGGAATGTTTTCCTTAATTTATGTACATTTTATCTACAATATCTTCCCAGGAGGTGCACTATTTGAGCATTGTCTGCTTGCAATTGTTGTCTGCTGTGATTTTTTGGTTGTCAAGATTAGGCAAAAAATGCTTCTCCTTTTGAACACACCTTCATAATCATAGTGACCGCCAAGTCAGTGTTTCTATTTTTGAAGGAAAGGAAAATGGCTTCTTCCAAAAAGATAACATCGTTTTTTAAACGAAAAGATCAGTCTGGGGAGGCTGACGAACAATCGCCGTCTACTTCAACTACTTCAAGTACGGCTGCACACAGTGAAAAGTGTTAGTTTGAATTACTTTTTGATCTAGATGTTGCTCAAGATTTGTTTCTAGATTAGATATTCTGTTGAGGCGTTTATCAGAAATCCTTCCTAAGGTTTGCGCGACACCGTCGACTAGACATTTAGTATTGTAAGCAAAGACTACAATCAGATCTAGATCTAGACTACCTATGCGCAGTAGCAACCGGCGTGTCTACATGCACCCTGTAAATTGGCATTAATTAATTATTATTGTGAATTGTGTGCAGCCGACTGCCGTGCTAGTGTTATCTCTTTTGTGTTTCTTGTAGCAGATGGGAAAAAGTTGAAAAAGGGAGTTACAGCCTCGGTAAAGATCTTTAAAAAATGGGAAAAAGAACTAAATGTCCAACTTGGGTTTGTGACAGATGAAAGTGGAACAATAGTGACAAAGATATGGTGTGCTGTATGCAAAGAATTTGCAGATACTGATGGAAGTAAATCGACATTTGTAACTGGAAATGAAGTAGTGAAAAAAGAGGGGATTTCATACCATATTAAGTCAGAAATGCACAAGAGATCATTAGATGCAAGAAGTGCAGCTATCAGGAAGGCGAAGTCACAGCCTAGTTCCATCGAGGCAAGCATCATGAAAATGGATGTGGCAACATTCAATAAGATGAACATTCTGTTTAGGACTGTTTTCTACTTGGTTAAAAATGAAAGACCTCTCAGTGATTTTTCAAATCTTCTAGAGCTTCAGAACCTAAATGGACTTGATGTGGGCCAAACGTATGCAAATGACAAGTCGGCAAGAGTCTTCCTATCTCATATCTCTGGACAATACCTTGATGATCTGAAAGCAGTGATTTCTCAAACAGACTTTTTAGTGTTTACAGTGATTGAAGCACGGACAGAACAGAAAGTGAGAAAGAAATTATTATGATCAGAGTTCTTGAAAATTATTTTCCAGTCATAAAATTCTTCAAAATTGCAGAGCCAGAAAATACCAAAGGTTCAGGTCTCTTTGAATGTGTTGACTCAGTTTTAAGAGAGCAAGTGGGTCCAAAGTATCAACTAAAGATGATAGGATATTGTTCAGACGGCGCCTCCAATATGATGGGCCATACTAAAGGAATGATACAACTTCTTAAAACAAACAAAGAAGCTCCATGGATTATTCCAGTATGGTGCTTGGCCCACAAGCTTGAGTTAGCAATCAAAGACTGTTTTGAAAAAACCTACTTTTCAACTGTCACAGAAACATTGACATCTCTGTATTATTTCTACAAAGGTTCTGCTAAGAGGAACAAAGAAGTAACAGACATAGCTGACATTACGGAAGAACAATTTATGAAGCCAGAGAAAGCCAATGGAACTAGATGGATTGATCATAAGTTACGGGCAGTGTCAAAACTGATTGTGAACTGGAAAGTAGTTGTTGTGCATCTCATGAGCTATGCAGAAGATGGGAGCAACAAAGGTGAAGACAGAGCTAAAGCGAAAGGCATTTTGAAAAAGTTAACTCAGTATAAATTAATCTGGTATCTTCATTTTATGAAAGATGTGCTTAAAGAAATGTCCCAATTGAGCCTGGTTTTTCAAAAGGAAGACCTCAACATGTCAGCTGCACTGACAAAACTTGAAAGTACTGTGCTAGCACTGGAGCACCTGGCAGTGGAAGATGGAGAAAATGTGAAGCAATTTAATTCTGATTTACAAAAAGACAAATCGGAATACAAAGAGCATACTGTGCAAAATGTTTCTGACTTGGCTAAAGTCAAACAGGAAATAATACCAGAACTCTTAGAGTGTGTGAACAGCAGACTTGGCACACTGAAAGGTGATCCTCTCTTTACCAGCATGCATATTTTTGACCATTCGAACTGGCCGGAAGACCCTGAAGCTTTAACAGCATATGGTTTAGATGAAAAGAAGATAATTTCAGAACATTTTTCAGTTGTATTGGAGAATGCCAACTATGATAATGCGAAGGCTTCTACAGAGTGGAGTGACTTGAAAGTACATGTGAACAGGAATAAAGACATCTTTCGTAAAATCAAGCCACTTTCTCTTTGGCAGAGAGTGAGCCAAAAAGATGAAGAGAAGAAAGATTACCAAAACATATTACACGGCGTACAAAAACCAGATACTTTAATTGACCGCCGGTAATAGGCTGGTGGCGCCCGCGGTCGTTGGGCCGTGACGGTGATCGTCGTTACTCATCCGTCAGCGAGCGCCGCAGAATGGATGTTGCAAAACGCGTTTTTTTGGTACTTTATCGGGGAGTTATTACGCTAACAATTTTTGGTTCAGCGATTAATTTTAGTGGGTAGCAGTCGGCAAATGCTGTTAGTGTAAGATATCGAAAGAAAAATAGTTAAATATTGATTGGTTTAGTTGTAGTAGGTAGTTAAAGTTGACCCTATTTCAATGCCGACACTGTTGTTAGATATGACATAATAAAGATCCATAATTTGGTAACCACCGGTCGGTCCCCGTTCAAATTTACAACATATAAAGTAGACACATGTACAAGCTTCCTCACCAAGTAGCTTTTTTGCCGCAGCTTTTATAAAGCGTACAGGTCAATTTAAACAGCTACGTGTTGTCACTTGGCATATTATGTCGCCCTTAGCTTGCACTTGCAGTCTCCTCCAAGAATGTTTGCGCATTTCTTTTACTTGGGACAGCTTATTTATGTACACTAAAATCTAAATACAGTTTCGAAGTGCCTCACAATTTGGTTCATTGTTGTGTGGAGGGGTCGGTCTCTGAATTTTCATTTGGCCGCACTTTAGGCCAGGGTTTGACTGTGTAGCTCAGTGACGGAGCTACTTGCAACAGATGGATTTTCATGATAAATTCTAGTTTACGAAAGTCATCATTGATGCTACATGTATTTTTTTTTTGAGTTTGGCGATAGCCCAGTGGCTACTCGCACTGCCTTGCTCACCAAGCAACCGAACCCGAATGTTATTGTCTTATATAGTATAGTATGTAGATCTAGTGGTGTTCTACAATGTGCTGTTCTGAGATTGTTTTGTTGGGCAACATCCTCCTGTATGTCACATTGTAATTGTCTATCACTATCCGTTTGAAATCCAGAGAGTGATTCTGTGTGGACGGGTTTAGTGTATGAGATGGCTCTGTGAACTTGACTGAAAGAGCTGTTGAGATAGTCGAATGTCATTTGCAGTGTACATGCCTCCTCGATGATGAATGGGGTTGCATGTATGCGTTTTTGCCCGAGTGACAATCTCTTTAGTGAGGCTGAGATTCTTATGGTTGTGGTTATCAATAAATGACCTGCTGCTATAATAAGCATGTGGTGAGATTCTGTGTGTTTTGAGAATTCCATCGAAACAGGAAGCAAGAGGGCCAGAGTTTGGGGTGAGTCCAGAAAATGTGCTAAGAGATAATGCATCTTCTGTCTGATTCAATTCTTGTGTGTATTTTGTTTTGTCGGCGTCCGTGTCGCTGAAAATTATGCTAGTTACATTTATATAGGGTATGTCCTGGCTGGTTGTTTCAGTGTGAGGCATGTTTTGGTCAGTTATGTTTGTTTTAGAGAGACTTGTGCTTGGAGAGTCTACAGTGGTGTGTTGTTGTTTTTTTATGCTGCTGAGGTGAGACGACTGGGAGGCAAACTGCTTCAGTAGGACACAGCCGTGAGACATTCGCAGGCTCTGCTATTTCGTTACAGCTGGGGTTGTATTCGCTCCTAATGTTTAAACTGTTTTCAATAGTAGGTCGGAGAATCAAGTGAAACTGCATTGTTCACGTTTGACGTCCTGAACTATCTTGTAACATTCTGGACAGATATATTTGGAATGTTTCTCGATATAGCCTTCCCTGATATCTAGTCGGCAGACAAACAAAAAACAAAAAACGTCGCAAGCAATTGATGAACACAAAAAAAATGGTTCTTGGTCTATTTTTTGTTGTTGTTTTTTTATCATCCAAACACACGTCACAAATGTCCAGAGCAGAAATATGCTTATTTGGTGCATGATTCACGTTATTATCATGTTCAAGCAGTTCATTACATCACAAGAAAGTCAGTACTTTGGCCAACATAACAACAATAGGTGAGCACCTCACATATAAATTGATATAACATTCCAACTAAAGCTGCAGCATTATTCAAATTAGCGCAGACAGATCAGAAATTATTTCTGATCACACAGATGAAAACTGCAAACTGTTTTTGCCGGCCAGTTTTATGTAATTAACAAAGTTTATCTACGATTGGGCATGGGAAAAGTACAAAATATAGGTAATAAACATACGTGCGTAGAAGAAAGACAAAAGCACGTAGAAAGCTGGGATTTGCGCAGACTGTAAGGGAAAGATTGTTGCTAGATCTTCATAGCAAGACATCGGGATGGGTCCACGGGGACTCGCAAATTTGATATCAAAAGAGTCGAATTTTAACATGAAAGCGTCTTCCGTTAATTGCTGCCCGCGGAGCAAATCTGATCCCGGTGAGCATTCCAGCGCACGAGATTTATGACCGCCAGCCGGCGATAACTAAGAGGCGCGATTTCGAGCATTTTTGTACGCCGTGATTAAAGTTGATTCATCTCACCAGTATATACCCCTTATCGAATGCATCTTGTGAGCGGGGCTTTTCTTTAGTGAAAAGAGTAAAAAGTGACTGGCGTAGCCGACTTACAACTGAAACAATTGATCAGCTGATGTGAATTGGTTTGCTGGGACCAGATCTAAAAGACTTTGACCCAAAACCAGCAGTGCAGAGGTGGTGGAGGGAAGGTCAAAGAGCAAAGAGGCCAAACATTGTGCCTTATGGACCAAGACAGTCACCTGTCACCTGTCGGCTTCATCGTCATCGATGTTAGCTGCTACAGTGGATGTCACGACAAAATCTCCTCCACCCAATCCTGTCCTTAGCTTTCCTAGTTAGTTCACTTATTTCCAGCTGGCTGACTTTCTTGATGTTATCGTGATATGTAATGGGTGGTCTTCCTTGTTTTCTCTTTGTTTCTGTCTTTCCTTGAAGGATTGATATCATAAGGGCCGTGCTTTTGTTTCGGGCCGCGTGGCCGATGTATGCAAGTCTTCTTTTATTTATTTCAGGTGTTATTCTTCTGGTGGTGCCAAGCTGTTCTAAGATGCTTGTATTTGTTCTCCTTTCTGTCCAAGACAGTAAGGTAAGCTATTTAACTGTATTACCACTGGGAGCTACTTATTTGAATTACTGTTAAGAATACACACTTTTCGTTTATTATTTAGCCAGTGAGAGGCCAACTTTGCCTAAAAAAAGCAAGTGGGGAAAAAAGTTAATTTCACACCCTGTGAAAGTGCAAAAGCTTGAATATGAGCCTGGCTTCTTGAACTCCCACAAAGGAGGGGTTACTCTTCAATTTGGAAGTGAAAGAAACACCATAGACTCACTGCTTTACTGAAAGTAGTGGTTACAATGAGGGCACCCCGCTACTGGTTCTGGGCATGCGACTCTAGATCTATCTAGATCTAGATGTGAAAAAGAGAGCTTTTTGGCATTGACCCAAATATATTTAGAATCTAGATCTAGATCTAGATTCTAGATCTAGATATAGATCTAGATCTAGGCCTATCTAGAAATCTCTAGAAAAATCTAGATCTAGATCTAGAGTCTAGATTAGATCTTACGGGATTGATTTAAGTTTTGACTCCCAGATTATCCTGGTCACTGAATATGTAGAAAGATCTAGCAGCAGTAAACAAAGAAATAAATGAATACATTAAATGCTCGTGTTTCAATGTTTCATCAAACGGAATAAATTCACAGCACACCGGATATAAAACGGCTTCCTTATCGAAAACTGGTTCACACATGCCAAATTTGACATCAGAATTTGGATCTGAATCCCGGCCTTTCGCGATATAATATTCACTATCCACAATATATTTAACTTGGGCCAGTATTTTCTATAGTTCTCTTACCCAAGTAATCTTATGTCAACAAAAGCTGCAAAGGTCAGAAAATCAGTGGAAAATATTGCAACTTTCTACTGTCAATGGCCGTTGCAATTTCTAATTACAAAAGGAAGGTTGAGGTTGCCACTTGCCAGTTGACCATGAGCTTATAAGGCCAAATCGGCAGTCTCACAAAGCCAAATGAAGACAGAAAAAGCCCAACTTACCCAACTACACTTCAAAGAAGCGAATGCGTGGGAGAAGTAGGCTGATGATTCACAAGAAAATAAATTCTTAATCATCAGCTTTTTCATATTTTCCAGCCCAAGTTTAGTTCTTTCACATAAATTTACACACAAAAAACAAAAACAACAACAAAAAAAAAACCAACTACAAGTATATCCTCAGAAACTACATTTGTTTTGGGATCGCTGCCCCTTGTATTTGGACCTGCAAAAACTATTCTGGATATGACACTTTCATTTAGTCACGACTGAAAACATTTATCAAAAACGGTAGGCCCTATTCAGAAATATCACTGTCTCTTTTCTTTAAAGTAAAACAACAGCAATAAAAAATAAATGATAATAACATTAAGACACGAAAGACGGCGTCAGTCATAAAATGTAGCCCTTAGATAATAGTTCACTTGAATGCAGACCACATTGTGATGAAATGATAGCAATGATAAAATTAAAACCTCGAGCCCATTGTTGTCACGCTAAATCCTTCGCTGCCTCCACGACAAACTAAAAAACGGCCACAAACATCTGCCACCAAAATCAACAAAATCTGGCTATAAATTAGGCTTACTATATATATATATATGGCCTTTAGCGTCTTTACAGACGGTCTTAGCAGCTAGAATATTCACTTTCACTTTGATTGACAGCTTCTCTCGTGGCTTATTCTACCAATGTTTGACCCGAGAGTGCGATGGCAGTGATTGCAGGTCAGTCTTTTGGGTTCACTTTGGCGAGTGTTTTCATTCCGCCTCTGTCGTTTTGTCAGGTATGTTTCTTTTGCCCTGAAGTCTATTGCGAGCGTGCCACTGCGCAATTTTTGTCTCCATCTGCTTCGATCATTTGCAAGGTTCTCCCATTCATTGGGGTCGATGTTGAATGCTTTCATCGTGACCTTGCAAGTGTCTTTGAATCGCAGATGTGGCCTACCTCTGGGTCGGTTGCCAGTAGCAAGTTCCCCGTAGAGAATTTGTCTGGGGATGCGATCATTTTCCATACGGTGGAGATGTCCAAGCCACCGCAGTCTTTTTTTGCCTAGGAGAGCCTGAGTTGATGGAATGTTGGCTCGGCTCAGAACTTCGATATTTGAGATCCTGTCTTGCCACTTGATCTTGAGAATTTTGCGTAGGCAGCGAAGGTGGAAGGAGTTGAGGGATCTTTCATGTTTGGAGTAGGTGGTCCATGTCTCTGAGCCATACAGCAGGGTGCTTAGGACGCAAGTTTGGTACACGAGTACCTTTGTTTTGATGGTCAGCTTGCTTTTGTTCCACACCCTTTTTGAGAGTTTGCCAAAAGCTGTGGCCGCCTTTCCTATTCTGGCATTTATTTCAGTTGTTATGTCTGTGCTACCATTGATGGTTGAGCCTAGGTAGCAGAATTTTCCCACTTGCTCCAGAGGAGAGCCATTCAGCATGATTGGGTTGGGGTTTCTCAAGCCTGGTGTCAAAGTACAGTTTTTGAGACACTGATCTTTAGCATGAATTTGTCACAGGCTTTGGCAAGGCTATTGATAAGAGCCTGGAGCGTGGTTTCATCGTGGGCCACGACTGCAGCATCATCTGCGAAGAGGAGCTCTTGTAACATAATATGCTCTGTACGAGATTTTGCTTTTAGTCTGGCAACATTAAAAATGGAGCCGTCCACTCTGGTGTTAATAAGTACTCCACCTGAACATTGACCAAAGGCATTCTTGAGTAGGGCTGCAAAATATATACCAAATAAGGTAGGAGCAAGAACACACCCCTGTTCACACCGCTGTTTACAGCAAATGAATTGGATGTGCAGCCCTCAAAGTTGACACATGCCCTCATGTCAGTGTGGAAGGATGCAATAAGTTTTAGCAATGTTGGTGGACAGCCTATGGATTTAAGGACTGCATACAGGCCAGATCGGCTTACGGTGTCGAAAGCCTTTGTTAGGTCCACAAAGCATGTTATAAGCGGCCTGTTTTGTTCTTTACATTTTTCTTGGATTTGCCGAAGTGCAAATATCATGTCAATAGTTGATCGTTTGCTTCGAAAGCCACATTGTGTTTCTGATAAGACTTTTTCCGCCAGTTGTTGAAGGCGGCAGAGGATGACGCGAGCAAAAGCCTTTCCAGTAATGCTGAGGAGGGATATGCCTCGATAGTTGTTGCAGTCGCCTTTGTCTCCTTTGTTCATGTAAAGTGTGACAATTTTGGCGTCTCTCATATCATGTGGTATCACGCCTTCTTTCCAACACTGCAGTAACAGATTATACAGGTGTGGTAATAGTGGGCCTTTTAGGTCTTTTAATACCTCTGCAGGAATGTTGTCACTTCCTGTGGCTTTTCCAGCAGACAGGTGGTCGATTGCATTGGAAAGCTCGACTAAGGAAGGTTCAGCGTCAAGTTCGGCCATTATTGGCAGTTTTTGGAGGTGTTCCTCAAAATCTGGTGGAATATTTTTCTCAGTTGAATACAACAGAGAGTAATGCTCTACCCACCTATTCAGTTGTTCATTTTTATCTGTGATGGGTTCACCATTTACAGACTTAAGTGGGGCGCTTTTGGTGATGATTGGCCCAAGAGCTACTTTCATCTGACTAAAGGCGGTTTTCATATCTCCCTTTTCATTTGCCTCTTGTATGCTGTTACACAAGTCTGTCCAGTATTTGTTGGCGCAACGTCTTACCTCCAGCTGAAGTTTAGCTTTTGCATTTTTCAAACAAGTTTTTGTACTCTGATTGCAATTTTTGTTATACTCATTGAAAGCAGATTTCTTTTGCTCAATGAGAGGTAGGAGAATCTCGCTGTTCTGGGCTACCCAGTCGTTGTTTGAAACTTTATGCTGTCCAAAAGACTTGATGGCACAGTCATGAATTTTTGAACTGAGAGTGTTCCATGTTTCATCTACCGAGTCACATTGGGTGACATTATCCATGCTTTCAGCAAATAACTTTTCAAATGACTTTCTATTTGATTCATCTTTGATTGCTGTTACATTGATCTTAGGGATTAAAGGGGCTTTTGATCTGTATATTTTCTTGGCCGAAATTTTGATTTTGCTGACTACCAGTGCATGGTCGGTGTCACAGTCAGCACTGTGGAGGGAACGAGTTATTTTTATACAGCCCAAACTCTTCCTCCTTGAGAGAATAAGATCTAATTGATGCCAATGGCCAGACCTGGGATGGCGCCATGATGTTCTTTGGCATCTCTTAAGGTCAAAGTACGTGTTTGTAACACATAATGAGTTTACGGAGCATAGCTCCAGAAGGCGCTGCCCGTTTTCGTTGATGTTGCCAATGCCGAAGTGCCCAATGCACTTTGGCCATGCGGGGTGATCTGCTCCCACTCGAGCGTTAAAGTCACCCAGAATTAGCAGGCCTTCGGTGAGAGGGATGTTGTGGAGAGTCCTCTGCAATGTCTCGTAGAAAATGTCTTTGGTTTCGTCAGAGGAGGTAAGTGTTGGGGCATAGACACAGATAATGTTGGTAAAACCAGACCGGGTGTTCAGTCTGAGTGTCATGATGCGTTCTGACACTCCAGTTGGAGTTGCGATCGAATTGATAAGGGAGTTTTTTACGGCGAAGCCCACGCCGTGGATTCTCGGCTGTTCGCTGCTAAGGTCCTGCCAGAAGAAGGTGTAGTTTTCTTCTTTGACTGACCCGGAGTCGGGAAGTCGAGTTTCTTGAAGGGCAGCGATGTCGATGTTTAGTAGCTGAAGTTCTCGATCAATAATTTGGGATTTCCTGATGGAGTCAATATCAGTGAGATCTTGCTGTTGCAAGCCTGGGCGCATTGTTCTGACGTTCCAGGTACCAAGTTTTAGTATTTTTCTGTTTTTGCCAGGTGCACACTTTACGTCAGCTTTTTGACTTTTGGTCTAGCTCCAACCACCTTATGAAGCAGGCTGACGTGGCGGAACAACACCCAACTGCCTGGGGGCTGCCCAGGTTACGGCGGGCGGTAGTTGATCAATGCAGCTGAAAAGCCGCTCCCACCGACAGAGGGGACCCCTGGCGCTCATCCGTACGCCAAATGGATTGAGCTTATCACCGGTAACTGCCACCTCCCGTGTTGTGCCCATCCGTGACGGATGGCTGGAGTGTCCTCTCCAAATCGGAAATGGGTGGGCTTATCGAGGAGAGACAGACGCTTGCCAAGCCCGAGCAAACGCCTCCTCGTTTTGCTGCCTTGCCTGGGCTATTTTTAAGAGATGGTGCTTTGCCCAGAGGCACCACCCCTCTCTCTGCCATTCTAGTTAAACCCAAAGGAGAGACCAGGTCAATACATTTGGAACTAGTCCGGCTGCAGGAGATGCTGAAAGCCAGTTTGATGCAGTTCTCCCTGACAGCCACCTTCGGGTCTCCACTCCTGATTTTCTGTCTGGGTTTACTCCCATAGCCTTTGCTATCATAGCGACACACAAGGCAGTGTGGTATTTGTATTCAGGGTTACCTTCCCCTAGTCTTCCTCTCTCCCGAGATGACCCACAAGACAGTGGGGGTGACAGTGGCAGGCTGTATTGTGTACTGTCATACAATAGCAGAAAACTCTGGCCTGAACATTAATAATACAATAATTATCATAATAATAATAATACATGGCATTTACATACTATAATGACAATGACATTTGCCTACTATAATGACAATGTAAAGCTTGATGGGGCGCTGAGGGCAGCGATTGTCCTAAAAAATTAGACCTCAAACTAATCAAGATCTTGGCTTCTTTTTTTTTTTTTTTAAGATCTTGAGATTTTAGGGCCTCCGAATATAATATATATATTTTTTAAATTAAATTTTTAAAAACGAGAGAATAACTTTAAAAAAAAAGGTCTCCGAGACCTGTCTGCCTGAATTAACTAAAATATTAACCAATTATTAGATCCCAGAATCTGCCGCTAGGTTATCGTAAGCACCAACAATACAATGTCGTCAAAGTGTCCCCTCCCCCCTTCCACCCCTCCCCCCCCCCCCACGCATACACACAATCCCGCCCAAGTCTTAGAAAGTCTTTGAGATTGCCAGCATGTGATGATCTTTTACGCAGGGTTATCTGCGAGCTAATGATCACCAGCACTGTTTATTTTAAATTCATTGTGTTGCGAAATCGCAAATTTTAATACAATGTTGTGGGTTCGACAAAAAAATCGTGGGACATTTTAACCCCACCTTGAGTTGTTTTTTGGTTTTTTTTCTTTTCATGCGAAATTCCTGGGATTTTTTGAAGATTTTCACTCTTCAACTGCAGCTCTGGTTCACTCTTATGAGTTTCGAGAAGACGGGAGTAGGCCCTAATAGGCCATAGTCAGTGACCTTATACTAGAAAAATGGCATGTCTAAGGTTTATTTCGTTGTGTTTGATTGCAGGCAGACGCTCAGTGGATCCTCAGTAGGCCTATGTAGTGGTGCATTGTGTAGACCCCATGCTTCTCCAACAATAATACCCCCAGCAAATCCCCAGCCCTCCCCCTTTCTCCTTTTTCATTTTTCACGGCTTTTAAAGGAACACATTCCCTGTCCCTGGAGACTGTGCCTCTATCGGCTATGGTTGACCAGTTTTGTCAGAAACCATGGATTACCCATCGCTATTTCATAGGTCATGTGTCAGGTCAGAAAAATCTGCTACTGGTAACATGTAATCCAGTACAACCTGTTTCATGAACTGGTACGCTAGCATGGTATCAGTGGGCGTGCACCTGTCGGTGCAAACGGCCAGGGCGGAGGAGGTTTCATCTAACCCAACGGCCACATGCTAGGGCACAATGTGACCCTCAGTACTTGGGTCCTTCATATTGGCCCTCGGTAGCGGTGTGGTCATAGGCTTGTTTGCCTAAATCACAGACGAAGAATTGAGCAAACTTCCCGGACGCAGCTTCGAAGCTGGCGGCAGCAGGCCAGTGGTTGATTGATAGGGCAGATGGCAATATACCGTCACTCTGGCCTGGATATCGTGACACAGAGCATCCACCAGTATTGGTGTTCTTTGGTTTGGGTCTTTCACCCTAGTCAGTTGGGACTGCGAGGCTGTGGAGTAGCCTACAGGCAGCCGGTCAGGCAATATGACTGTCCCTCTGGCATCCTCCTGCACCTGGATACATTTCCAGTCGTCTTGACCCTGTCTTGCCACTTGGATAAGTTGTGTCCAGGCGAGAGAGTGAGTCTGATGTTTGCGCAGCTCTTTCTCACTAAAAACAAATTCTTTGCGCCAGTCTTAACACTCACCTCGTCTTCTTTCATCTTTGTCTCGTCTTCTTTCCTCTCAAAATTCCAACGGCGATGGGCGAGTGCGGTGGCAGCAGGTTTGGATAGACTGGAAGCTGTTAGCACAGACCTACACGTTAGTGGCTGTGGGCTATGGTCGCTTCATCGTCGATTGAAGTGGAGGCGTGGGGAGGCAGCACCCACAATAGCTGAGCAGCCTTATCTAAGGATAGCACTGCTCACCTCAACTGAGGAAGGGGCTAGAAAAGGTGCTCTAAAGAAAGCCCACTTCACATCACCCTGACTGGTATACCGCGACCAGTGGGGATCCCTTTTTGCGGTCGAAACAAAAAGAAATTCAGCTTACTCAGGCTAGGAGCCTGGAATATTCGCACACTACAGGACAACTCAAACAACCCGGAAAGACGCACTGCACTTATTGCCATTGAGCTCAGCAGGTACAACCTGGACATAGTGGCACTCAGTGAGACCAGACTCCCTGATAGTGGCCAACTCAAAGAGCTCAGTGGTGGATACACCTTCTTCTGGAAAGGCAAGGGTGCAGTCGAACCGAGACAACATGGTGTTGGGTTTGCAATTAAAAATGACCTTGTCAGAAACTTGCAGTCCATGCCAATTGAAATAAATGACAGGCTAATGACACTCAGGATCCCAGTTGGGAAAAGCCAGTCAGCCACCCTCATTAGCGCATATGCGCCCACCATGACAAACCCAGATGAAGCCAAAGACAAGTTCTATTCTGATCTAGAATCTGTCATATGCTCTGTCCCGGCAGCTGATAAGCTGATTCTCTTGGGGGACTTCAATGCTAGGGTTGGCTCCGAAATCTCAGCGTGGCCAAATGTTTTGGGCCCTCATGGAGTTGGTTCATGCAATAACAATGGGTTGCGCTTACTTACTTTGTGCGCTGAATTTGGCCTGTTCATTACCAACACAAATTTTAGTCTCCCCGTGAGAAACAGAACGTCATGGATGCATCCCCGCTCAAAGCATTGGCATCTCATAGACTATGTCATTGTGAGGAAGACTGACAGAAAGGATGTCCTTGTAACAAAGGCGATGTGTGGTGCCGAGTGTGGAACTGACCACAGACTCATTGTTTGCAAGCTCAGACTAACATTGAGGCGCAATAGACGCCCTCAAGGGAAAGCGCCACCTAAACGCCTAAATGTTTCAAAACTCTGCTCAGCTGAGAAACAGAGCGAGCTCTCATCAGAACTCTCCTCAAAATTGGATTGCGTGACTTTTGACCCTGAGAACATTGAACAGAGCTGGACTGACCTAAATACGACTGTACACTCTTGCGCCAGCAGCACAGTTGGTTTTCCTGTCCGCAAGCACCAGGACTGGTTCAATGATAATGATAATGAAATCAAAGTGCTCATCAAAGAAAAAAATAGTCTCATCCAAGCTCACTGCAGTGACCCCTCTTCCACAGCAAAAGCTGATGCACTGCGTGCATGTAAGGGTGTACTCCAGAAGAAGCTGAGGAAAATGAAAAATGACTGGCTTGAAGAGCGAGTAAGAGAAACTCAAAAATATGCCGACACAAACAACACTAGAAAGTTCTTTGAGAGCCTCCGAGCTGTGTTTGGACCATCCCGCTCTGGCACTACGCCACTTCTTGCGTCAGATGGTTCAACACGCATTGTTGAATTGAATGCCATAATTCAGCGTTGGGCAGAACATTTCGGAGGTGTGCTAAATCGGCCATCAAATATAAATACTGAGTCCATTGACCGCCTCCCTCAGACTCCTATTAATGCAGCTCTTGCCAAGCCATTCACAGCAAATGAGACCCGGACTGCCACAAATCAGATGTCCTTTAACAAATCACCAGGCGTGGATTCAATTCCTGCTGAGGTGTATGCCTTCGGTGGAGAAAAGCTTATTGAAAGGTTGACCGAGTTGTTCAATCATATGTTGAAAGCAGGGAAGCTGCCACAGGACTTCAAAGATGCTTCAATCATCCATCTGTACAAAAACAAAGGGGACGGCCAAGTCTGTGACAACCATCGGGGAATCTCTCTACTTTCAATTGCTGGCAAAATATTGGCAAGAATGCTTCTGAATCGCCTTCTTGATCACCTCTCGTCAAATGACTTGCTTCCCGAGAGCCAATGTGGCTTTCGTAAAGAGAGGGGAACGGCGGATATGATTTTTGCTGCCAGACAGATTCAGGAAAAATGCATGGAACAAAATAAAGCGCTGTATATCACATTTGTTGACCTCACAAAAGCATCTGACACAGTGTGTCGTGAAGGCCTCTGGAAAATCTGGGCGAATTTTGGGTGTCCACCCGAATTCATCACAATAGTGCGCCAGTTTCATGATGGCATGCAAGCTGCAGTCAAAAGCAACGGCAGTGTTTCAGAGCCCTTTGCTGTCACAAATGGGGTAAAACAGGGTTGTGTCTTAGCCCCAACTCTGTTCAGCATCATGTTCTCTGCAATGCTACAAGAAGCCTTTAGCTCTCCTCATCAAGGGGTAAGCATCAAGTACCGAACTGATGGCAGTCTATTCAACCTCAGGAGACTTCAGGCAAAAACCAAAACCAAAAGTACTCAAGTCTGTGACCTACTATTTGCTGATGATTGTGCACTTCTGGCACACGATGAGGATAGCATGCAAAACTGTGTTGATAAGTTCTCTAGTGCCTGTGACAACTTTGGCCTCACAATAAGCACAAAGAAGACGGAAGTGCTCCATCAGCCTACTCCAGACGACAAGTATCCTGTGACCCCAAATATCAAAGTCCATGACAGTCTTCTGAAGGTGTCGGAGAACTTCACCTATCTTGGCAGTACACTGTCTTCCGCGGCTCGTGTTGATACTGAAATTCTCTCAAGAATCAGCAAAGCCAGCTCTGCATTTGGCAGGCTTCGAAAGAGAGTGTGGGATGTTGCCGGCATTCGCACAGACACTAAGCTGAAAGTGTACAATGCTGTGGTCCTTCCCACCCTACTCTATGGGGCTGAAACCTGGACAGTGTACCAATCGCATGCCAGAAAGCTAAATCACTTTCATCTGGCCTGCCTTAGAAAGATCCTAAGGATCAAATGGCAGGATAAAATTCCAGACACTGAGGTCCTCAATCGTGCCAAGGAATTGAGCATCTTCTGCCACCTGAAAAAAATTCAGCTACGTTGGGCAGGACATGTTGTCAGAATGCCCGACTCCAGACTCCCTAAGCAAATCTTCTTCTCTGAGCTCTCCAATGGAACGAGGAATGTTGGGGCCCCAAAGAGACGTTACAAAGACACTCTCAAGCAATCACTGAAGGCCTTTGCCATTGATGTGAGTGAGTGGGAAAAGCTCTCGCTTGATCGAGCAAATTGGAGGGCGGCCCTTACCAGAGGCAGCAAAGCATGGGAAGCTGACAGAGTCCAGCAGGCTATCAAAAAAAGAGAACGGCGCAAGAAAAGGCCCAGTGGTACTGAACCAACGGAGCACTCTTGTCATTTATGCGGAAGGGTCTGCAGGGCAAAAATAGGACTTATCAGTCACATGAGAAGCCATAAGTCATGAAAGAACAGTCTTTCCATTCTGTCCTCTGTGTCCTTTAGTTCTCTTTATTGTCCATGTGTTGAAATTCTCAACAATTTCTGTTCTTTATTCCTCTGGTGTTGTTAAGGTCATCATCATACCTGATGGACGAACTATTATTATTTCATAGATACTTAATATAGATGTGGTTTCATTATCTACACGGAACTTGGTCCGACTTTCAAACTACTGCATAATTCCAGGTTTTCCCGATTGACGTTGAGACATATAAATATACAGATCGTCACCTTAGAATAATAAGGTTCTAACTCCCTTCCCTAAACTTTTGAGAAATTGATGACTGAAGTTTCATATACTCATAGCTTTTAGAGATACGACCTTTTTTTTTTCTTTTTAGTCATACTTTCAAATTACACACCGAATCCGCCTGATGCTTTGACATACGATGCAGAAGGCCTGTAGACGAAATGAAATATAGGGAACATCTAAGCTGACATTTTATATCCAATAAAAATGTTATTAGTAAATGGTTTAGCAGATTTACGTGTAGCCGGCTCTGAGTGGTCTGGGACGAACCCCCCCCCCCCCCAAATATTTACGTCAGCCATTTCTGACTCAGTCAGCTCCACCCCTAGCACACGCCTTCCCCCTTTCCCCCCACACACATAGGCCTATTTCTCAGCCTCCAAATCAGTGTGACATAATTATTAAGTTGACCCAATCCCTATTAACAGGACAGTGTCCAGAAGGACTCCGGGTTTTTGTTGATGTGATTTCTTTTGTCAGTCTGTCTAGATCTCAGTCAGCGTTAGCTTTACACTCCTGTTTCTCAACCTTCATTGTCCTACGCCCCACTTCAACTTAAAAAAAAAAAAAAAAACACTATGATCGGACAAAGTCAGTATATAGTATGTACAAAAAGATTATCGAAATATTATATTATTATTCGGTGTGTATAGATCTATATTCAAAAGAAGTTGTAATTGAAACTTCATGCCAAGTTTTTTTTTACCTATAACCATTAAAGTCGTGCACCTGTTCAGTTTGGTGTTTTAGTCCAAGTTAAACATGGAAACCGCCAAGATGACATAAACAAATAACAGTTTGTCTTTACAGTATGAAATTAAGATTTCTATGAAAAATTCCTACGCCTCATTCTGAAGTCCGACGTCCCACCCAAAATATTGCCATGCCCCTCTTTGAAAAACACTGCGCGCACACATTCCTGCTGTTCGCGTCAGAGGTAATACAGTAACGACTACATAATTTTATTCTATCGGCCACGCTTAAACCAAGAGGTATGATTTTAACTGCTTCGTGGAAATCTGGTTTTGGATTTTTTTGTTAGTTTAGTCAATGGCAAATTTTTAATATAACATAATGGACCCCAGGCATTTTGAAGTTCCTTTTACGTGAATTGGCAAAGGTTTTCGAAAGTTTCATGAGGCTGATGTTGGATTAAACAAGCCCCCCCCCCCCCCCACCCCGACTGCTCTTAGCATTTACACATCGCTTTTCTTATTTTTATTTGTCTTTCCTTTGTTTCTTCTGTTTTCCTTGTTTCTTGCCTTTTTCTGCCGATTCCCCTTCTTCTTCTTCTTCTTCTCCTGCATCTTTTGCTTCCTCTTCTCCAGGGAATTTCTCGATCTCCTTGAATTGGTAGGCCTATATAATCACAAATGTGACATACGTATATGATGTAGCACAGTCATTATTTACTAGCTCAGGGCTGGATTAAGGGCAACTGATTCCCTAAGCACAGACCAACCTTGGTGCCCTTAAGCCCTTCCATTGGCAAGATATTGTCAAAACTGACAAGATGCTAAGACTTAATATAAGTGTTGAATGTGAAATAATAGATTAAAAATTCAGTTTTCTTCCAACCAGATCTCACAATTTTAAGGCAAATAACCTTTCCTTTTTTTTTCACTTTCATTTAACATTATTTAGCACAAAGCAATATAAGCATTATAATTATTATGTATTAATGAGGCTTACCGTTAACTCTTAGATCAAGAAAATATAGTCTTACAGTAATTTTTTTTCTTTTGTGTGTTTCAGTCAGGTATTATGAGGCCCGCCGTAACTGAACTGCACTCACGTGACGTGACGTCATTGCTTACCATTTTTGTCTGAACTCCATGAGATTTTGATCACCAATCCGGTGTACGTACTTAGAGGGTTTCACTTTCACCGCACACATTTAGATCTCGCGCGCAACATGTCAGGATAAGGAGGTGTTATTTCAAATCCTGCATCTCTACGATACTGTTGACTATTCTTTAAGGAGTTCCTATCTCTGCCATGAATTTTTGTGAAGACTACAGGGTTAGGGAAAAGATTAGGTTAGCTAGTTGGCCACAACAGTTTTTTCGTTGGCGGCAGGGCCTCAGTAACTTTTTCGGTTGGCCATAGAAAAAGCTATCGTAAGTAGTATTTTGGCTACATTGCTGAAGTAGTCTCAGTCTGTTCTTCATGGAGATTTCAAAGACCACTGGGGTTGAGGATGAGACACGCAAGAATCCGTTTGTTTGCAAAGCAGCGAGGATTCGCATTAGCAACGCTTTCAAGTGATCTGAGCATGGAGAGAAACCGTCTGTAAGGGAAGCTGTTGATTTTTTTTTTGTTTGCTTGGAAGGAATTCTGCACATCCCCACCAACCAGACAACATACCCTTAACCTACCCCTAACTCTGCCCTTGTCCTAAATCCTAAGCCGGAAGGAGTTCCGTACTCGAGCGCCAAAGACCAGAAACTAACTAAAAGAGATGATACATAGCTACCCCGGGGGCTTTCCCTGATATGTCAATCTGACTACTGCCCAGACGAACATCGGCCTACGGCCTCGATGATACAAACTGACTAGACCCTCACGTCGTTACTTATCAATCTGACAATCTGACAAAGTGGCGCTCGAGTAAGGTACTCCTCCCCCTAAGCCTTTGCTTTCTGGATAAAAGGGTGAGTGGTAGGGTTAGGGATGCGGGTCGGTAAGGACTGCCGAATTCTGTAATTTCCAGAAAACACGATAAGGTAAGAAGGAGCCCAATATGAGTTACACAACTTTAGTCAGGCACGTATTTCATGTCCTGAGTGTAAGTCGCTGAGCCCTGCATTTATTATGAAACATCCATCTGCAGGACTGACTCGCCAGAGGGATGGGGGCGGGGGAGGGGGATGCTGGCCCCTGCTATACCCCGCTCATGTGCACTCCAACAGTCGCATCCTTGTAGTATCCCTGATACGTAACTCAAATGGAACTGCTCTTCTAATTCCCTACGTTAACTTGTGGGTGTGGACGGGAACTCGCAACACTTTCTAGTCTGAAATTCAGACCTAGTTCAAAGACGTTCTTTCTTTCGCTCAGTATAAACACAAAACGTAATACATTAGACATTAAAGTAAGGAAAATCAGTGAACTAGGATGGGATTTAGTATTTCGAGAAGTTGACTTAGGTGTTAGAAAGTCGATGGCCACTCGAGCCGAATATTCGGCTTTCCATACCGCTTCGAAAGTCCGCGAGCCGAATATTCGGCTTACCGTAGCGAATGAGAAGCGTTAGAAAAAATAATAAATATGATCAAATTTAAAATAAATGTGTTACAAACTCTGTTCTCAATCCCAGACCTATTGTCAAACCAGACCCCAACCCTTAATACTCTCCGTTCACCTACCCTTTAACCCACGATTCGGGTTAGGTACAGGGAAGGTCTTCCCCCCGTCCGCGCCACTTACCAAAAAGTTAACAAATATAATATGATGAAGACCTCCCCTAACCCGCGCTTTCGTTCTTTCTTTCTTCTTTCTTTGTCCCATACAAATACTAAACCCAACCTTTTGATGAGCCCGCTCAAAAGTCCCCTCTTTAGTGTGTTTTCTTGACTGGCGCGGACGGGCGGAGGACTCCCATAATTCGTTTGCCGGTTTACTTCATTATTATTATTATTATTATTATTTTATATAGCGCATATCCATTTTTAAAACATACTACACTGCTTCTTTCTCTCTCCCTGTCTCGCTCATCCTCTCTCTCCATCTCTCTCTATCTCAGAGCAAATTGTGACGCAGCCTGTTAGGCGCAGTACACAACTCACAACAGTTCACAACTCACAATACAAATAATATTTGAATATTTATTAATAATAAATTTTGTTGTTGCTGGTGGGGGGATGATATGGATAAATTTTAATCTATTAATTTCAATTTTGCCCGGGCAGCAGCCTGTTCGGCCTGCTCTTTACGATTTCCAACTGCCAAGGTGTCTTTAACGTGCGCAACGTACACACGGGCCCTCCGGATTTTTTCGTCCTTATCCGAGAAGACTAGGTACTCGATCATACCCCCAATAGTTGTGAGTTGTGTTCAGCGCCACAGGCAGCAGGATTTCAGCTCCACTGTTTTTTCAAATTTTTAGAAGGATTTTATATTTATTAGACTTTGAAGTTTGCACCAAAGAGTTCCTCTTGTTTCAGTGATTCTGAGGATCTAATTTATTTCAAGATGTTTCAACAAGTGATTTTATTCTATGTTTTATCTTATCTTGTGGCCATTTTTAGGCTTCACTGTGCTGATTTTAACACCAACACTCAGCATAACAACATGAGTGACCCAGTTACTGACAGTAGAGAGTCAGACTATTGTGAACACACTAGTGTAAATATGACCAGCTTTGTTTACACAAGAGAACAATTGCTCCAGTGTAGAAATAACAACAACATCAACAAACTGCCCAAGCAGGTTTTCCAACTACTGAAAAATCTACACATCTGTAAACAGAAACACAGAAAGAGGGGAGCAAGAGGTGGGACCAGAAGAAGAATAAAATCTGTACTGAGTGAGAGAAAAATAAACAATACAGTTAAAGGCTTCCATCAAAGTGGAATAAATAAAAACAACTTGATTCCAATTGACACAAGAAACAAATTTAGAGATGTAACCTGTGGAAAAAACATTCGTATTGGGTATACTAATGCACAGTTGTTACGAATCTGGACTGGGTGATAGTGCCCTCCAGTGTTAGGGTTCTGGTACTAAAGTCCCCTCTAGCTGTTATGAAGAGGGTCTTCTCAATGATGGTATTATGACTGCATTTTAAATCGAGAGGTATTTAATATTTAATCTTCCGTACCATGCCACACACTAAGAACAATCTGAATAAGTTTCATAAACAGACCTGCAGGGCCACAAATTTAATTACATTAAATTTCCTAACAATTTTGTCTAGATCTATTACATACTAAAGACAACATCAGCAGCATCAAATGAAAATTCAATAATATGTCACTAGAAGTCTTCTCTAGATTCCTATAATATTATGATAATTCTGACTCACTAACAATTTAAGTACTAATTATATATCTCTCAGATCTGGTCTGCCTACTATATATCAATCAATATACTAACATGGGCTCTGGCGACGATGTCACCTCAGCTATTTGTGCCTACCGCTTATAATGGATCGAGCTCGTCAATATAAACTGACGCAGTTAAGTCTAGAGATCTACTCTAGGATGGGCTGGCAATCCCCAGCCTCATCCAGACAAATCAATCCCAATTCACAGATGTGTATGCCAAACATTCATACTAGTTGCAAGTCAATATAAGTCTTTGTCTTGCATTCTTGGGTAGCATTCCTAGTATACGGTATGCGGCAATTCTGTCCTAGTGGATAACTTATGTTCAGCTCCTCGTTCATTGTTGAGTCATCAATGGACAAACACTTACGCTTGGTCCCTGGTGTTAGAAAACCAGGGAACAGTGGACAATAGCAGTGGGCATATCTCATTCAAGCATATGGCTTCATCTCAATGTCTATAGTGGACTAGACATGATATCGAACAGACTTAGGATTCTTCAGGCAGAATCGTGCCGACGCCTGCACAGATTGGAGTTTTCTGTATGGAGTAATGGACATAGGTATGGCTACACTTTTATACTGTGCAGCCACCTGCAAACTACCGTCCAAATCCCTAGATTTGATTGGTGCATCCATGCGAGCTCATCTCGCAGTATTAATATATTCTACGTGGGAGTTGGTCACGGCCTTGTACTAAAAACAGACAAGGTCAATTTAAAATGTCAAAACAATTACTGAAATCTTTAAACCCTCGTGCTTTCTACATTTTATGTACGAATTTCTGAACGCGACTAAGCGTCTTAAACTATCTATCCTTATTCACCCCTTCTCTTCCCTTCTAAGTGTTCATCAAAATCACGGGGTCGAGAATTGCACTGTCACTCCTAACTTATACATTTATTCTATCTCGCCCCACTTTCTTTCCATCTCTAAGAAAAAGTGTTTCAAAAACAAACTGTTCACGAGAACAGTTCAAGGACAAAATTACGCTGGTTATAATCAACGAGACCGTGAAAAATCAACTCCTTGCGAGTCCGTGACCCAGCACGGCAATGATAGTACTTAACCCATGACATCCCCCACCCCAGTGGAAATTTTAAGAAAAATTTACACTATAGGATCCAAGAAACCACAAAATTATTGTGGTGGGGGCTTAAGTACTACCGTAGAAAAGTCAGCCTTAAGTTTGAGAACAAAAAATTTAAGAACGTGCATATTGGATGGACAAAAAGCATACAATTATTGATGCCACGTTCTATAGAATCTAGTCTATCGAAACATTCTCACTCCACACAATCAAACTTCTCACGAACATTTATAATTACAATGAGTATATCACTGTATACTGCTGGATTAAAGTATAACTACAATCAAACAATCAGGCCTTACTGAAGGAATAGGCTCATAATTATCTAGTCAACACACATAATTGCTGCTTATATACACATTCACAAACAATATATTGTTAATTAAAATACTGTGGTATCCAATGGCAGCAGTAGCTCTGGTAGCTTGGTTTGCCATGTCTCCATCTCATTGACCCGCTGACAAGGGCGTCAGGTTTGTCAGAAGTTCAGGTCACAGTCCGGAATGACGCTGGTGGAAAGAGGATATTCACAAAAAAGGATTGTAAAACTGGTTCATAAAGTAGTGAACAAGATAATGTGAATCCATCCACCGTCCAGAATTGAGGGGGAAAAGCACTATCCAACCCCAATACAAGACAACACTCTTTAATAGGAAACTAAATTAGACGTGACAAAACATCAGCTTGGGAATTGTCACCGCCAGGGATAGCCCGGATAACAAACCGGTATTCCTGGAGTGCAAGACTCCACCTCGTTAATCGAGCATTTTTAGCCCTGTTAGACTTCAAGAATAACAACGGACGATGGTCCGTTTCAATTATAAACTCGGACATGAGTAGATATCGCGAAAATGCGTTTACAGCAAAAATGATAGCGAGGCACTCTCGCTCGATAATTGCATAGCGGCATTCCCTATCTAGCAACTTGCGGCTGGCGTATAGACACGGCCGCAAGGTATCGTCTCGTTCCTGCAACAACACAGCTCCTAATCCCTTGTCCGACGCATCAGTGCGGACAATAAATATTTGGTTTATATCTGGCAGTATGAGAATGGGGGAAGTCGAAAACAATCGTTGAACGGTACGAAGTGTATCAGTACATTCGGTTGTCCATTTCACTTTATTAGGAAAATTCTTTCTTGTGAGGTCCGACAACGGAGCTGTAAGCGAAGAAAAATTTGGAATGAACTTTCTATAATAATTAAGAAAGCCCAATAAACTACGAACTTCTTTCTTAGTTCGAGGGGCTTGGAGCTTTAAGATGGTAGTTATCTTCTTGTCATCAGGGGTCTGAACGCCGTGGGCAATTGTATGGCCCAGAAAATTAATTTCATTGTATCCTAAAAACACTTTACTGGGTTTCGCCGTAAGGCCAGCTCGACGAAGAGCAATAAAAACTTGACGTAGGGCTGCGAGGTGGCCCGACCAATCGGTTTCATAAATACAAATGTCGTCAAAATACGACAACACGGAATCCATATTCTGGAGCAATATTGTCATCATACGCGCGAAAGTGGCAGGGGCTGTAACTAATCCAAAAGGCATATAGCGCCACTGCATAAGACCCAACGGGGTCTGAAAAGCGGTATATTGCTTGCTATTCTCATCAAGCGGAATTTGCCAATAGCCTTTGGAAAGGTCAATTTTAGAAAAAATCGTTGCCCTCGCTAACTGCGCAAAAAGATTCTCCTGGTTGGGAATCGGTTCAGCGTCATATATCGTAACCTCATTAAGTTTACGATAGTCAATACAAAAACGCACTGTATCATCTTTTTTTTTCACTAAGACGATGGGTGAGTTATATGGGCTCGTCGATCGCTCTATCACTCCCAGGTGAAACATGTTACGTACCTCGGTTATTATAGTCTCCTGTGCGTGCAGCGGACGCGGGTATGGTTTAACAAAGACGGGTATATCCGTCTTTAATCTTATAACATGCTGTACCAATGAGGTATTACCTGGTAGATCAGTAAAGACCGTAGTAAACTCGTTAAGCAAATCTCTTATATCTTGTCTTTGCGATTCAGACAGATCTGGATTTATATGTACATCCGAAGTATTTTCAGAAGATTGCAGTGCGGGGATTGAATGCTCTATCTTAATAGGATCATCATCGTCAACTGAAACTAAGGCCGCATTGGCCTGAGCAACCACATTTCGGCGATTATTCTGACGATTATCATCGTCGGACAGGTACTGCTTTAACATATTTATATGGAAGACTTTGTCCTGTCCGCGAATCTTGATAAGATAATTTACTCGAGAAAGTCTCTTTAGGACTTTAAAAGGCCCCTTCCATGTAAGAAGGAGTTTATTTTTCGTCTCCGGAAGGAGAACAAGAGTTTGGTCTCCGACGGACAAGGTTCGCAATCGGCTACCCTGATCACAATATGCTTTATAAATACTCGCATGCGCACTCGAAGATTTTTGTGCGAGCTGACATGCATTAAGAATTCGATGTCGCAAGTCTACAACGTATTGATATGCAGACCGCGTATCGTTGTCGTCGGTGTCTGATCCGGCGAATAAATCACGGAGTATGGCCATTGGACCACGCGGCTTGCGACCATACAATAATTCGAAGGGGGAAAAACCCGTCGATGCGTTCGGTAGTTCTCGGTATGCAAAGAGAATAGCGGGGAGCTGTCGATCCCAATCAGTCGGCTTGTCGGCCGAAACCCGCGCAAGCATAGCTTTCATGGTAGCATTCCATCGTTCACAGCAGCCATTAGACTGTGGGTGGTATGGAGATGTCAATCTTTGTTTAATCCCTACCAATTCCAAGACTTTCTTAAAAAGTTCAGAGGTAAACTGTGGACCTCTGTCCGATAAAATTTCAACCGGAAATCCAAGACGCGAAAAAACAGTAATAAGGGCTTCAGCCACATGATCGGCTGAAATGTCTTTTAGTGGAATGGCCTCTGGCCAACGGGTTGCGTAGTCAATGACAGAAAGTATAAAGCGATGTCCTCTGTCTGACTTGTGTAGAGGGCCAACTATATCTACGGCAACGCGCTCAAATGGTCTGGAGACCATTGGCATCTCCTGCAGAGGAGCCCGCGATGCTCTCCCTTTAGGAGTACGTTTCTGACATACGTCACATGTTGATACGAACCGGTTTACATCTGCGTAAATACTGGGCCAAAAAAATTGCGATAGTATTCGAGACTTAGTTCTGGCCTTTCCCTGGTGACCCGCCAAGGAAGTGTCATGCGCGAGACGAATAATGTCGCGAGGAAAAGATCTTGGTACTACAAGCTGCATAACGGTCTCTCGCTTATTCCGAAAATTACGATATAATAAGTCATCTTTAATAAGAAACTTAGAGGTATCCGGCGCTGTAGGATCAACTTTAGTAAACAAATGTTTCAATGTGGGGTCTGACTGTTGCTCATCATGGAATGCACTAGACGTTATGTTCAATTCAATAGTAGGGTTACTCAATGCACTGTCTGCTCGCCGACTCGATTGTAGGCGTGTTGTCGCACAAGCAACACTCTCATCCTCAGTCCAAATTTCCAAGTTACCGATAGGAAACTTTATTACTTGAGGTACATTCCCTATGATTAAATCAGCCACCGGATTAGGCAGTACACATGCGGTAACAATACCTGTGAGAAAAGGTGTATCAATATAAACTTCTGCAAGACGGAATCGCTCTACAGATCCGCCAAAAGTAATACAAGTTACATCCTTATCCAAAAATTGTGTTGGACGGACTAGTGACTGCCGAACGCCGATAGTCGTGCATCCGGAGTCACGTAGAACGGAAGCGCGAATCGCGTTCACGCGGCCCTGGTAAAATGTTAATTCACCCAGTTCATGTAGGGCCGACATGAATGGAATAGCTTTTGATTGTCATGAAGATTCAGAATGACCGTCAGTCTCATAAGGTGTAGATTTAACAGAGCAGGCATTCGCCGCTTCCATTTTGACGGTACAAAATTTTTGTATATGGCCTACCCTATTACACCTAAAACACATAATACGATGAGGATCGTTTCCACGATAAGGCAGACTCTGCGGTCTATCATAATCATGATTATTATCAAAATGCACTCGTCGCGGCGGTCCCTGAGGCCGGTTATATTGTTGGCCTGGATAGTTGCCACGATAATATGGACGAGGCTCGTAAAGAGAATAGCTCTGGTATCCTCGACGCGGGGATAAATTACTGCGATTCGGAAAATCCCTCTGTCTAAAAAAAGGCGGCTCTGATTGAGAGCGCGGATTTGGGGCCTGACGCCGAGTCGGCCTTGAACGATCGTGTCCGGTTGGCGCTCCTTTGCCCACGTTGGCATAACACGGTGCTGTAGTTGAAGGCTTTGCCAAAGGACGATTTGGGTGGTCGGACGCATAACGTTCCGCACACGATGTGATTTCTTCAGAGGATGTCGGTGCCCTCTCTTTAAGGTGGGCAACCAAATCGGAATGACATGCCGTGTAGATTTAGTCTTTTAAGACCAAATCATAAAGTTGAAAATAATTTCCGGAAGTCACGTTCGCGAGTTCGATCCAACGATCTAAGT
The DNA here is from genome assembly GCA_963931925.1 of Onchidella celtica. Taxonomy (NCBI): domain Eukaryota; kingdom Metazoa; phylum Mollusca; class Gastropoda; order Systellommatophora; family Onchidiidae; genus Onchidella; species Onchidella celtica. The sequence continues at coordinate 65,315,989 of OZ007568.1, read as the reverse complement.
AATGTTTCAGCCGATTCACATAAGTTGAGAAATTTTCAGATGGCTCTGGTTTACATGCGCGAAATCTCTGATGAAAGCCATCTTCGGTATGTTGGAATCGCTTAAGCAGTGCTGTTTTAAGCTTGTCATAGTCGTTGGCATCCTCTACTTTGAGGCTATGAAATACTTCTAGAGCCTTACCTGTTAGTAAATTAGAAAGGCATGAACTGTACATCGCCTGCTGCCATCCGACGCATTTCGCGTGTAGCTCGAACCGATGCAAATATGCGTCGATCCGGTCCAGTTTTTCATTAAACGTCGGAAGCTTCGGTTTTGTAGCATATGTATTGCTGGCAGCAGTGGGGGCTATAAGCGATTCTCGCTCTAATTTCTTTATTGCGAGTTCATGCTCCCTTTTTTCCCTCTCCACAGCCTCTTTTTCTCTTTCTCTTTCTCTTTGTTCCTTTTCTCTCTCTCTTTCTTCTTTTTCTCTTTCTCTTTCTCTTTGTTCCTTTTCTCTCTCTCTTTCTTCTTTTTCTCTTTCTCTTTGTTCCTTTTCTCTCTCTCTTTCTTCTTTTTCTCTTTCTCTTTCTCTTTGTTCCTTTTCTATCTCTCTTTCTTCTTTTTCTCTTTCTCTTGCTGCTAACCGATCCTCCCGGTCTCGGTCCTGCTGTATTTGTCGTTCGCACCACGAGGCGCATTCTTGTTCTGGTATACCCAGGGCCTTGGCAGATTCAATGTATTTGAGAAAATCGGCCATAATGTGTATTAAAATCTGTTACTCGTATTGATTCGTATAGAATCAAAACACTGGCACGCTAGTGTGTGCACAATTAGTAAGTATTTACCTACTGTTACGGTATACCGCGGTATCAATTATATTATCTCTAACAGTTACTCTCAATATTAATCCAGTGTCCTATGTTACCACTGCTTCGCGAAAAGAACGTTCTATCTCTCTCTGTAAATTGCAGGCAGTGTCACTTCCACTGCAAAAAATTTTATCTCTCTCTCTCTGAATATGAATACTAGTAAGGCAGTGCCGTCTATTCCACTGCAATAAAATATATAAGTATCGCCTTCAATGCGACAAATCAGTGTCTTAAGTGATCACTCTCAAAATGTATGTCTCTCTCAACGCGACGAACCAGTGTCCTCTGTTATCACTGTCAAAAATGTATCGCTCTCTCAATGCGACGAATCGAAAATATATCTCTCTCTCAACGCGATAAATTTGGAATATCTCTCTCTTCTCAAAACGCGCACACGCAGTGTCCTCTGTTACCACTGCAAAAACTCTCAAAACGCGAACACGCAGTGTCCTCTGTTACCACTGCAAAATTATTCTCTCTATATTCGACGTGAAATTAGCACGTGACCAAAATTTTTGAATCTCTCTCTCTCTCACATATCAATACCAGATTACAATTCAACGTGGTTTTAGCACGTGAAACACCTCAGGCATATATTGTAAACATAGCAATGTCAATATACTAGTTTAAAGTTTATAAAGGAAGGAAAAAAAAAATACACTAAACAAGACGCTAGACTCACAAGAAAGACGAACGATAACAGACCCTACAAGTCCTAACTTATATTACAGAAAGTTTAAGAAAAAGACAGGAGAGACATCTTCCTAAAGAAATGTGAGGAAGCAAGAGAAACGCCACAATCTATACGAATAATGGATCCCTAATAGAACTATTCACAGTGAAGCAAATCCCCCCGAGTTATCAATAGCCACCAAGGCACTCTAATATCCTTCGTAATGGCAAAGAAGATATGCTAAACTATGATCCCATCCAACCTCCCGCTCTTAAACTAAACATATAGTAAAGGAAAAAAAGCCTGTAAACACTGAGAGCGGAAAGCACCTCGCCCTCCTCAAAACTGACAATCAGATGGTTCACTTAACTTTTACTAGAGGAATTCAGATGGTGATGTCCTCAATCCATAGCTCGTTCCAAGTCCAAAAAAAATGTCGTCTTTCTGTTACAGGTAGATATCTAAGGTGAATGGTGTCCCTCGCCGGTGTCGTCGGGTCAATGGGATGATCAGCTCGTTATATGAAATTGAAACAAAATGTCATATTAATACAAACTGACTATAACCTATCTGTCTCTTAATCTAAAGTAAAAAGGACCTGAAATCACAATGTTATAACAGTACAATATGAAATAATGAACTAAAATGCAATAGATGAATCTAAGGGTAAGTCTGTCAATAGGTTTTAAGAATTATGTATCTAAATGGCATGGCAAGATAAAGGTTCTTTAGGGGGTCCCTCTCCAGTGTTACGAATCTGGACTGGGTGATAGTGCCCTCCAGTGTTAGGGTTCTGGTACTAAAGTCCCCTCTAGCTGTTATGAAGAGGGTCTTCTCAATGATGGTATTATGACTGCATTTTAAATCGAGAGGTATTTAATATTTAATCTTCCGTACCATGCCACACACTAAGAACAATCTGAATAAGTTTCATAAACAGACCTGCAGGGCCACAAATTTAATTACATTAAATTTCCTAACAATTTTGTCTAGATCTATTACATACTAAAGACAACATCAGCAGCATCAAATGAAAATTCAATAATATGTCACTAGAAGTCTTCTCTAGATTCCTATAATATTATGATAATTCTGACTCACTAACAATTTAAGTACTAATTATATATCTCTCAGATCTGGTCTGCCTACTATATATCAATCAATATACTAACATGGGCTCTGGCGACGATGTCACCTCAGCTATTTGTGCCTACCGCTTATAATGGATCGAGCTCGTCAATATAAACTGACGCAGTTAAGTCTAGAGATCTACTCTAGGATGGGCTGGCAATCCCCAGCCTCATCCAGACAAATCAATCCCAATTCACAGATGTGTATGCCAAACATTCATATTAGTTGCAAGTCAATATAAGTCTTTGTCTTGCATTCTTGGGTAGCATTCCTAGTATACGGTATGCGGCAATTCTGTCCTAGTGGATAACTTATGTTCAGCTCCTCGTTCATTGTTGAGTCATCAATGGACAAACACTTACGCTTGGTCCCTGGTGTTAGAAAACCAGGGAACAGTGGACAATAGCAGTGGGCATATCTCATTCAAGCATATGGCTTCATCTCAATGTCTATAGTGGACTAGACATGATATCGAACAGACTTAGGATTCTTCAGGCAGAATCGTGCCGACGCCTGCACAGATTGGAGTTTTCTGTATGGAGTAATGGACATAGGTATGGCTACACTTTTATACTGTGCAGCCACCTGCAAACTACCGTCCAAATCCCTAGATTTGATTGGTGCATCCATGCAAGCTCATCTCGCAGTATTAATATATTCTACGTGGGAGTTGGTCACGGCCTTGTACTAAAAACAGACAAGGTCAATTTAAAATGTCAAAACAATTACTGAAATCTTTAAACCCTCGTGCTTTCTACATTTTATGTACGAATTTCTGAACGCGACTAAGCGTCTTAAACTATCTATCCTTATTCACCCCTTCTCTTCCCTTCTAAGTGTTCATCAAAATCACGGGGTCGAGAATTGCACTGTCACTCCTAACTTATACATTTATTCTATCTCGCCCCACTTTCTTTCCATCTCTAAGAAAAAGTGTTTCAAAAACAAACTGTTCACGAGAACAGTTCAAGGACAAAATTACGCTGGTTATAATCAACGAGACAGTGAAAAATCAACTCCTTGCGAGTCCGTGACCCAGCACGGCAATTATAGTACTTAACCCATGACAACAGTCAGCATGTAATAAGACAACAGACTTGTGTGGCATCATTGGTGACTATGACATCGACATCATGATTATCACAGAAACCTGGATCCATGAACACGGTCATGAGCATGTAATTTCTAAACTCACTCCACCGAGTTATTCTTATAAATCATTTCCTAGAAAGAACAAAAATGGAGGTGGCATTGGTATTGTCTACAAAAATACTCTCTCTTCGGCCCTGATAGACTCCGGGCCACTGGAACCCCCCCCCCCCCCCTACACCCCCCGAGGGATTTTATGCCACTATGATTTTCTTAAACCTTAACATATAAGCTTTCATTTTCAACTTGTTTGCCCATTTTAAAATGTTAGGTTTAGGAATTATGGCCCCTGACAAAAGGTCACCCGGTGCATTTTCATCAAAATCCAAAAGTCAATGTAAATACTTAGTAATGTCATGAATTTACATATATATGGCCTGAAAACCATGTAAAGCTAACCAATGTCACATCACAACACATGTTAATGCAGATTTCAATTGACATATATAGGCTTTTAAGAATTTGAAATGCATTTTTCTCAAGTTGTAGGTACAATCGTGAAAAAGAATATTATAAAAACGAGTGCTACAACATTGACAGACTAATTTCAGCAAGAATATCCACTTTGAATCCATGTAATGATAACAATGATACTCTATCACTGTGTAGTGTTTGTTTTCTTAATACAAGGTCAGAGTCAGGTTGGGAAGATGATGCTGTACCCATCAAATTCAAAGGCATCAAAGTGTGATAACATGCATACAATGAAAATGATTATTCTCGAAGAGCAATGTCACAGTAACTTGAACAGGCTTTCAGTGTAGAGGTGGATTATGTGAGCTAAACATTGTAGTTTTAGGCTAGGCTCGACATCCTGATACTGAAACAAGCAATCACTTACTAAAAAAACATCTAATCTTCGCCATCACTATCACTGCTGTCAGATTCAGAAAGATCTTCATCTGACAAGAAGCTGATGTCCGGAGTCTCGACCTCTTCTTCATCTGTCCTGCCATCCTGAGTTTCTTTGCTAGAAAGAATATCCACAAGCTGTTGTGGGAGAATGGCATCTTGGCACCATTCTATAACGAGGTCTCCATCGGAGTTGATTTCCCAGCCATGGCCTTCTGGAGGAGGAATGTCAGAGTTGGCAACATCTGCTTTCTTCCAGATCATGGTTTGGTAGTTGGCACGAAGGGCATGCATTCTAAGAGTTGCAGCACATGGAGGTAAGAGGCTAAGATCAAGTCCGTCACAGGTGGACAGTGGACGGTGTCCTTTCATGGTGTACCTTTGACGCACGAGATCCCAACGCAGCTTATTTGTACTTGTGTACTTTGGCTTGCCATAAAGCTGACACACAAACTTCTCCAGTTGCGAGAACAGGGCCTCAGAAACTGTATCGGAAGTCCCCAGTGATTTAAACATCAACGCATATGCTGGGACTGTCTTCAAGAGACTGAGGGGTTTGCACTTTCCCTTCCTCACAAAAGCACTGTTGACATCACAGCCGGTAAATGCATGAAATCCCAGTATAGCATCTAGCATAGACTTGCCCAGCTTTTCACTCAGTGTCTTGATGTTTATCAATCTCCGTTTATTTCCCATTCCAGTGTGAAAGAAGAGTTGGTGCTGAAACCTTTCACTGAATGCAAGAAGCAACAGGAACACATCAGTATCTGGTGATCTCACAGTGATACTGCTGGTGTCTGCCAACTGATCAGAATGCAGGCTGTGCAGAATAATCAGAGTGTCTGCTTCTTCATGGTTTGATGTTAGTTCATCGACAGGTCTCGAATCAGTTGGGATACCGTCACTGCTGGTAAGAGAAAAACACTGCTGGTCACACGTGAACAGCACCTCTCTGTTCTCCAACATACTGGCATATGAATCCCTTTCCCACTCACTTAGCAAAAACTGTGTGAACTGCTTCTTGTTGCCACTGTTGGAGAGAAATTGTTTCCATTCTCTTGGCAGTCGGGTTGAAGGCCCCCTCACAGCATACCCTTGAGACTCACCTCTTCTGGTTCTTTCTACGGCCTTGATAGAATTGTCCCTGTATGTGTCGGTCACAAAATGAACCTTGGGAACCTTTGGAAGGGCACAGAATATCTTGAAGGCTAGCTCACCAAATGTGTCTGGTAAACTAGTCAGTGAATGGAAAGGGCATTTCCATCCATGACGTGTACATCATGTTCTCCCTTTTCTTGTCTGGGAATCTGAATGGCTGATGGATCCTCTAGCTTGTGCATCAAGACAGCCTTATCTGTCTTTATGGGCAAGCCGTCTGCTGTTGCTAAGGCCCAGGGCACAGGTCCAAGAGGATACGTCATCACTTTCTCCATGTCCAAGTTGTGCTCCTCTGACAACACTACCAACTGTCCGAACAGATTTCGCTGTGCAGTCACTCTCACCACATTCTTCTCAGAAGTCTTCATCTTGGTTGCCTTCTGCAGGTGTGCAAAAGTCTTAGCTGAGCTCCGTTTCAGAGGCTGGTGGAAGGTCTCAGATTTGTCTACCAGTCTGGTCTGTATGAAGTTTTCGAGCATTGTCTGACCTTTTTTCTCCAGTGACAGAAGGTCTGTCGTGACATCTTCTGGTGCCTTCATTCCTGATGACACTGAAACAAGGTAGTCTGTCTGGACAACATCAAATGGGTTGATGAAAGATGAAAATGAAGTGATGACTCTTTGGACATCTTCCTCTGTCCGTTTCATCTGGGACTGTTGCAGGTCCTTGTGTGCATCTTCATTTGAATCGCCAAGTCCAGCCTCACCTAAAAGAGCAGCAACATAACTAGCTCTTTTGTGCCGTGTCACACACCATCTGTGGTATGCTGGTATGTTCCTGCTGAAACCAATTATGCCTCCTTTGGATTTTGCGTGGCGGTTGATTGTTTGTTCTATTGTCATATCAACTGCATTTTCCCTTCATTTGCATAATCTCGTGTGACTTTGACCTTTGGCAGAAATCTACAATTTTTTCCCAAGAATAACCTTAGGTATTCTTAAGTGTATATAGATAATATCAAATGTATTCTGATTCATTTGTGGTGTTCAGGGGTATTTTAGTGAATATGGTCCATACTACTGATTGTTTTGAGAAAATGGGAAAAGAAAATTGTTTTTCTCTCTATATTTCAATTTTAAAAAATGACTTAAAAATTCATAATTTCTGTATTTTCTAATTTTTTCAATCAAATATCTAAGACATTAAACTAGATGCTATGGGCAACATTTGAAGCTATTAAAAACAGTTTTTACAATTTTGAGATTTTTTTGCACTTGATGACCTTTCAAGGGCCATAACTCCGAAACCTAATATTTTAAAATGGGCAAACAACCTGTTTTAAACCTAGCATATAGTCCTATTTCAGAAAATCATAGTGACATAAAATCCATCGGGGGGTGCAGGTGGTCACCCGGTGGCCCAGGGCCTATGAACTTTGGTGAGAATCCTGATACTGTTACTTCATTTGAGTCTGCGATTATGACTTTGTCATTACCTCACAAGAAAATAAAATTTGTCCTGCTATATAGACCACCACCTAACAAGAAAAACAATCTCAAAACATCAGATTTTTTGACACAATTTGAAGAAATTTTGATTTTAAACAACATCGAAAAGCAGGAACTTGTCTTCATGGGTGATTTTAACTTGCATTACGACTCCAAAACATCTGCTGATGTAAATTTTATGAAACGTTTATTTCATGAACATCAAATGACACAACATGTTGAATCCAGCACACACAAATTTGGCCATATTCTTGATTGGATTGTTGCTTCGTCCAAATTTACTTTTGCATCAGCGGTGGTAAATACCAACAAACTAATATCTGACCACCATTTTCTATATTTCGACATTCCTTACAAGAAACCCTTGCCAAAGAAAAAGAATGTAAAATGCAGAGACTTGAAGAAAATTAACTTAGAAAATTTCAAATTAGATTTGAGAACAACGTTGGCTGACTCAGAAGACATCAATGCTGAAGTTCTGACAGAAAAAATCCAAAGCGTCTTAAACAGTCATGCTCCGGAAACATCAAGGACTGTGACCGACAGGACACCATCACCATGGTTCACGTTGGAAACAAAAGCAGCAAAACAGGCCAGGCGACGAGCAGAAAGGAAATGGAAGAAAACAAAGTTACAAATTGACAAAGAAATATACATTCACCATAAGAAACTTGTGAATGACACCATTCGAAAAGCTAAATGTGACTATTACAACTCAAGGTTTTGTGAAATTCAAAATTCAAAACAATTTTTCAATTTGTCCAATGATTTGTTGGGCAAACAGAAAAGGATCAACCTGCCAACTTCAATAGAAAAGGAACATCTACCTAATGCATTTGGGGACTTCTTCCTGGACAAAATAGAAAAAATTAGAGACAATTTAAGTAGTTGTGATATAACTAGTGAAAATTCTGTATTTGTTGGGAATAATCTTTCTTGTTTCAGTGAAGTTACCAGTGATGAAATCAATGACATAATTTGTTCTGCTGCTACTAAGCAATGTGAACTAGATCCCATGCCCACAGACTTGTTAAAAAAATGCTTACCTGATCTTTTACCATCCATCACAAAAATTATTAACACTTCTTTATGTACAGGTGCTGTGCCAGAGACCTATAAAGTCGCACTCGTTAAACCTTTGCTTAAGAGAGTTAATCTTGACTCTGAAAACTTGAAAAACTATAGACCAGTATCTAATCTTCAATTTTTATCAAAGATTTTAGAGAAAGTAATTTTAAAACAACTACTTGGTCATCTAAACAATAACGCTCTCTGTGAATCATTCCAGTCAGCATATCGTGCAAATTGTAGCACTGAAACTGCTTTATTGAGGATTGTTAATGATTTGTTTGGATTACTGGACAAGGGCTTGGTTTCGTGTTTAAACATTCTTGATCTATCAGCTGCCTTCGACACTATAGATCATGAAATTATTCTTTGCAGATTAGAAGCAACCTATGGGATCTCTGGTATAGCTCTGAAATGGTTCAGGTCCTATCTATGTGACCGAAAACAAATTGTTGTAACAGATAACATAAAATCAAAAGAATACATACTGCCATATGGTGTTCCACAAGGCTCAGTTTTAGGTCCCACTCTCTTTATTATGTACATTGGGCCCCTGTCTAATATTTTTAAAGATCATGGTTTTTATTACCATCAGTATGCTGATGATGTGCAACTATATCACCCTGGTACGTCTTTAGGTCATGTTGACAATGTTATAAAAGATAGTGAAAAGTGTATTATGGACACAAAAGAATGGGTGAACCAAAACAAGCTAAAGCTAAATGAAGACAAAACAGAAGTTATGATTATTGGAAAGAAAAGACAAATTACTGCAATTAAAAATGTAAAATTAAATCTTGGTGAAAGCACTGTAGCAAACGTGAATAAAGTTAAAAACTTAGGCACAATTTTAGAATCAGATCTGAGCATGGAAAATCAAATAAGTTCATTATGTCGATCATTAATGTTTCAATTAAAAAACATCAGCTCTATTCGTCCATTCATATCCCAAGAGGCAACTCGAATACTTATCACTTCACTTATGTTTTCAAAGCTTGATTATTGTAACTCTCTGCTCTTTGGAATTCCGAGCAACAAAATAAAACGCCTTCAGATAATTCAGAATAATGCAGCTAGACTGATTTTTAGAAAATCAAAAAGAGAATCTGCCTCAAGCCTTATTGACCAACTTCACTGGCTTACTGTTGAAAACAGAATAAAATTTAAAGTTGCAGTTTTGGTTTACAAATGTCTTGAAGGTTCAGCTCCCTCCTATCTTTCGGAACTTTTGAAAAAACATGAGTCTGATAGATTTTTAAGATCTACTACAGAAAACAAACTGGTTGTTCCCAGGTGTAAAACATCAAATTATGGAGATAGAGCTTTTAATTGTTTTGGTCCCTGTGTGTGGAATTCTTTACCACAAGAGGTTCGAAATTCTGCCTCTCTAAACATATTTAAAAACAGGTTAAAAACATTTCTTTTTGAAAACTGAATTTTATAGCTTGCTATGGATGTATAAAACTAGTTTGTCTGTGTGTGTGTAAGTTTATTTGAATGTGCTTTTATGATTTTTTACTGTGTACAGCGCCTAGAGCTTTTAATGTTTTAGTCCTGGCGCTATATAAATGTATATATTATTATTATTATTATTATGGATGTATAAAACTAGTTTGTCTGTGTGTGTGTAAGTTTATTTGAATGTGCTTTTATGATTTTTTACTGTGTACAGCGCCTAGAGCTTTTAATGTTTTAGTCCTGGCGCTATATAAATGTATATATTATTATTATATATTATTAATAGGATCAGGGACTTGAAAATATGAGAAAAATCCCAATTTCCAACATGCCTGCACTGCTCGGGTTACCCTTGGCATGAGAGGCGAGCACCTTGCCTCTAGACCACCTTGTCCCTCACTGTGCCTCTCGATAAGACACATTTAAAGAAATACTAAATTTAAAGAAAACACATTGAAGAATTTAATTGATAAAGAACATTAAACATTGTTACTTACATTTTATTGGCCACTTTTTGACCCCCAGACATTTATCAACCCCTTGAATAGCTACACTGACCCCCCAGGGGTTGATATCGCGAAACTTTTTTTTTTGCTGCATCACAACATAACGAAGTAAGTTATGACAAACTGGTATTTTAAGGGCTTTTGAGGGACTTTTGGACACATTTTGAAACTTAAACACTATTCAAGGGCTTAAAAATCAAATTCATTTTATTTTTATAGAAAATTTCAAGACTTTTAAGCATCTGTTTTTAAATCATCTGACTAAGCACCGACTGGTCTTTGACAACACTGCGAGTAGCTTTCAGTTTCCGTAGATGACGAAGTTGCTTTATTTGGTACATCGGTTAGACAAGAAAATATGTGTACAATTCTCTTTTCCTGCTAATCTGAATTTGCACTTTGTCAAGAATGGTGTAAAAAGTGGTGTTACGAAATTTATCTCCAGCACCGAAAACAAGTTTACGGTATCCGCTTTATCTTTTCTTTGATGCCCCTTTATCTTTTCTACGGTGTCCCCTACTCCTTTGATGCCCTAAGCATGTGCTTATTTGGCTTGTGGCCCGTTTCATGAAAAGCGCCCAAGGCAAAGTTCCCACCCAAATATGGTGAAAATAGGCCCATGGGTACTTGACATGGCTGGGCAGCGTTTCATGAAATGCGCCCCGACAGTTTGGGCGGTCCCTTGGGTCACAGATAGTGGTGGGCGATATCCGTAATATCGAATTCGATACGATATTACGATTTTTCCAGCATCGATATTTTTCGATATCACAATATTCATATCGATATATCGAAATATATCGATATCTCCGATACATTTCCATCGTGAGGCAGGTGGTAGGCCTGCACCTGAATGTTTCCTCCTTTTTTCTCTTTTTTTTTGGGGGGGGGGGGTTAATGCGAGTGAGTATCATGTATGTGTGTGTGTGTGTAAAGGAAAGGAGGTGGGTCTTTTTTTTTCGTTCATTTTTATTGAAGAAACAACACAATTACCAGTAATTTAAAGTTCGATTATAATACAGATTGTACACACTCATAAAATGATATTTTGTCACACAAAGTCAAACTTAGTCAAAGTGTGAAACACATTTCTATATTGTTGAGGAAGAGAACTGAAAATGTTATTGGGATTCATTCAACCAATCTCCAATAACCAACACCATACACTGTCACATACATAAAATCCAAATCGTACACATGAAATCAAAATTTAACAAAATCATTATGCAATGCTGCAACTGACTTGTTCAACATGCATGAAAATGAATATGAATGAGAAACATTGTTGTTGAGGAAGAGAAACATGATTACTCTACACACACTGACTGACACACACATCCGATTCAAATCCAACAAAATCATATACATGTACTCAAACACGTCTAAAAACTACGAGTCGAAAATATCGAAATATCGATATTTGGCTTGCTGCATCGATACGATACGATATTTGAAAAAATATCGATATATCGATATTTCGATACGATATGCCCATCACTAGTCACAGATCCTGGGACACCCAATGAGTAGGCCCAAGGGCCAAAACAACAGCCCAAACATGGCGGGCGTGCGCTGATATATCGCGAGTGAGTGGACACCGATAGGCGATGCATCGCAATAATATTAGGTTCAAAATGCTAAAACCGGGTACCATCTATCCATTTTGATATCCTTCGTTCCTTAGAATAGTTTTTTTCATCCATTCTCACACATGCGCGCCGATTTCTTCATTAGATCTAGATCTACTCGTCCGCTCGAATCAACCGCCGAGTGCCTTTCGGTTCGTCATCGGTCGATTCAATCCTACTTTCTTCCAACACCACACAATTATAATTTGATTGTGTACCATCCATGTACATACGAGTACCCTTTACTTGCTTTTTCATCCATTCCACACAATGAAGGCCAGCATTTTGATATAATTAGGCCTAATACGCCTATTCACAATTTACACGCAGCCACGGCCTTGACTTTGCCCACACACAGTGTTTCTACAAAGCTTGTTTCGTCACTGCCACAGTTCTAGCAGACGACGAGGACTAGAATAGTTTGATTTCATTCGGCCATTCTTTCATTCTGTTATTCCCTGCCCTCACTCTATCCCTGCACAGTCCCAGTCATGTTCCTCGCTCCTTTCGAAACCCCCTAATTTGCTGTATCAGATACCGTGCCCCCCTCCTCCAATTGTTATTGGTTTAATTATTATTATGATTATTAAATTGCATGCAATTTTTCATTTAAATTTCATGTTTTATTTAAGTGCTGTCACTTTCCCTCTTTCCTCATACTATTTTTTTTTCATCCTCATCCATTCCCGAGCCGATGTGCGCCGATTTCTTCGTTAGATCTAGATTTACTCATCTAGGTCTAGATGTACTCGTCCGCTCGAATCAACCGAGCGCCTTTCCGTTCGTCATAGGACATAGGTCGATCCAATTCTGTTGTTTTTTTCCACACCACACATTTATAATTTGCTTGTATTATCATCCACTTGCATACGAACACACCCCTTTATTTCTCTTCCTCTCCAACTCAATGCTTAATGAAGGTCAGCATTTTGATCTAGGCTAATGAATATTCACATTTTACACCCAACCACGGCCTAGACTAAGGCTAGTGACATACTATGCCGCGTGCTGTCGCGGTTTGCCGTTCCCGCGCGCGGCAGCTGCAAACCGCGTAAGTTTGAACCTGACATACTATGAGCGGCAAACCGCCCTCCAGTGCGTTTTTCTCAGTGTTGTTCGGTCATCAGCGTAGGATGGATGTGGCAAATTTTATTAAAATTGCAACTTTGTGCGCTGCTGAAAGCGAAGGGCTGCTGGATGCTCCTGGACGAGCCCGGACCTGCTCCGTTCACCCCTATAACCATGGCAGAGATCCTTTCCCTCGTTTTTACGCAAATATTAGAAACCACAACGATAAATTCTTCACCTATTACCGAATGTCTATACCAAGTTTTGATCACTAATTGCTCGAAGTGCTATGTCCTGCAATCACTAAGTCAGAAACTTCTTTTGGAAAACCAATATCTGCAGAGAAAAGGCTGACCATCACCCTCAGGTAAGGTTATTTTATCTACGCAAATAGTGAATATTTAGTTGATACTATAGCTTTTTGAGTATAAGAATACATTATAACAAGATTATTTTATCTAGAAATTCCATAAAACAAAATAACATGGCTTTCAATACCGTTTATTTAAAGAAACTCAAAATGTAACATCAGACATAAGAAAGAAAGGCTTTCACCCACTCGGTTCATTGAATTGATATGCTATCAAATCAAAGAAACATAACATTGCCAAATAAAAACAACATACACAACTGATTTTTTTGCCATTTCTAATTCATTGGGGATTGGGTGAAGGGGTGCAGCGACTCGCTATAGAACCTGTCGGGGATGCACTTGTTGAATAACAATCATTAATACTGGTAGTATTGGACCAAAATTGTTGTGGATCCCCTCCAAGACACTGAGGTTGGTAATAGTTTTGTGAGTAGAATTGTTGCGAGGAGGACGGACGAGAGGTTAAATACAAATTTTGAAAAAAATTCGCTACGTGTGTCCTAAATTCCCTGTAGTTAGGTTTTTGTAATCTGGGAGTAGGGACATCAAGTACGACTTGTCTGCATCTTCTGGATCGTTCTGTGGTGACTGAATTGTCTTTGCTGCATGGTCCAGGCTGCTAAGGAGGGATGCCTGAAAAGGGGTCATCTTTGATGGCTGGCTTGGTTTTTTGAAGACCCTCTTTCGGCCGCTTTGTGGAGAGTCAATGGATGAGGTTGACATTAATGAATCCTCTTGATCATCCAGTATCGCGGACTCATCAGGATCTGGATCAGCCGTGTTGTCATCTTCGTAGTTGCCACTTGTACTAGAAAGAAACAATTATGCAAATTTATACCCGCAATCTCTACTCATATGAATAATTAATAATAATAATAATATTATAATAAATGAATTTATAACGCGCCAGAATCCACAGAAAGCGCTCGGTGGAGCTTAGTCAATGTTATCAAATGACTTTTTACAGTACTACAGAATGTAAGGAGTGAGAAGCTATGCCTGCTGCCTATTACTGGCGCTACGAATTACTAACACTTGGTGTTCTTTAACCTACAAATTTGGCCCGACTGACCACATCAAATCAGCAAGGGATGTTTAACGTGCACAACAGGTGTTATGATGTACATAGTGGACGGGGCTTCTCCAAAAAAACATGCTGCACTGACGGGGGTTCTAGACCATTTGGATGTGAGGCGGACACACTACCTCTCAGCCACCAGCGACCAGAGATATATGTGCATAGGTTAAGAAATTAAAGAAACAAGTTTGGACTGTACTCTAGATTTTACCTTCTTTTTTCGGAGCTGGTACGAAGGAACGTCAGAGCTTCAGAATGGACATATTTTTTTTTTCTTTGAGGCACAGTCTCCACTCTTTGTTTGAAGGGATTTGAACATTGAATCCCTCATGTTCTTCCATTTCGCCTTCGGATCGTTCACTGTAAGAAGTGAAAAATAAGTTTGAGTATAAAACACGAAGACGATGTTTTCATAAGTCTAAATTTACATTCAAAGAGTACACTTATATACGGTTGTTTAGGTTAGGTAAAAGTTTGGGTTTGTAACTCTTCTGTAATTTTCCCAAAAACTATTTTCATGTTATATAATACCTGTGGATTGAATGAAAAAATTTTTATACCCTCTTCTGTTCTTCCGCAGATACCTGGCTACGGGGAATTCCTTCACGGCTCTTCAATTTGAATTCAATAATGGAAGAAGTACCATTGCTCAGATAGTTTTTGAAACATGTGAAGCAATCTGGATTCTTTTGAAAGATATTGAAATGCCCGAAGTAACTACTGAAGATTGGTATAGCATTGCCGAGGCTTATGAAAAAAAAACTAATTTCCCCAATTGTTTAGGAGCCATTGATGGGAAGCACATGCGTTGTATGAAGCCTCGCAGTTCTTCAACTACAAAAAAAATTTTTCAGTGGTTCTAATGGCTGTTGCTGACTCTAACCTTCGATTTGTCTCTATCGACGTGGGGTCGTACGGCCAAGAAGGTGATTCGACTGTTTTTCGAAACAGTGTTTTCGGATCAAAATTATACTCGGAACAACTCAATATCCCACAACCGAAGCTCTTACTTGGCACTAATGATGACCCCCAACCATTTGTTTTTATTGGAGATGAAGCCTTCAAAGTGCATACCAACCTTCTGCGACCCTTCCCTCAGCGGGAACTTGATTCTCGTAAACGAGTTTACAATTACAGACATTCAAGAGCTAGACGTTCAGTGGAATGTGCATTCGGTTTATTGGCGAATAAGTGGCAGATTTTCCACAAACCAATCATGGTTAGACCTGATTTTATAGATTCTATTGTCAAAGCATGTTGTATATTACACAATTTTGTCAGACGAAAGGATGGTGTCAATTATTATGACGAAGTTCAGGAGTCCCCATTCCGTGATGTCACTAGCACCGGGCCGGCTCCTCGTGTTTTAGGAATTCAAGTTCGGGATTATTTTGCTGACTACTTTGTTGGAGTGGGTGCTGTTCCATTCCAAGACAAATACGAGTATTGAAATAATTGTACCTCTGAAAATGTAAATAAATGCTAATACTTACATTTCTTTGTTTGTTCTTCCTTGCTGAGGGAATCCCATTCTTCGTAGACTCCAGTAGCTACAGTTACCCAGGCTTTATCTTTTGCAATTCTATCTTTATACTGCTCACAACCCTTGTCCCAGATAGCAGGCTGTTGCTCCACCATACTAATAATAACTTCCGCAGACATATTCGAAAAGTTCACAATATCTGAATATTATTTCTGAAAAAAAGAAACAGGACTGTGTGCGAGAAACGAAGTGCACCTGGTGATTGCACTGCAATAAAAATCCCGCCGCGGCGAGCGGGATAGTATGTCACTAGCCATAGCCTAACATGTGTTGTCTCTGAAAACCGCTCCCGCGCGCGGTTGCGGTTCTCATTTTCCCGCCGACATGCGCGGCAGAAAAAAATCAGACAGCGGCAACCGCTCCCGCGCGCGACGACGGTTTCTCTAGTATGTCAGGTCTCATAGGATAACACGTGTTGGCGGTTTTTTTTTTACCGCTCCCGCGTGCGGCAGCAGTTTGCCGCGTCTAGTATGTCACTACACTTATTCATGATTACTCAGGCCGCAGGGCTTGTTTCTTCACTTCAAAACCTAACCAACCGACGAGTTCTAATCGCATGCACTTTCCGAGTCGTATTTTCACCTTCGGAACACAATGTGTAGTCTTTCTGATTAATTTATTGTTTTTTAAAACGGGTTACGATTGGATTATCCTAATTTTCATGACACTTGACTAAGTAACGAGAACGTTTAACTTGAACGGTTGCGGTGAAGAGTCCCACCGCAGTTCAACACTGGCCAAATGATGCCAGCTTCTAAAAATAAATGTGTAACGGTCAGATGAGCAAGCGCCCTCTTAGGCACAAGCGTGGGTACATTTCATGAAACGCGCTCATCAAGTACCCGCCCAGCTGGAAGCACCCTGACCTTTTAGACACCAACTTTTGTCCCATGGACTGGGCACTTTTCATGAAACCGCCCACTCCCGCGGCACGGAGTTCGAGAGACGTCACGCATAGCTATGACGAGGAAAGTGATTGACTCGCAGTCTCACAAAGCGAAGCAAGTTCGGGCAAATCCGTAGATCGGATAAAATACATTCTATTCGTCATTTCACATGTCATTCTGCATCTGGTCATGAAGCGGCAGCTGCTTGACCTGAACTGGTAATATTGAACATGTTTTCACACCTGCATGAGCCAATGTGGCGTACAAACTGTGTAAGCTGGATGTGTAATCATGTGTATTTCCATTTAAATATCGGATCGGAGTTTAATGTGTATGGTGCATGTGTCTTGAACTGAAAAGTGGTTTTTACTTTCACAAGTAGGTGCTCGGTCAGAAATGTGAAACAAATTCAAGTCTCAAAGTTTGAAAACAAATTATTTTTCATTTATTTATTTATTTATTTATCGACATCGATTGTCCTATTCTGTCATATATATCTCAAACTACTCACAGTCCATCTTCTCATTCATTCCGCCATTCCTCTACTCCACCATCATTGCCTTCACTTCCTTGTCAGCAACTCTTTCTTCACGTTTTGCCTTTTCCTATAGAACTGCATTTTCGTATGATTGTGTAGATCATGCTCGTTCTACCCCATTTCTTCGAACATTCTGAGGTCGAATAGAGAAAATACTGAGTTGTGTTGACTGTCCAGCTATAGCTTCCTGGGTAAAACACTATGACCCCTTAACACATCAGCCCTTTGGTTGGCGTGTCTCTTGCCGGCTGTAATTTCAGACTGGGATATTAAATGATCTATAATTGTGACCAACCTTACAAATGAATAGTGTTTGGTTTAGCCTCGTATTACTCAGTGCAGAAAGTTCGGTAAATGCCGATGATTATGTAATTCTCAACTCCCGAGGATTTTACAGTGGGTTAGGATCGAGGCCTGTTCAGTGATTTAGATGAGCAGGCAAGCGGTTGTGTTAAGGAGTGATTAGGCTGGATGGATAGATAGATTGATAGATAGATAGACAGATAGATAGATAGATGACAGATGTTGTGTTGATGCCCTCGCCGAATATTTGGCGGGAAAAGTTGTTTATTCCAGAACATTCTCTTCTGGCAGGTAAGAATTTTTGTTAAGATTATCATTTGAACGAAAACAGACCAACTTTGGGGGGAAAGCCGACTGCCGCCATTACTATTACTTTATTGTTCTATGCATTCAATCAGAATGATGGCCCGCTCACTATCTGGCGGGAAATACTTCGTCACTTGGTCTCCATCACCGGGTCCAGTTCAAAAAGAAACCAACATTACGTAAGTGACCAGCATAATAAACTCCATTCTGGTGAAGAATATTATATTTTTAGTATAGTTTGTCTTGCAGAACAGAATAAAGAATAAAAGATAGGTAAATATTGTCATATTATCATACATTCAGTAACACTAGGGAGACGGGGAACTCCCTACAGATGCATGTGTGAATTTGGGAAAATTAAAAATTACACAATCTTGAATCATTAGCGCGGGCTTTTCAGCGCTGAGTCTTAGACATTTCTGATTTCGAGGACTGTGGCAACCTAGCCTATCGCCTGGCCTGGTAACACATGCAACTCATTCAAATTTCATCTCAGTAGTTTATTTAAATTAAAAAAAAAATTTTTTTTGGTGCTATTTACTCTTGATATGATTTTGTTGAAATTTCTGATTGATACTGTAAATTAGTCTTTCGACAACAACCGTGTCATCGAGCTTTGCCGATGTAAATGCTGAATTGTTGAGTCTACTTTTGTTTTCAACGCCCCACCCTTCGACACAAACAACTAAATTACTCAAGTATCATTATTTCATAGACCATTGCCTCCAAGTGCGTGCCCAGACTTTGAATTGTCTGTTTCGGATTTTTGCAGAAAATCAGCCATCTTCCTGTTTCAGATTTCTAAAATCTGTGTTGTCTGGCTATTGCAACTGAACCTGACATGGCTCCAGGGCGGCAAAAGGTTAGCATTTGTTTTTGTTTTTTTATAATTTGTTCAGAGCCCCTGTTGACGTGATTGTTTTTAATTCATTTTTTTTTTCTTTTCACTCTCTGTCTCTGCCCCTGCGTCTCTCTCCGTTTTCTACATTGATTATTCGGTCTTGGTTACATGATAAATCTGAGGGTTCAAACTACAGTGTTACAGTGGTAAATTGGCCAGTTTGTTTACTGTTTACAGAGATTTCGCTCACCCCATACGGAGGAGAACCGCCGGTAAGTTTGTGATATCTAGCGACGAGACGCATCAAAATCGCGCCGTACACCGTATGTTACTCTGACTCAGGGGAGTCTACCAAAACCGCAAAGTTTTGGCCCCTGATTAGCCAAAATAATAGTGTGTCTTTCCCATAGATATACACTACTAACCGGTCTTTCCTAAAAGCCAGCCATAGCCTTGCAAGTCCATCTAACGACGTCACACATATCTTGAGAACTGACTAAGGTCTTATTTATTTGGGTGTATTTATAGCAGTTACTTCCTTGGGAGTAGTTGTCAAAGGGTATGGTATTCCCGAACGTACAGAAAACAGCCAGGACTAGGAAGTTAAGGTATTGCTAGAGATATAATATGCGCAGTATACGACACGGTTGGTGTCTCTGAAAACAGGTACAAAAATGCAGGTGGTTTCAGCATTGCAAAGGCTGCCCTAAAATATGAGATGAACTAATAAATTAACCGTGGCAAAGGCAGTATTTTTTTTTTTTTTTGGTTGTAAAATGCACAAATAGGCAGGGGCGAGCGGCTGGCTTTTGGTCAAAATAATCATACATCATTAACTTACACACCATTGTCTTGGAATTCTTTCGATCGAAATAACCATAATTGATTAACTGACACACCATTGTCTAGGGATTCTTTTTATCGAAATAACCATAGTTGATTAATTGACACACCATTGTGTTGGAATTCTTTCAATGGAAATAACCATAATTTATTAACTAACACACCACAAAGCCTCAAATTCAAAATCAGAGATGTCGATAGATAGGCTATTTATACGTAGAACCCTACAAGTGAGAGATGTCAGAGAATGACAAATTCGGGTAACAGACGTGTGAACAAACCAGAAAGTAGATTTACAAGGAAGAAAAATTAATGATGCATGATGTAAGAAGTGTGAGCTGGGTTTGTGCTTTTGTTTCGTGGTTAGACATACGAATTTGAGTGTCCAGTCTCATTTGCCTCGCCCTGAATCAAGCACCGACGTTTTTGAGAGCCTGAATAACAATTTTCAATTTGTTAGGCTTATTTTATATTTAGAAGATATACGGAATACGTGCATTTAGCCTCATTCATATCATAAAAACAGTGGTATGACAATCCAATTATGCGTGGCGGGCCCCCGAGCGGGAATTCCCGCTCCCTTTTCAATGCTGACGCTACAGGCATTTCAATGAGAAAGTACGGTACTACGTCTGACGCAGCGCAATGATAGCATAGGAGGAGGATTCGAATGTCATGTGTACATTTTGCCTTATGCGAAAACTTAGGCGAGGGTGATATCTCCAACGCATACACTTTATTCAGGGCCGGATTCAAACCTAGGGACGCCCAGGCACCTTCAGATTTGGTAGGCCCATCATACACAGAAATTAGAATATGCGCCAACACACCAAATTTGCATATCAAAGTCTATTTATTGATCTAATTGGAACTGACACGCTATACGTACACAGAAAGGTTGCAAGAGTCTTAAAGTAGGATCTTAAAGAAACAGATAAATATATTTATTATATATATGTAAATACATGCCAGCAAAGCTCCAAGTAGACTTTTGTGGAAGACAAATCACAAAAAACTAGCTCTGCTACAATGTACTCTTTAGTTTACGTAGTTGAACTCATTATTATATTTTGATGTGGACTGGGGGGGGGGGGGGTGTTGGCTGGGGAAAAAGTTAATTAGCATCTATATTTTATGACATCACTGACCCATTCTAGATTGCCAGTAACGAAAATATTTTTCCTTCATTTTTCAATCATATGAATTTTTAATGACTAGCTGAGGGAGAGAATTTGTCCAAGCTGGTGGTTCTCAACCTCTTTCAAGCAATCACTTTCTTAGGTTCCAGATTTTCTGCCATTGCCCCATCCCCCACCCCGCTCCAAATCCCCAAGATACGTTTCACAAGAAGACAGACTGCCAACAAAATAATTATGATGCTCGGCTTTTCAAAGCTTTATATAATGACCACAGATGTGTTGATAAGATAAGATAAGATAAGATAGATTTTATTCGTCTTTGTACAGGGAAATTTGTTTTAATCATTGAATACATAGCAATACAGTTACAGAAATTATGATATATAGCGCGCACACGCACACACACACGCACACACACATATGTATATATACACACACACTAATAAATAAACAAAATTAACAGTGCACACAATATGCTTCCGTTAATAAAACACATTGACCTGGCACGCAAGACACAATTCAACTGTACACAGATTACGATCAAGATGACCATCCTAGTTGATGATGGAATAAACGATTTAAAGTAGAGCTCAGTTTAGTTTTCTTTGACAACAGCCTTAAACTTCTTACACATCTTATGAATTCTTTGTTCAGGGGATGTTGGGGGTCATTTATTAGATTATTAGCTTTTTTAATACAAGCACCAGTGTACAAGCTCATCAAAATATGGCAGATCACAGTTAAAAATTTTTGAGGCTTTTTTGATTAAAATATTGATCTTATTTTAATCTTTTTGTAAGATGTTACCTCCCCAACAGACAACTCCTTACATTAAAACGCTCTGAATAGCCACGGTGTAAAATATTTTCAGAATGCTTTTGCTAACTTTTAAAAAGCGGAGCTTTCTGAGGAAATACATGCGCTGGTTGGCTTTCTTGTATACATTATGTTACATGCGCATGCCAGTTAAGCAATGCATCAATAGTAATGCCAAGATATTTGGCCTCTCTGACAGTTTCGACCTCTTCATTGTTGATAGTAAGAGGACAAACAGGATCATTGCTATTTTCCCTGAAGTCAAAAACAAGCTCTTTTGTTTTCTTAACATTCAGTAGAAGGTAGTTGTTATTACACCAACGATGAAAGGATTGTAGGCCTACAATGTTAGAATATTCGTGGCCAGAGTTAGGTAAGCAATATATCACAATGATCCATATTATCATAATCGGAGCGTGTCTTTTAAGCTTGTTCGTTGTGAAACAGAAAGCATTTTTTTATAAAACAACGACAGCAACAAAAACCTTTTTTTTTACTTCATAAAACCCATATAATATGCGTGAAGTAGTCAGTGGCTGTCCTGTATTCGCCCCAAAATCGTCCTTCATTCATATTTTCTCCCCTTTATCGTTTTCGCCCTCTTGAACCCCGCCCTTTTCTTCGTTGTTGCCCCTCTGGAAATCAAAATTGCCCATTGGGAGCGATATCGCCCATGTTGAGAACCAGTGGTGTGAGTTTAGACCTGACAGTGTCGTATGTTTTGTGTCACACACACACATATATCATAGACCTTATCACACCACACCAAAGCAATTGCTTTATAGCTCGACAGTCTTCCGTTTGATACTCGGAAACGCTAACCTTAGTCAATGATACCGAGTGGGTATTGCCAGTTCACCAAACGGGAAAATCCAGAATTCATTGGACAGTTTGAGTTAGTTCGTTGCAATTTCCTTGACACTCCTTGACAGTTTCAATATTTCAATGTTTTCCATTCATTAGAATTGGAGTATTTGTGACACAACATTCATGAATTAGTTCATCTATCTGAAAATGTTTCCGTGATCAAATTCAGTGACCAGGTGACAGACTGTTCAAGTTTACACTGCAAGCAGTATACACCATCCTGTTTATGTTTGTGGGCGATTATGTTTAGGCATGTCGTATTTTTTCATGCACTCCGGCCACAACTTCGGCACTTTAGCGTACTCCCCACAGCCGTTAGAGAACTTGGTATGTATGGTTTATGTAATATCCATGGTTTGACTAGTCCTCTGGATCTGGGTCCTAAGTTTAAACTTGGTCAGAGTCGCTTGAAGAACAAATATTTTCTCGACAGACTATCAGATTTTTCATACAAAAATCGTGACTCAGATCTGTTGCGATTTGTGCTAATAGTTTTACGGTTCCTGATCATATCAACTATGAACGGTTTGTTTCCTTGACCAGTCTGCATGTAGCTAGCGTGTACTATTTAATACCACTACCACAACAGCGACTTTCACCACTGATACTGCTACAATAGCTACTAGTACTAACAAGCTCTGCTGGTATTATCACGTTTTTCTCCCACATTGACTCCTACTGCAATATTGGCATTAACTGCTAATACTACCAATTACTGCCATACCACAATCACTACCATAATCACAATTACCACGTCCATGCCAAATATAATGACAACAATCGCTACAATAATCACAACAATCGCTACCATCACCACAACAATCATTGCCATCACCACAACAATCACTACCATAACCACAACAATCACTACCATCACCACAACAATCATTACCATCACCACAACAATCACTACCATCACCACAACAATCATTACCATCACCACAACAATCATTACCATCACCACAACAATCACTACCATCACCACAACAATCATTACCATCACCACAACAATCACTATCATAATCACAACAATCTCTACCATAATGATAACAATTATCACCATCATTACAGCAGCTGCTACCACAACCACTGCCATGATCACAACAATTGTCACCACAATCACAATTACCACGTCCATGCCAAATATAATGACAACAATCGCTATCATAATCACAACAATCGCTACCATCACAACAATCATTACCATCACCACAACAATCACTACCATAACCACAACAATCATTACCATCACCACAACAATCACTACCATCACCACAACAATCATTACCATCACCACAACAATCATTACCATCACCACAACAACCATTACCATCACCACAACAATCACTACCATCACCACAACAATCATTACCATCACCACAACAATCACTATCATAATCACAACAATCTCTACCATAATGATAACAATTATCACCAGCATTACAGCAGCTGCTACCACAACCACTGCCATGATCACAACAATTGTCACCACAATCACAACTACTACTATAAACACAGCAATCACTACCATGCCGCTACAATCACGAACATAACAAAAACCAGGACCATGGCCATCATTCACCACCACTAACTCTACACCAGCATGACAGGAATAAAAGAATTTATCATTGCTGAGAAAGATGTATTTCCCATGATTTCTGCTATTTGACATCTTGTTGCTGCTGTTGTTTTTCTCAGACAGGTGAAGATGGCAAACCGGTTCGTTACGTGAGACGAGACAGACGAAAAGAGGAAGATCAGGTAGGGTCAACATTTTCAATATGGAATTCTTTAGAACGTAAATGATCTATCATAGCTAATAGGTGGAACTTGAGTGGCCGGGGGGACACACCCCCGCCGCCATTTTGTTAGACCAGGCGGGTTTGTTTACTTCGGCTTCGCGTTAGGAAACATGGATCCTGTGAGTGCACAGAGGTTTTTGTGACAAGTTTAAACAATGGGGTTGACCCAGACACTGTCCCAGACTGTGAGTGGAACAAAGATGTGACCGCATTTCCTCCCATCACACAATCATGCTGAGATATTTTCGTAGTACTTACTGTCAATGCCTACACCCACGAGCTGTTCAAGGCAAATTCTGGAATTACCACCCCATACCTCTCAGTATTAGTATTACCCTGTTTTATTTTTAATGTTCTCCCCCATCGCTAATCCTAAAATGGATTCGATCTATCAAATGTGGACACTTGATATTAAATTAGTGGAGGAATCATAATCATCGAGTAGACTGGATCTAGATCTAGATCTTAATCGGGGAGTGACGGTGCGGGTGTTGTTTTAGCAACAACTGTGTCAAGGTGTTATAGGCCCTAGTTAGTATTGTGATATCAAATTAGGTTTGGAACATTAGGCCTACACCATCGGATTCACTAGCTTTGCCCAAGAAACCATAGAATTTTAGTACCACAATGTACATATTAGACACAACACGGTTAGGTTACAGCCGTTTTCCTACATTACATTTATATCTAGATCTAGATAGACTACATGTATTAATTATGTAGGCACTAGTTTAACTCATTCACTGGATCCAACATATTTTTTCATGCTCGGTGGTAGATATGTCTATATGAGCAACATTGTAACCCTGCATTCGGAACTCCTTCCAAACCAAACCAAACCTCTTCATAGCATTTCCCGGTTAGGAACTGGACTAAGCCTAAGGTCTAGGGTTAGCGTTAATTTGTGTCCAAGTGGCAGTTTCTTTGTTCATTTTGATCCTTCCTGCATCACAGGATTAGAAAAAATAACCTTGTGGTGAACATTTGCTGTTTTGTTCTAGATGTCTTTTCGGCCGGTGGCATTTATCTCCACTCTCTTCTTCGCCTTTCTGATAAACGCTCAGTGGCCTCGCCCCCATTCTTTCTTATATTAGGAATAGAAAACATCCTTCGTCCAATTTTGTATTTGTTGGTGCAGCCAAAAACTGCACACAAGTGCGGCATCTCGTTACTCGGTCTCGTCCACGTCTATGCACTCGCTATCAGTCTAACACAGAGATCTGTGGTCTAACAAAATGGCTGCCTAGCTCCGGTAAACAATGCCGTGACTTCACGAAAGTTCCACCTATACTCAGGTTGGTTGAAGTTGTAAGAATATTAGACCCATTCAGAGATGTGTATTTCTCTACATGTTTCAAGTATTGTTTTGTTCGGTTGTTAATTCTTTGTCTTTATTTTCAATAGAAATTCAAATTACATGTACATGTACTATTCTTTTCTTCTTCTTCGTCTCATTCCTATTCTCCTTACTTCTTCTGTTTACTTCTTCCTCTTTTTCCACTTCCTTTTCTTTTCATCCCTACCTATCCAATTCCTCCATTTCATTTATTTACGTGAAAGGGGGGGGGGGGGGCAAAAGACAAGATATGATGTGACCCCAAGTTTGTTCAATTCAAAATCTGCCAAGTTAATGCTCGTCATAATGGGGCATGGTAATATCCCTGTATTCCTGTCGGTATGCCAGCTGCTGTCATTGTACTTTGGTTGTGCTAACTGGTAACCGATTAGAGTTCCGGTATTGGGGTATTTGACACAAGTGATCGAATATTCGAATATCAACCCGTGCCGAATATTCTTATAGCTTTGAAAGTAGTTATAACTTGGAGCTGCGATTTTTTTATTTTTTTTAAAATAAGTAATCGATGGGGAGACAATTTTGAAATTTAAGACTTTCATCAGAAAATCAGCCTACTTACAACGAGGATCATCCAGTAGCGTGAATTATTGAAAGGAGGAAGCAGGAAGTACAATATTTATTTCCTCTTGCCTCTCGTTCAGTCGCTATGGTGTTTTTTTGGATGGAGGTGGATTTCTTGTCAAGGCTTGGGTGCATGTTTTGGTCTCAGCCATTATGCACATCCACCATTTTAATTCACAGATTACTGTGGGGACATTACTTGCTTAACTGTACACATTTTTGACAAGTGTATGGTTAATAATGTAAGTGTAAGCTTCCGCTCAGCTTTTGTCTTCGTTGCGTGTCACATTAGGCCGGTGTAGCAGGCCAGATTATACCCCCGCCAGACTATACCCGGGGTTAAACTGGCTTAGCCCAGAATATACCCTGGGGTATATTCTGGGCTAGGCCAGTTTATACCCCCAGGGTATACTTTGGGCTAGGCTATACTATACTCCCCCCTCCCCAGACAAGATTATACCCCCTATTTTTTTTTTTAAAAACAAGTCAAGACCGCAGTTTATTTCAACTTAGTTTGAATTGTTCATTATCACTTTCATCAGGTATCATATTGAAGCATACATTTTTGACTCTTGTGAATTATGAGACATTTGAAAGGAAATAAACATGCATTAAAAAGTATCGATTTACAAACAGATCTGAAAATCCATTCAAATTGATATGATTAGACTTTAACACTAATTTTACTTGTGTTCTTTAGTATTATTATTGTTTTGGTTTTTCTTTATAACTAATTGTCCATGAGTTAAACATGTAGGCTATTGTTGTTTTTGTTTTTCTTTATAACTAATTGTCCATGAGTTAAACATGTAGGCTATTGTTGTTTTTGTTTTTCTTTATAACTAATTGTCCATGAGTTAAACATGTAGGCTATTGTTGTTTTTGTTTTTCTTTATAACTAATTGTCCATGAGTTAAACATGTAGGCTATTATTGTTTTTGTTTTTCTTTATAACTAATTGTCCATGAGTTAAACATGTAGGCTATTGTTGTTTTGTTTTTTTTTGTTTGTCACCTGACATGTACCTAGTGGCAAGGTATGAAATAATTATAAGACTCATAAGTGTAAAGTCATCTGAATCTTATTTTAATTTTTGAAAACCAGAAATGTGCTTGATATGTCAGAACAATTACATCTACATACAAAGTTACACTGATGTAGAGAGAAAAGGCCGGGAAAGACCACATAGGGAAAAAAACCACATTTTAATAACCCAACTGACGGATGGTGCAATTCCTTCATCCAGCAGACATTAAATACTTCACACAAAACTAAATACATACTAAAATTGTTTCACATGATGAACTTAACCTGTCCACACCCACTTGAAACGTTACAAAATGCTAACCAGTAATATACAATAATAACAATAAGAACACCAAATCATTTTATTTACTCTTGAAAATAAAGAGAATATAATCAATATCAGAATCATCATCATCATCATCATCTTGGAATAATACAAAGATAAGAAAGAATATAAAAACACCTACATATCATTTTAGAATCTATAAGCAGCAATAATATATGTACGTACCAACTACATGTAAAAAATGTGTTAAATCTTTTCAACTATTCAAGTAGAACTGGACAGAAAGCTTTAGTAAAGTAGCTTTGATAGTCGTGTAAACTGACAGATTAAATCCACTGAGACAACAGTGCATTGTAGAAAGTAATAATAGTAGGTTACGGCAAAATTTCGATGGATCATGTTGCATTAACATTTCTTTTTAGTAAAGTCTTTGATAGCTTATTTGTAGAAAGGTATACATTTCATGCAGCTGATGGTTTAGGCCACTGGATTAGTTTGCAGGGCATTTGAAGGATTGCAATTATGTGTTATAGTGAATAAAGGCACGTCACTTGCGGGTGAAATATAATTTTAAAAACTTAATGTTGTTTCCTTGAATATTTTGCCTGAATATGGAAGTATAATCTGGACTGGTGGAATATAGTTTGGCCTAGCGCAAGTATACCCCGGGTATAAACTGGCCTATCCCAGAATATACCTGGGGAACAAAAAAGACTAAGCCACTTTAACCTCAGTGTACCAGGCCAGATTATCTCCCCGTCAGGCTACACCAGGGGTTAAAGGAGCTTAGCCTATTTTATGTCCCCAGGTATATCCTGGGCTAAGCCGGTATATACCCACGGATATACTTTAGGCTAGGCCAGGCTATACCCCACTAGACCAGATTATACCCGTATTTTTTAAATACTATATAAACAAGTACAGACCATAGTTTATTTCAATCATAGTTGAATTCGTTTTTTCATCACTGTCATCGGGCATCATAGTAATACATACATACAAACATTCTTGACTTCCGTAAATCATAATACAATTCAGAGAAAAAAACATGCATTATTATGTATTGATATAATATGGGTTGAATATCCATTGAAACTGATATGATTCAACTTTAACCTTCATTTCACTCACGTTCGTTGTCATGTTGTAGTTGTTTTTGTAGTTGGTTGCCCATGAGTAAAATTTGCACTGTATTGTTTGTTTGGCACTAACATACACTTAGTCGCAATAGATGAAATAATTAACGGACTCATAAAAATGAAGTCATTTTAGAGATTTTTTGTGTGCAAATACACAGTTGCTAAATCAAATGGCAAGAGACGTGTCAAGCTTAGGAAGGTAAAGACGGACAGGGTCTTTTTTTTTTTTTTTTCACTCGCGAGTGACATACCCTTATTCACTATAACACGTAATGAACGTCTTGCCTTGCAAACTAATCCAGTGTCTTAAACCATAAGGTACATGAAATGTAGGCCTATATCTTTCTACAAATAACCTATCAAAGAATAATAGTCACTAACAAGAAATACTGTTAATGCAACATAATCCATCGAATTTTGCCTCAACATGCTGTAGATCTCATTACCTTTTACAATGCACTACTTTTGTCTCAGTGGACTTACTCTGTCGGTCTACACAACTGTCATGGCTATTTCATTAAAGCTTTCTGTCCAGTTTTACTTGAATATTTGAAAAGATTTAACAGGTTTTTTTATATACAGTTGATACATATATATATTGCTGCCTATGTAGATTCTAGAATGATTTGTAGGTCTACAGTGCCATTTTTACATCCCTCTTATATCTTTGTAATTTCCAAGATGATGATGATGATTCTGATACTGATATTTCTCTATATTTTCAAGAGTAAATGAGATGATTCGTGTTCTTATTGGTATTGTATATTACTGGTTAGCATTCTGTAACGTTTCAAGTGGATCTGGACGCCGGACGGGTGGAGTTCATCAGGCGAAAAAATTTAGTGCCTATTTAGTTTTATGTGAAGTATTTAATGTCTGCTGGATGATGGAATTGCACCAGCTGTCAGCTGGGTTATTATTATGTTTTATTTGTTTTTTTTCTATGTGTGTTCTTTTCCGGCCTTTTCTCTCTGCATCATTGTAACAAAAACTACAATGCATGTTTTACTCATGGTCAAACAATTATCAAAATAATAATAATATTGATAATAATAATATCAACACACACGAGTGAAATAAATGCTGAAGTCTAATTATATCAGTTTGACTGGATACTCAACCCTTTTGTATATCAATGCATTTTAATGCATGTTTGTTTCCTCTAAAATGTATCATGATTTACAGGAGTCAAGAATGTATGTACATCAATTTAAACTAAGGCTGAAATAAACTGTTATTATTATTTCCTCTAAATTGTGAACTTTATGAGTTATGGGTGTGAAAAATGTGTTCATGTATGTACAAATATCATAATTATCTGATGACAGTGATAAAGGACAGACTGAAATAAACCGTGGTCTCGACTTGTTTAAAAAAAAAAAAAGTAGGTATAATCTGGACGGGGGAGGGGCGGGGGGGGGGGGAGAGCTATTGTCTGGCCTAGCCCAAAGTATACCCGGGGGGTATAAACTGGCCGAATATACCCCGGGGTATATTCTGGGCTAGGCCAGTTTAACCCTGGGTATAGTCTGGGCGGGGGGGGGGGGGTATATTTAGGCCTGTTAGTGTTACACCGGTTCGGATATGCCACTAGAGACAAAGGGAAGCAACTTCGTCTGCTTTATGACTTACGATTTGTCTAATTTTGGCCCATATTTTGGTTCAAAACCAAGAGTGAATACTGAGAGCTGTGACTCATTTTTGTCTATTTCATCAAAAATTTACTTTCCGTTTTTCGTCAGACAGCCGGGCAGACTATGCTATCTCCTGTACTTCTTTTCTGTTTTTTATTATTATTTATTTATTTATTTATTCTGGTAGGGAATGTTTAGATAGCTGTGTAAGCCAAGATCTTTAAAAAGTATTACACCAGTTTACGTAGAGTTTCTAGATTACTTTACGGAGGGCAAGACGGTTCAGGTATCATTATTTTTAAGGGTGTTCATTGCATTTTTGCCAATTCACCAAACGCGAAAATCCGGGAAAAACGGGAAATTCTCGAGAGACTGAGGTGTCGACCCGTGGCCTTCGTAACTACATGGCCAAACACAATACCGATATGCGGGTAAGTGACGTCACGGGATGCGGCGGTACCGTCTCAAGGCTGCGCTCTCTAGGCCAAGGCTACAGGAAACAAAGTTTGAATACCGGCACTATAACAATGCTTGTGTGTTGACTGCTGTTTCTTGTCTTTGTGTGGATTTATTAGACTTATTGTTATTCTCAAGATTGGATATTTGTTGTGTCGGTCTCACGTCTTCTCACGTCTTGGAGACCGCACACACAGTGACACTGGCATATTTATGTGGTCAGTACCCTCTTAACAGTTAACCTTGTCTTTGTCTCCTCTCCACCTGTCTTAGGGTCGTTGTACATCGTGAGAAAGCAAGTTCGTTGTCCGTCTTTGTTCTTGTTTGACTATATATTATATGTAGGATGCCTGGGAGTCCCGTCAGTCGGTGTAGTAGACGTGTACCTGTGCAATGCCTATCTGTACAGTGTTCATTTATATGTGAAATTATTTCTGTGTATAACGTATACCTGTACAGTGACAGTAACTTTCATATCCGTATATAGACTTATGTGTGTCGATTAAATGTCAACTCTGTATACCATACAGAAGGACTTACGTTATTCTGTAATATTCTAAAAACCCCACGCACGACGCCACAATATTCAATGTGAAAATGCCTAGAAAGTGCTGTGTTCCAGGTTGTAGAGGAAATTACGACGATGGTGAGAAAGTTTCTGTGTTTAAATTCCCGACTGAATCGACAAGGCGAAATCTATGGCTAAGTAAAATTCCTAGAGCTGACTTTACTCCTACATCTCAGTCTGTTGTGTGTGCTAAACACTTTAGTGATCAGTTCCTCATCCGATCTGATTCTGTTACAAGACCAGACGGAAGTGTTTTGACGGTGCAAAGATCAAAACCAAAACTTGGGGATGATGCTTACCCGTCAATTTTTCCAAATTGTCCATCGTATTTGTCTGACGAACCAGCTCCAAAAAGAAAAACACCGGAGGAAAGGCATAGGGAGGCCCAGCAAAGAGATGAGGAATCATTTTCTGATTGGTTAGAAAGTGACAAAATAGATACTTTTTCGGATTTTGGTAACAGTCTAAACAGTCATGTATCAGGGACCGTCTGGATTTATAGGCTACACAACAACGTTGAAAAACATGCCACTACCAGCACTAATTTATCCGACGAAAAGGAAAGTCCATACTGGAGTTTTTACAATTTACAAGATTTACTTAGCAGCAAGCCAGCTTTAGTTTCGGCAATTAGAGTACATTCTGACATGCACGTAGAGATTTTCACACAAGAGAATACAGGTATTGTTCAAGTTCCAAACACATCTTTGAAATGGCTCTTTGGTCAGCAATCTCCCCTTATCCTCACATCCTGGTCACAGTTTGATACAATGCTATCACACTTCGCCAGTGCCAGCGCCAAAGAGATGGATGTCAAACAGCAAATTCAACTTTTTGTTGATGGCTTGCAGAATTTGTGCTTAGACGAACCAGCAGAAGAAACTGATGAGCACAGCGAAGACCAGGTTTTACCACTGAAAGACAAACTTTCCTTTTTGGTGGAACAGTTAAAGCTATTGTCTTCTCCGGTGAGACGATACTCATCTGAAACACTGCTTTGGGCTTTTCAAATTTTTGCAGCAGCCCCTAGAACCTATTCTATGTTAAGAAACTCTCATTTAACTCTACCACATACTTCATATTTGAAGAGACTTTCATCAGTATTTACTATTGGAAGTGGATTGACAGATGGAAGCGTTCACGAGGAATATTTGAAGCAAAAGTGTCAAAGTTTGAATGAGGGAGAGAGAATGGTAATTTTAATGTTAGACGAAATTCATGTCGCGCACCAAGTATCCTACAAAGAGGGAAAACTGGAAGGCACAGCCTCAAATTCTCTGTCTCAAGAAGCCAGCACAGCTCAAGTTTTCATGGTATCATCCCTATTATGCAAAAGTAAAGATGTTGTGGGAATTGTTCCTGTCAAAAATTTGACTACTGATTTGTTGTACGACATGCTTCTTGAGGTTCTGAAATTGCTCCACAGTATAGGATATTCTGTTGTATGCGTGATCTCAGGCAACAACAGAGTAAATCGTAATGCATTTACCAAAATGTGTGGAGGAGAACTGAAGCTTTCTACACAGAATCCCTTCAGCAGTTCTGAGAAATTGTTCTTTCTGTTTGATACTGTGCATATATTTAAATGTATCAGAAATAACTGGCTTGCTCAGAAAGATGTGGAGAAAACATTCCAGTTTCCTTCATTTGAAAGTTCTGCCTGTACTGAAATTATGAAAGTATCATTTTCTCATTTAAGAAAGTTGTATTCTGCTGAAAAGTCGTCTGCACTAAAACTGGCACCGGCACTGAACAAAAAGGCTTTGTATCCAACAGCTACTGAAAAGCAGAACGTCAAATTGATGCTTAAAGTTTTTGATCAACGAAATATTTTTGCCTTACAGCATTTTGAGAAGCACTGGCAGGAAGATACACGAGGCACTAGAGAATTTCTAGACATAATTCTACGTCTGTGGAACATCCATACAAAGCTAAGAGACTCAGGAATGACGACTTTAAAGTTATAACCTCCATCTCTGATATGAACATGCAGAATATGAAGAAAGCAGTTGAATGGCTTCAGGAGTGGCAGAAGTTAAATCTGAAACCAAGAGAAGGCACTATATCGAACGAGACAATGACTGCTCTGGATCATACACTGAGAGGCTTACAAGAAATTTCTTCCTACCTGTTAGATGAAAAAAAGTTCAAATATATTTTACTTGGCAAGTTCCAAACTGACAACCTTGAATTTAGATTTAGTCAGTACAGACAAATGAGTGGATGTAACTTCCACGTGTCGGTCCAACAGTTACTTGAAGGAGAAAAAAAGCTCAAGCTAATTAGCGTCCTAAAACTGGTTTCAGCGTCCAAAGGGACTTTAACACTCAAAGATGTCACTGAACCTCTGGAGGAAACAGTTACCCAACTGAAAGATTCTTCAGTTCAACAGTATATAGAGTTTCTGCCATTGATCCCCGACTGTGAGAACGTCGAATTAACAGAGGAACAACAAAAAGCTTTAGTATTTGTGTCAGGTTATGCAGTCTCCAAAGTACTGCCGCGCACCAACTGTGACGACTGCAAGAACGAGTTAAGACTAGACAAAACGCTTCATGTGGAGGGGACTGATGATTGTTACACCTATTTGTCTGCTCTAGACAGAGGAGGTTTAGTGTGGCCGTCTGATCTTGCCGTGTCAATTATTACAGAAGCTTTCAAAGTTTTTCAAGTTCTGGTTGGAAAAGATGACAGTGAGAATAAATTTCTGCAGACCACAAACCACAAACCACAGAATAATTCTTTTGCAATTGTCCCGGCGAAGAGTTATGGATCTGGAATTATGTCAAGGAAAATGTGAAGAATGCGGGGTTCTTTATGAAGAGGTGGCTGCCAAATGTATCAAACCAGTGGTAAATATTTTCCTGAACAATTATTCTAAAAGCTTCTGTGACCAGCCGTCATCTGCAAATACTTCAAGAAAAGTGAAGACGTTCACCAAAAGGATTTAGTTCTATCCGTCTGAGCAGCTCCTTATGTCCAGCTAAGGTAAAGCATCTTAGACTGTTCATGTTTGCAAGTTTCCTCTCACCATCTGTCTTTTCTCCTGTCTATCAAGTGTGCATGTGCACTCTCTCTCTCTCTCTCTCTCTCTCTCTCTCTCTCTCTCTCTCTCTCTCTCTCTCTCTCTCTCTCTCTCTCTCTCCTTTCCCAATTTCTCGTTTCTTTCCTTACAGACACGAAAGATATAGGAGTGGTGAACACATTATACATGTATTAAAATACAACAGTGGCCTAATCTATTATTATGTCGATATTTCCTTATTAAATATATCGGTATGCTGCTTAAGATAATAATATTATCATCAACCTACTCAGGCTAGCAATATTGGTGTCTATAATGGTAGATAAGTAAAGTAAGTCGTCGGATAAACTCTAAGCCTTGGCTGCCCGTTGATCTATTCCGTTTTAAATAATAATTAATAGTAGTAGTCACCTTTTTGTCGTCGAATTTTAAGACTTGCAGATCTACAGTGTAAACATTCTTTCATCTTAAGGCACATGCATGCTACATCTGCTTTGAGTAATACGACAACACAAGTACCGGTACGTTACACATTACGTTGGTACACTGATATATCAGGTTATCAAAACACCTCTGCCGAAAGCCGAGCATCGCCGCTTGCTGTGACGTCACGCGCCCGCTGTGTTTGGCCATGTAGTTACGAAGGCCACGGTCGACCCCACACCATTGCTCGTGAAATGCTTACCGTAAAAGAGCAGGTTTAGGCCTTGCTGCCACGCTGGACTTAAAAGTGAAAGATGTTTGTCAGATATTGGTAGTGTTGCTCTCAGATTGGGCACCCATCAGTAAATGAAGCAGATTGCAAGCTCCGGTAACTATTGAAGTTCACGTTCCTGCCTGCATGGCCAGGACTCAAATATTCATACTGACACCCGAGGGCTGTATTCAGGGGAGTTTGCAGGGTCAGTGCTAGGTTTAGGCTATGGCTCTAGTCTAATTATGCTCAGGCTAATCGTGACACGGGATAACGCAACATACAGGTTTGGGACTATATTTGTAGGTTCGATACCAACGGTCCGTAAATCGGGATTTCCCTTTCTCTGCACCACTGCATCAGCTTCGTCAACGAAGCGATTGAGCAAAGTAAGAGTTTTAGGGAGGTGTCATACTAAGCTCTGTCAGACACAGTCGGAAGTTGCCAGCAAAATATACACCAAGAAATAGTGGCAGAAGCTGACTGTGTCTGACCGGGCTTAGTGTGATAGAGACTTCCTGGATTTACTAAGAAAATCTCAGGAAATTATGATGTGCACGTTTTGTCTGCCAACATTTGATTGTGTCTAACGGGGCTAGGTATGATAGGGTTTTCCCGGATTTACTCAGAAAATATTAGGAAATTATGGTGTGCAGTTCTTGAATGTCCTCCAGCATCTGATTGTGTCTGACTGGGCTTAATGTTGGATGAACGACGAGTGGGTAATGTGTGGGTTCTTCTACGACTCCCTTAAGGATACACAGAATAAACACAGGGTTCTGCGGGCAATCTTATCTATTCCAAAAACAGCCATAACGAAAAGGCATCAAAAAGCCCTATAGATAAGCCATAGAAAAAGGCTAGAAAAAAGCCCATCAAAAGCCCTAACAAAAAGATATCACTATCAAAAAGCCTAACCCAAAAGCCCAGTCAGCCATGAGCTGGAACAAGAGAAAAAAAGACAAAAATATGATTAGGATAATGACAACATTCATCAGGCAATCAATGGTGGGTATACATAGGATTGAGTATTAAATCAAAACATCAACACAACATAGAATCTAAGCAATTACTAATTACATACATGTATGGAATAAAAATAATGCTAAGGTTAATGAACTACAACTACAAGTAAGACATATTATATTTCCTAGTACAGTGCTTGCAATATATATTAATCAAAGTATGAAGGACATACTCAATGAAGGGGCAGGACCACAATAGTTTCCCTCCACTGAGCCAAGCACAACAATTTCTAAAGTGGCCGTTCCACAAAGCAGTGATCAACATGACCCACTGACCGTCAATAACACAGATACCGCATCCTAATGCAGATCATCCTCATAAGCCTACTCAAATGATTATTACTGACGCGCTCAGGAGCTAATACTATTGTATTGGAGTTACTTCCCTTTCCAATCGATACTGAGGGGTCATGCCCTTTTACCTTAGCCGCGGGGCCAATGCCGCCAGGCCAACGTGTGTATGACACTACTATACACAGTGGGAACCCCTCACGAAACATAGTACACAAAATAAAGTATATATTATTCTTATAAAAGCACGTTCTTCATACAACTTACGAAACTCATCGAAACACAGTACATCTAATACATGTACATAATATGTGTAGGTGGCATTCATTGCAACATGTGAAACTCACTGGAACAGGTTAATTCATCGCTACACATAGACAATTCTGGGGCTCACCCATGTGAGACCTTACTAATTTAGTAATTAATTATACATCTTAAACACTAAGCACGTAATTATAATCTATAGCATAGTGGTACTGGCAAGTTACACAAATACCCGTAATACAATCAAGTGCATAGTGCTGCTCACTATAAAATGAATCATCCACACAAACATGTCAGGAAATCCTCACTGCCTACCACAACAAGGCAATGTTACAGATGCATACAAGCAAATCCGTAATATCTTGGTTAGCGAGCCATCATTAACATCTAGCACAACAACCGCAAATTTAAAATTTGACAATAAAGTGTGGTCAAATGCTAACATAATATACTGCAATATACTGCATAAAGCATAATACTTAATCATAAAACACTGTACCGATCATCTCTACACTCATCTAAATCTTACACAGGAAGGTTAGCGGGCCATCAGTAACTAACACAGTAACCGGGCATCTTACATCGAATGCCGACATAGCAATTACCGTTGAACCAGATTCACAATATTCTCTACAGATCGGATACATTTCTACGCGGCATTATCGGCGAACACATCATCGGCATCAGCACACTTGACCGGAATCAATTACGCAAATTAAAGTCACTTCTAATATATAGTTTCCAACTTACCCAAAGTCTCTCCAGGCCCTGTGCTACCGCTTCATGTCTTATAGGACGGGGTAGCGATGGGAAGCCTCTGAACTACTGTGCTACTGGTACTGGGTTCACTGCGCAGGTCAGTTTGTCTCCGCGTCTTTGATGGAGTGCATTCCTAACCCCGAACTGGCATCTTATTTATGAGCTCGCGCTGACGTCCGAGAGAGCAAGTCCAGTTTTGGACAAGTGGAATGCTCTGGCATTTGGTCCAGCCCTGCATAATTGATTAGGGTACTAACAAAATAAACTTCACAGCGCGGTTAAAATGGTGCGCACAGAAATCAACCAGATATCCCAGTAAAGTGCAGAAATTACTCTGTCGTCCACCTATAATTTAATAAATTTGACCCAGGTTGGATTTATTGGTGATAACACGCGTCTAACTCATAGTTTACTTTAAATCCGAGACCCTCTTATTAATGATCTCAGTAGGATACGTGCATCAAAGTACAATAAAATTGGTACCAAGATAAAGTAGGAAGTTGTTGCTAAACTTCTAGCCGACTACTTTTACCAGAAACCCTGTAATAGTTTTAAAATAATTTTTCAAAGGTGACAGGACTAGCAACATTTGACAAATTCGTGCGGGATACTTTAGTCCATTAATACGACGTATCTCCGTTGATAACAAACGTTATCATGAGTACCTATATTGTACCGGTAAGGGTATTGCCTACTCTCTAAAATGAATTCGGGTTTCTGTCTTTCTGTCGGTTGATAATAACGAATGAGCGAGTTGTAAGAAAATTAAAGCCATGATATAAGAGCTGGATGCCCGGTGGTCAACATTTCCAATTGGCCAATCAAAACGCACACTTCCTCACCCGCGCCAATGTATTACAAGGGAAATAATCCAATTAATGGTAGTCGGCCAAGTGCCCATAAACTACTATGAGTGGCTGTCCCTTACTCACGCACTATCGTTACCATGAAAGCATTATTAAAAATAAAAATCGTTCATCCTCTCACATTGATATGATACCTCCCTTAATTAAAGGCAGGCGTTCCTTCGCTCGACTAGCTTATTGGCAGGTTTCATTCATGTTGTAGACCATTAGGCGATACTTTGTCGGCATATCAGGCACAAATAATTCCAAAATTCGCAGAAAGGCCATTTCGTTAATACCAGTGGAAATTAATCTTCTGTTGCTGCCATGTTCCATTTACATCCCAATACTTTAAACATTTAGGGTGGTATAAATTCAGTAATGTCGAGTGAAGCCAACCCTTATACTCTCTGGGGTCCGTGTTCGGAAGATAATAATATGCTTTCATTTCTTAGTGTCTCTGACAGTACTTGTCTTTATTTCTCCAACTTTGCTGCATTTCGTGCATATTAGTCCAGACCTGGCACTTGGACCATGTTACCTGAAAAAACGGTTTCCACCTATCCATTCCGCCCGATATTCTTTGAAATTCTACGTATCTTATGGGAAGGGGGGGGGGAGGAGGTGGAGGGGAATAATTGGCATTTAACATTAAGAGAGATAATAAAGACGTGGGGAAATACGGTAAAAAGCATCACCACTTGTCTTTTCGCCAACGCAGCAAGATACCTTCACTGTGCCCAGTCTCAGCCGCTGGCATCGGAGTCTGATTGTGCCAGGCATGGGGCACCAAGACATATTTTACTTTAGTATGTTAAAAGTCCTTGAAAACATTAGTAAGACAGTGCATGGAGAGAATATCAGCAGCATAGTTTGAGTTCAGCATATTTTTTTTTACTCACACAGAACGTTGCATTTTCCAGTGAATTGGCTTCGAATGCCCATTATTTCAAAACATCATGAATTGGCAGTTTAATCAATATAAACAAAAAATAGCAGAGACAAGTGTTGTTCAAGGCAAACACGATAAATCACACGTTTTCTGTGAAACGTTGTACCAACCGTTGCTGTTCTCCTCATTGTCAATGTCACAGCAGGTGCTGTCGATGCGGTTACAGTACGCAATGCATGTATCGAATGGTGCTTCTATCTAATGTTATTACGATGGCGTTGTCCAACACTTACCATCTTGTTAGTTCATGTCAAAACTTGTGTTGGGAAAAACACCTTTTAGAGGTAACATTTAGCCAATGTCATGTTGATTTCTCCTTTTCCCTGTAGAGAACAGCACTTCTCACAAACAAAGGTGTGCGGCTGATGAAAGACAAATTGGCACTGGAAAAAAAAGTGACAAATCTAAAGTATATAAAGGACAATTTGATCCACTCGGGGCCATGTAAGGACTGTTGCCAGCCAGCACAAACGCTTGTCAATGAAAGTCATCAATTGGCAGCTGATTTTCCCTCATCACAGTTTGAAGGAGCAGTCTTAGACTCTTCCCTGTCCCAGAACCTTGTTGTCACAGCCAATGGTTATCAGCCTGGACATGTGACGGCACCCCCACAACTTACTGAAGATTATTTAAACTGTAGAAAGGAAACGGCACTGAATCCTGCCCCGGGCAATCCCACATTCAACCATCAAAACATTTTTTTTGTCGCTGATAACATCGGCGAGGTTGGACATTCGCCTGTCTTGAACGATCAAACCCATGGAGTCCCGTGCACTTCTACTGGCCACATCTGGGAACGGTCTTCTGATCATACGCAGGAAGGAACACTGAATAGTACAGAAAATAGGGGAAGATTTAGTCGTAGCCATAGTTTGCCAGTTAATTTCGGGGGACCTACAACCCATGACTCTGAATATGAAGTTACAACTTTTAATGATCATGGCACCTGTAGTTTGACTCCCAACAATCAGCTACTCGCTGTACACTCGTCAGACACTGCTCAGGACACCGGTCAAGACTATCTTCATCCACAGCCTCCGTTTGCACTTGACGGTCCTGTTTCTTCATTTCAGTTTCAAAATGGACAGGATATCCACCCTGGCTTGTCAGATGTAAATGGCAACGATAACTGGCAAACGAGAAATTTTCCCTCATGCTCAGTAACTTGCCATGAACCAACATGTGACGATTCGGCTAATGCCAGAAAACGATCTGTCAGCTGCAGCCAGGTGGCTCCCACATCACAGCCACATTCTAACATGATTCGCCAGCAAAGCTTGCCCGAAACGTTGCCAACTCAAGAACTAAATGGCGCCATGTTAAATCAGGAACGAGCAACCGCACAGCGACGTTCATTGGATGATGGACATTTTGTACGCCCCTTAGCCCCGCTGTCCGGAGCGTCCAAGGGCCCAAAGAACACAGGCGATGCCAGTTTTAAGGAACGCGACGTCAAGCGTCTAAGGCTTGGGCAGCAGAGCAATCAGATTTCAAGTGATGTTTT
Source organism: Onchidella celtica (assembly GCA_963931925.1). Taxonomy (NCBI): domain Eukaryota; kingdom Metazoa; phylum Mollusca; class Gastropoda; order Systellommatophora; family Onchidiidae; genus Onchidella; species Onchidella celtica. The sequence continues at coordinate 65,275,277 of OZ007568.1, read as the reverse complement.
GTCAGAGATCATCTCAAGTGCAGTAAACAGCAACCTTATTTCACCAGGTGCACCTTTCTCAGTTAGGATTTATCCACTTGATAACTCGGGGTCAGGTGAAACTGAGCAAACTGAAACAGAAACCGCCACATACATTCAAGCAATTGACCAGCATACTGTGGTACACACATGTAATACTGAACAACCCACAAATGCGGACAGGCAAATGAATACCCCAGTCAAAAAAAATAGTCGAAATTACACAATTGGAAGGGTCGGGGCGATTTCTTCATGTAATGCTCAACACTACCTTAGAGATGAAGTTACGTTAGTTTCACCGTCCAGTTCCAATCAGCAGACCAGCCACGACAATGTCACTTCCGTTGCTCAACCACCACCGAATGAGCTTCAAGTCGATGAAGATCTTGACAAATGGGTTCGTGATATCCTTTCAAACGGTTCCAACACAATGACGTCTCATCAAATAGCGCAGCCTTTAGATGTGCCGCAGACAATGAGCTTGAATGGCTTAAATACACCAGCTCTGTTGTCGTCCCAGAATGCTGGTAACGGAGTCTTGCCTTCGATTTCTTCATGTTCTGCCCGCCATAACCATAATAATGGAGCTACGTCAATTTCATCATCCATTTCCAACCAACAGACCAGCCACGACAATGTCACTTCTATTGCTCAATCATCACCGAGTGAGCCTCAGGTCGATGAAGATGTTCCCGAATGGCTACGAGATATCATTTCAAACGGATCTAGCACAATGACATCTCGTCAAACAGCTCAGCTTACATCTGTATCACAGACACTAAGCTTGAACATGCCAGCTCTTTCACCGTCTCAGAGTGCTGGTAACCGAGTCTTGTCTTATTCAGACTCAGGGCGACCAGATGGGGTCAATATCCCAGACTCTCAAAATTTGCACCAGCAAGGCCTTCTCAATCCTACAGGACCATTAGAGGTATCGAGAACATCGACCTCCCAACAGGCACAACAGAATGCACATTATGGTGCACTCACCCCGGCACAAAGGGAGGAACCAACGCAAAGTCAACAGGTTGTGGAGACAGCCCGCAGAAGGAGAAGGGGGAAAATCACACTAGAATGTGCTAGAATTTGTAATAAGAATTCTCATTCTGAGGTTGCCCAAAACGTCTGTGTAGAGAAAGACCAGAAGGCGTTCGTTGCTGATCGTGATACTTCTCAAGGCGGCCATTCCACAGATCTGAGCCCAGGGTTGCTGTTACTGAAAATGGAAGATACACCGCCCACTGATAATCTACCTTCTCAAGACAGCCGTTCCACATTTCTTAGCCTGGACATACAGTCATTAAAAATTGAAGATTCTTCACATCAAGACATGCCACCCAGAGATAGTAAACCTCCTCAAGACGACCATTTCACAGATCTGAGTTCGGGCATGCAATCATTGAAGATTGGAAAAGATTTTTCACCTCCAGGCACGCCCATCGCAGCTGTCAGTCCAGAGGATCAACACACAGATTTGACCGCGACGATGCAGTCATTGAGAATTGGAGATGAAGATTCGTCACCTGTCGCTGGTGGACCTCCGCCTTCGGCGGTACCTACCAAAAAGGCTCTGCAATCAAATATGCATGATGATAACTCTACATCACCACAGTGCATGCTGCAGGGTAGATCGGAGGTCGAAGATCACAAGGTAAAGACAAAACTCAATAGTAATTTTTAAAAAATCACATTTGGGGCAAAAGGACTATAAGCAAGCAAATGGATTGGGAGTGAGGATGGGGGGAGAGGGGCGGCGGCAGGAGAGCGATGAGGATCTTGGAACAACTTCAACGTTATTGTATGTAAGTTTAGGGTCGAGTTTGACAAGAATTTTTCAGGAGATTGTAAAAATATTTAGGAATTGCTTAAAATAATGTTATTGTTTAGGTGGATGTTCCATGTCTGGTGTCATCATTAACTGTGTGATTTTGCAGCATTTCGGTACAGACTTTAAAGTTACTTTACGGTATCTAAATTCGAGACTATGTAAAAAAAAAAAAGTTGTCTTTATCCAGACTGCCTCTGGAGGTGGTTTTTCCAATTTAGTACGCCAGTTTACATTTCAAGCATCTTAGTTTATCAATAATAGTGATAATGATAGTATTAATAATAACAATAATAATAATAATAATATAATATTAGTAATAGTCCAAACCAGGAAAAGTATTTTTTTTTATTTCGAGTATTGCATGGAAGATTATGCTGGTTTAAGTTATAAAAAAACGTTTATTTTTTATTTTGTTTTGTTTTCGTGTTGTTTTTTCTGTTTTGTTTGTTTATTTGTTTGTTTTGGGGATTAAAATAAAATAAATGTATGTGTATTTTGTTTAAAATGGCAGATCTGGAGGCAGATGTAGACTTTCTCGGGTCAAGACGTGATCTCAGGAGCAGCCAAGCCGGCAAGCAAAATATCAACGTGATGACCAAGGGTGGAGTCACAAACACTTTTGCGGACAGAGCCGAGTCATGTGACGAAACCCTTGCAAAAAGGAGCAGTATCACGTGACGAATGATTCATGATATAGCACAGAATAATTAGCTGTATATATATATATTATATCCTCTTATTGGCCCTGGGGCCATCCATACTGTACGTGTGCTCGGAGGGAAGGGGGGGGGGGGACAGGGAATTCTCCGCAGTGTTTGAAAAGCGTACAAGGGGTGTGAATGGAGGGTTCTGGCAGAGAATTGGTTTTATTGGTATGTATTTTTTTTTTCAAATAGTAGGTTGTAGGATTATATAAACGGGGAGGGTTGACGCCAAGTGCACGAAAAACGTATAATGGGGAAAGGGGGGGGGGGAATCAAATCTCGCCAAAATCGAACGCACATACTTTATGGATGGCCCATATAAGTAGCGATTTTCTGTCAGATAATCGCAGAACTAATAGACGACAGCTAAACTGACGAAAAATTGTTTCTTGTTTGGTGATATCTGATAGATTATCGGACGAGAAGACGATCCAATTGCTGATGGATTTACGCTCGATTTTATTTTTATCCAATCGATGTGCTCGGACTTTTTTTTTTTAATATGCAGTTCAACTGTGTCAGTTATGTCTGCTAACATTACTTCCTGCACATCTAAATCGATTCAACCCACTCCGTGAGCCAGTATGCCGGCACTGCGGGTCCCCGCAGGAGACAGTCGAGCACATCCTGGCGGAGTGCCAAGGACTAAAACATCTCAGATCCCGCTACCTCCCAGATACCCCGACAGTCTCCAACTGCCTTTATAGGGCCGTATCACAACTAAAGAGTACTGCCATATTCGCCATCGCCGTCACGAGTGAAAACTCGATCGGCCAGGGATGAGCAATAGAGAACATTACTTCCTAAATCTAAATCTGTACCGGTATCTGGACATGTCTTCCTGGACAAAGGAAACAATCTTGCAATTATTTTGTGAGCTATGTAAAGTTAAGCTGTGTGTTTGTCAAATTAAGTTCAAAGACCACAGTGATCGTTTTATGAAGGAAAATGCATAAGTATTATAGCTTACTGCTGCATGTGTGGCAAATGTGAAAAGACTGCGACAAGAAAATTGGCATTGAAATAAAAATATTTGAGAACAACATATAGAAAAGAACTAAAAGAAAGGCGGAAAATCGCTCAGATATCTGACAGTCAACCTAAACGATGGTCTGATTAAAGAACTGACAGAACCTCGTTACGCGTATCAAAGTTTTCAATACATTACATCCCTGTTATTGTTTTATTTCACATTAGTTTGCTCTTTGCTTTCTCAAGGTCATTTTAAGCTTTTTTTTTTCATGAGCGTGGTCTTTTTAAACTTTTTTTTTTTCCCCATGAGACCGGGTGTGTTTTAAACTGTCATGGTTTTTTTTATTTTTTTTATTCGGCTTTAATATTTTTTTCATCAGTCGAGGTCATTTTAAGCTTTTTTTAAAATTATTTTTTTTCTTCCAAGCTTCTGCATTTTTATTTAAAATATAAATTCTGAGTTCTTTCTTTCAGTGTGAATACATAATTATTGCTTTGTAAGTTAGTAAAATTTGTTTTTCAACGAAAAAAAAAAAAAGTGAAATAATTTAGCAAAGTTTGATGTTTTTTTTTTTTTTTTGGTACCTTCCAAGATTGCCTTGATCTTTTTTAACTGGTACTCCCTATCAGAGGAAGAAAATAATGAGAACTTTACTCTCTAAACTGTCTTTTCATTTCATGATGTTGTTAAATCGCTGCCAGGACAAAGTTTCAGGCGGATTTGCAATTTTATTTTATTTTTTATTTACTGTTTCTTTTTTGATTTTCCATGAGGTTTGGCCTTTTTTTTTACTACTTAATTTCCTTGTGAATCCAGTGGAAAAAAACCACATTATTCAATCCTTTCATAATTACATGTATCTAGTTTCATCCTAGGAGCTGCTAAATTTTTGCGAAGGTGAACGAAAGGTGGGTGAAATAGCTTTGTACAACATCATGCTTATTGTAAAAGTGCTGCATATAGATATCATATATATATATATATATATGCATAAATGTTTGTTTCTATATTATCGTGTGAACGCTGTGTGACTGGCCATTTATGTAGTCCTTTGCCTGGGTATGGGAGCCAGGCCTTGGATACTGACACTTCGTCATGTGTACTTGTAGGGATAAAGGTTTGTTGTTTTTTTGTTAGTATCTTTGTGTCACAATTGTCACAATTATCAGCTGCCAGACAGTCTTGTGGTGCTTACTGAAAATGTGTGAAATTGGAATGTGGGTAACAGGGCTTGAGAAGAGACAATTCTGAAACTGTCAAGGGGAAATAACTCCAACCGGGCGTGCTGACAATACTTTACATGATTGTGGTTCGTTTAAAGGGCAGATTTGTTAAAGTGAATCTCTTGCTGAAAAGAAAAGAACGAAAATTCAGTTGCACTTGTAAATGAGTGTACAAATATTTCATTCTGTTACATGTATTTCTGTTCTTGTATTGAGAAACGAAAGTCGGCAATTTGTTCACTGGCTGCCCAGTTGTCTTAGATTTTACTTTATCCACACTTTACGAACTTTGTTGCGTCTTATCTCACCTCAGTTGTCTCAAATATAATTATAAGACAATGATAAAATGATTGTGTTTAAAGAACAAAGCGATTTTTGATCATCTGTGCTGTCATTGACACGAGGAAATAACGAAACAATACATGTATCATAATTTTTATCGTAACAATAAAGTAAGCGACAAGTTCTAAATGTGATTGGTAGGGATATGTTTAAGGATAAATTAGTAAGATGATTTGTAAAATCGTAGTTTTGAATGTTTTAATCGCGTAAGTGACGTTAATTGTCCTCGGTGCTGTTCAGTGTTGGTTGTGAAAAATATTGAAATATTTAGTATCAGTTGCCATTCCAATGATGTGTTGTGTGAACTTGTAAAACGTCGGTTTTCGCTGAATGATTAAGCCAAATCAAAATGTCAATTTGTAATGATTACATTTTGCTGGCGTTGTTATTGTTTTAAATCACAATTGGATAAATACCAAAGATATTAATTAAAAATGTTAATATTTTCATCATCATTATTTGATTCCAGCCGTCCCCCGCCCTCATCTTGTTGCGATCACACGTGATTTCATGTTCACTAACTGAGTTGACTTTTCTGTTTCCTTTAGTTGTTATGTTATGAATTTAATTATGTATTTGTCCATTCATTTACCTGTGATTTAAACTATTGCATTGAAAAGTGCCGGACTGCAAGTTTCCTGTTCTTGCTGTGCCTTGTGCGGGGATCAGTTAGAGTTTCACCTCTTGTTTCTGACGTTCATTTGCCAGCTAGGATAACCGCAAAACATGCTAAAAAAACAAACAAAAAAACAATGAATTTTAAAAGAAATAGAATTATATCTTATGAATAAATAAATAACTGAAGCTACATTTCAGACGTTCAGAGGTTCCACACGTTGAAAGAAGAAAAACATGTGGAAGCATTGCTTTAAATTATTTAATGGAATTTGAACAAAGGGATAACTACTGGCAAACCTCTCATTGTTGGGTTTGATTTATTTTCGTTTATAGCATATTATTTCGAGGGATGCCTGCGCAAAAACCGTAACTCGAATATTTTCGAGTTTTATTTATTTATTTATTCATTTTTTATATTCTGTTTCGCCTTGGTATGTACTACATTTTGACATGATGCGAATGCCATTATCGAATTAGTTGACCTAATTATTGATGAGGATTTAAAGGTCGTAATAGACATTTGTTACTTAATGTCAGACTTTGAAATCGCTCTCCTGCAAAATGTACAGAACTGGCGATACGGTCTTTGCGCAGACGTTCCTCGATTTCACAGGTTTTTTTTATTTGTTGTTGTTGTTGTTTTTTGGGGGGAGAGGGGGGGGGGGTGGTATTTGTTGCAAATGTGGGATTTTTCGAAATACATGCACAACTTATTTTCGTATTATATCTATATGGCATTCCCTACTGGGAGCTGCAGCCGTTCCTATTGCTTTGTTTTTTAATCTCTATTATTTGCTATATATACACAGAATTAACTGCTGTTGTTGTTTTTTCTTGTTGATGCTATCTTTTTTAATTAATTCTGCTGTTGTTTTTAAGTTCATGGTGGAAACGTTGACCTGGGTAAATCCTGAGGTGCGACTTTGACTCCCCTTCCCAGACGCTCAATGTCAGCAGTGCTGCTGTTATTTGCAATAGGCCTATTTTAATGTAATCCTCTCATTGTGAAGTTAGACCTTTTTTTCTTTCCCTGTGATCGGCAGTAAAAAAGTAAAAAAAAAAAAAAAAAGTAACACTTTCCGCCCTTTATCAAGGCGAATTGCAGTGTAAATAATTTACAATATGTACAGCCATCCCACTTTATGTATACAGACTTAAACACTAAGTTTTCATCATTCATATCAATCACACATCATTTTGGCGTGGTCTCCCTATCCGTCCAGACGTTTCATGAACTGTCGCCGGATCCCTAACAAAACCGGCTGTTTATATTGTTTTTCTTTTTTTTTTTTTAAAAAGAAAAAAAAAGTTATTTATACATGTAGCGGCATGGACTACACCCCCCCCCCTACACACACACACACAAAACCGCCAGGATTAAGACCGTCTACTTTTCCACTGAATTTTTGTAAATACTGTAACCACAATTATGTTAGTATTATATTTCCGAATCTGAACTTTCCCTGTCTTCGAACTTTCCCTGTCTTCGTCCCTGAGAAAATACTTACTTGAATTAAACTGAAAGTTGGTAAGCAGCTTCTTGCTCAGCGACAAACTTTCGAAAGCATAAAGCAGAATTTTGATATCCCGTCCATTTGATAGCTCGTCCATTGCTGACAACAGACGGATTCTTAAACTTTATCACTGCCAGGGTCGAATTTATCTGGCTACATGTATTATTTTATGCATGCCCTGCGATTCCTATTAGTTTGTCTGACTTAGGTGATCCAAAATTGGGATGCATCTCTATTCTATTCCCTCCCCCCCCCCTCCCCAAAACTCCCTCAGTTCACCTCGATTTAGCATGCTCACTTCCAAAGATTTGTTTTTCGGCACCGCAGCTGAGCATGTGCACTCGCCAAGATTGGCTGTGGTCCAAAAGACAGAATGGAAAATTTGAGGAAACCGAAATACGATAGGCCTTGAAACTTCAGGCGAGAAACGAAATAAAATTCAAAATTTTGGAAGAGCACAAGTTCTGTGGCGTCACGTGAAACAAACCAATGGCTTGGCATAGATTTTTTAACAGAAACAAAATACACCATGTTCTTCTATTTTTGCTGTCGCTTTGTTCAAATTAAAGCAGAGATGTGCATAGTGCTTCATCAAAGAACATCTATATATATATATATGGATTCATTTTTATAACTAAATGTTGTTGGTCTATAACGATGAATTGTCTTTGATATTCTACTTTCTTCCTATAGTGCCATGCAAAATGAGATACTAGATATAATCAGAAATGTATTTCTACAATTTAAGGAATCGCCAGTGTTCATATGAACCTATTGGGTTGAATCGAATTCGAATCTGATTCTCTTCATGCGACATCGACTCTATCTTTGTGCAGTTCTGAAGGAAATCATTTTGATTATGTAACTGATATGTTATTGTCATGTTTATAAAGTTTTCATTTTGAATCAGAACACTCGGCGCCATTGTATCGCAGGTTGCGCTGATGAGGAGCGCTGCAGTTTTTGGTCTCACCTGTCTGTTTGAGCGAGTTGCAAAATATGTGCCAAGAACTCAGACCCAACCACAAAACCTAGTCACATGCGCTTTTCACCTTAATTCATTTAAAAAGTGTAGTTTGCGATGGACAACGAAATTGTGGGAATATCCATTAGTATTATGCTGAGTGAAGACAAGTTTCGAAGTTGAGGCTTACCATTTCCAGGCCACTTTTTATAATCTAGCATTCCAAGCTTTTTCCTGTTCGTGTTTTGAAGAATATTTTCTTCATCCTGTGTCACCTTTCGGTAGTTTGGTGGCACTTTCCGGTGCAGCATGAAATTATCACACCGAACAGAATAATGCCAATCAGTATATTATACTTAGAAGAGTGTAATTATTATAAATAATATTTTCTGTAAGCTCGGACGTAGACTGGGCCATGGGCTATTCTGCTTGTCCTATATAAAATTTGTTGCAATATGTTTTTTGTTTGTTTTTTTGGATTCACAATAATCATGCAGATTTTGTATTTTAACATTTTAAAAGCATAATGTATGTGTTTGAATCTGTGATATTCCTAAAAATGTATCTATTTATGAAAAAGGCAATGTCATTTAACGCCGTTTGAATTTGTACAACTGCCAGGAGAACAGCATGTTCACTGTGCCTGCAATAGTCCAGAGGGATGGGAGGGAGCAGTATTGCTTCACGAAAGGAACCTAGCGGACTAAGGCAAGCCTGTCTTACTTTGACAATGTTTAGTGTGAGATGTGAGCCGGCAGAGTAAAATGGGACCCCGTGCACTAGTGAGAGACTGCAATTCGCAACAAGTTCAAATCTGAGCCAAAACGGACACAAAACAGACCCAACTCTGTGCTTTATAACTCTTAACACCCAAACACGTTTTGGTTTCAGATTTTTTAGAACCACAAGCCATGAACCTAGAATTGCCAGCCTCTCTGTCTACATAAGGTGTCCTTCCGCGTGGCTCTGTGGGAACTTCTTAAAATTTATTTTGTTTTTGACATCATCGATTAGTTTGATGTTTGTTTGTTTGGACATCATCGGTTAGTGTTTGTTGGGGGTTTTTTTTTTTTTTGGTGTTTTTGTTTTTTTGACGTTATCGATAAGGTTTTTTTTGATATGATGAAGTTTTTCTGAAACATTCAGTTCATAGCAGGTGCACTAATGTAAAATTTCTTTCTTTATGTCTGTGTTTTATTTAATCCTACCACAGAGAGAAACTCAACCGAGAGCTTCCAGACCGTGCGTTAAATTTAATATTAAAGAGCAGCGTGTTTCTATTGTGTGCCCAGCCAGCATCTCTGCGTCGGTCGAACGCACAGATGGCCGTCTCCTGCTTTCCTGGCAGTTCAATATAAATATAATTACATGTACTTTTCTGTGACTTGCTTCCAGTTCCAGAATGAAGAATCTCCATTATGGAACTGGATTCTGATTTGCTTTATAATACAAATTTTTGCGTATTTTTTTTTTTTTTTGGTGTTGGAACAATGGCAGGAGATTAAAAGCAGCTTTTGTTTCGATGTCTTAATCTTGCTTGTACATGTGTGTGTGTGTGTGTGTGTGACACAGAGAAAGAGAGTAAGGGAGAGCAATTGTGCGATGTCTGTCTGTCTTCTACTCAGCCACCCACGCATCCATCCATCAATCCATGCATCCATCGTCTATCTGTCCACCCATCCAACCATCCATCCACCCATCCATCCATCCATCCATCCATCCAACTATCTTTCTATAGCCGGGCTGTGTAATGTACAGATACAAAAAGCAGTATCGATTCTGACCATAGTATTTGGGCCAAAATACAAGTGTTTTCAATGATCGTACACGGCAAAAATATCACGGATCTAATCGATATTAATTGCCAGATCAATGGAAATCGTGCCAGTTCCCTATCGATCCTGACAGGCCCAGTCTGTCTACTGCAGATCAGGCGTGTCTGCCGCTTCTGTCTGTCTTTCTTTATTCTTCCTAATGTCACCTCACACATGAAGGTGACAGACTTTGGCTTTTTTTTTATTTTTTGTTAATGGATTTTTTGGTCTTTATTTTCGTGATTGGCTGGGGCATGATTAATGTTTATATTTGGTCAGTGTGCAGATAAAATCAGCGGTCATTTTTAAGGCAATTTTTACGAACAAATGCGTTTTCTGTTATGCTTCATTATGTTCAACCAAGGCAGACAGATATTGTGAACACACACGGTGCAGTTCTATTGAAGTGGGTGTTTTTAGAGGACATAGTATTTTATAAGCCCCTTTAAAATGACACGGTTCTAACTCTCTTCCTTCAACTTTTGTGAAATTGATGTTTGAAGTTTTCTGTGTTCATAGCCTTTAACAATACGATATTTTCTTCCTTTTGAGTAATATTTACAAATTTTTACACACCGAATCCGCTTGACACGCAATGGAGAAGGCATGTAGAAGTAGTGTGTAGTGCGTATAACTCATTTCAGCCAAAAAGTGGAGATAAAATCTTGTCATTTTAAAGGGACACGTAGAGTTTAGCATTGAACACAGCTAAGTAATTTCTGTATATTATAATATCTTTGTGAGTAGAACCCGGTCCCCTAACAAACATCCTTTGCGGGAACATCCTACTGTTCGTGAAACTGTTCTCACTGAATTTCAAATTGAGTCGAGGGAGGCAGGACGGAGGTTCTCAATGACTGAACATTAAATGCTCCTCTTCCTCCCTTTCTCCTTCTCCCTCTCCACCGACGCCTCATCACCACGAATCATCATCAACAACGACAGAGGCCAAAAACAACGATAAAAAGATGTAAATACAGGATCTCTGCAGAAGTCAAGAAGCTTACTTTCTATACTTTGGCAGAGGACCAAACTTTTGACAGGTTCTAAAAGGGGGGTGGGGGGGGGGGGGGGAGGGGATGCAAGTTGGTGAGAAAATATCCTCTTTATAGACAAAACACAACTGCTGAAAATCTGCACATTTTTTGACACATCAACAGATCGAACGGCTCACGGATGGTTGCTGGATCGGAAAAAGTAAAGTAAAAGTGTAGGTAGAGATAATTATTCTGGTGTCTTTAGCTGAGTAAGGCTGTTTCCAAAAATAGGGCTGCATGATACTGAGTACAGTTGGCGTGCCTTGTTCCGATGTAACAATGAGTCTCACTGGGTTGGACATTGCACCTCTGTATCCGGGAAGAGATGGGGACTGCGACGGCCTCCTAAACTCCTTTGTTCTGTTTCCTTCTTGCTCCATTTCACCAACTTTTTCCGCCTGGTCTGTCAAGGGTTAAAGAAACTCTGGCCAGGTAAGTTTATCGTCGCCGTGATGATATACTGCGACATGGCATTACACACCGTGCTAGGGTGGGTGATTGCAAATAATAAATGAAGGAATCGATGCCAAGTCACACCCTTCGAGCCTATCACTTTGAGAGTTTGAGTTTTGAGACTTGGGCTTCAGGAAAGCACGTCGACCCGTCAAAGGTTATTTTGTGCAAGAAAAAAGCAAGACGGTCGACCGAATACAACAGAATGACAGGGCAGAAGGAGACCGGCCACTCTGAGAGGAGCTCGGGGCAATTGAAGATCACCAGAAGTTTGAGATCTAGAGTGGAGAATCTGTTAAGTCAAAACTGTCGTTAATATTAAGCTACTCTGAAATTGTTTCTTATTTTTTTTTACATTTTCAGTAAAACAGTTTCTTGAGAGACCCATTTTCCTCTTGGAAAGAGTCTATGTAATTTTTTTTTGGGGGGGGGGGGGGGGGAGAGAGAATCACTACCCTTGGCATTTGCACCTCACATTTTTTGTTATTGTATTTTCTTCTTGTTTCTCGCTTTGACTTGTGTTTATTTTTGTTGTTGTTCCTGCCTCTTCCCTCTGTTTAGCCCACAGCGGATCTGTTTGTTGCCCTGAAAAAGAGTCATCGGCAAAGGGAGTTCTCGTCCTATCGAACACTGCCATAATGGGTGCTGCAATCTCTGGACTGTGCCTGGGATGACTCTGAACGTCACCGAAAATCCCTGGGATGTGTTGGAGCTGCTTTCTTGTGTTTGGGGGTGTGTTGCTGCCACGCTCCTGAATTTGCTGAAGCTCGTACGGAAAAAAATCACGCGTCCTGGGTAGGCATCCTCAAGAAAGATTCTAATTTTGAACCTTGAAATGAAGGTAATTGTTACGAGCTGGGTCCTCGAGTGTTACGAGTTCAAAGAATGGTGTTACAGATGGGGATTACTGTGCTCGTGTTTTACGGGGATGGTTAATTATCAATTTACGTGTTCGACTGCATTTTTAATAAATATCGAGAGGTTTTAGAAATTACTCTGCCATACCATGCCACATACACTAATAACAATTTCGAGTAGGTTATATCAAGGACCTTGTAGGGCCACAAATTTATTACTTAAATTCCTAACAATTTCGTCTATCGTTTACATATTACAAGACAACATTGCAGCATCAAATGAAAATACTAAAATACATAACTATAAATCTCCTCTAGATCCTTAAGAGATTTGAAACTCTATATCATTCTGATTCATACACAGTTTACTTAGTAATTATTCATCTTCAGAAATATAGACTGCCTACTACTTCACAAATAATATCCTTATGTCTCAGACGACAATATTAACTCATTTAACTGCTTATAAAGGATCAAACCGTCAAGACACACTGACGTAGTTAAGATAGATCTAGATCTGTTCTAGGATGGGCTGGCAATCCCCAGCCTCATCCAGACACATCAATTACAATTTACAAATGTGTATATCAGTCACTCTTTCTAGATCTTAATTGCAAGTAAAACTTTATGGTCTTGCATTCCTTTGGTCGCACTTCTACTGGAAAGTTAGGGTCAGATTCACATCATCTCGAATCATTGTGATGAAACTTACGATTGGTTCCCTGAAACGATTTCAGGGAACTGGAGAAAATAGCTGTGGATTATTTTCATTGTCTATCCAGGACATAGACATGACTTAACAGTCTGTTGGTTCTCTCTGGCTGAACCCCTAGCCGACGACCTTCGTAGCTGGAAGATCTACATGGAAGTGAGGTAGCATAAACATGTCACCGCTTATCTTCTGCAACTCACGTGACTGCTCAAATTTGATTGGTGCATCCACTTCGAGCTCCGCTCGCAGCGCCAATAGATTCTATTAATAGTAACAGACAAAGTCAGACCTAGGATGTCAAAACCTTTCGCAAAGTCTCTACACCCTAAACGTTTTATGTACGAATTTCTTCACTCCTTATTCGCCCCGTCTTTCCCTGTTAAAGTACACCCAAACTACGGGGTTGCAAACTGCATCGTCACTGTTAATTTATCCATTCGTTCTATCTTGCCCCACTTTCTCTCCATCTCTAAGAAAAGCGTTACAAAAACAAACTGTCCACGGGAATAGTTCAAGGACGTTTGCACTGGCTAAAATCAATGATGCCATGTAATAAACAATGCGTGACCTAGCACGGCAATTCAAATCCTAATCCTGACATATCCCCCACCCCAGTGAAAATTTTAAATAAAATTTACACGATAAGATCCAAGAAGTCTCAAAGTTATTGTGGTAGGGGCTTAAGCAGTACTGTAGAAAAATGAGTCTTAAGCTTGAGAAGAAAAATCTAACTAAGAACGTGCATATTGGATGGACAAAAAGCATACAATTATTGATGCCACGTTCTATAGAATTTATTCTATTTAAATATTCTTACTGCACACAATCAAAATTCTCAGAAACATCTATAATAATAATGAGTATATCACTGTATACTGCTGGATTAAAGTATAACTATTATGAAGTAATGAAGCCTTACTGAAGGAATAGGCTTATAACTATATAGTCAACACACACAATTGCTGCTTATATACACATTCACACACAATATATCGTTAATTAAAATACTGTGGTATCCAATGGCAGCAGTAGCTCTGGTAGCTTGGTTTGCCATGTCTTCATCTCATTGACCCGCTGACAAGGGCGTCAGGTTTGCCAGAAGTTCAGGTCACAGTCAGGAATGACGCTGGTGGAAAAAGGATATTCACAAAAAAAGGATTGTAAACTGGTTCATAAAGTAATGAACAAGATAAATGTGAATCCATCCACCGTCTAGAATTGAGGGGGACAAGCACTATCCAACCCCAATACAAGACACAACAATCTTTAATAGGAATTTAAATGAGACGTGACAAAATATCAGCTTGGGAATTGTCACCGCCCGGGATAGACCGGATAACAAAGCGGTATTCCTGGAGTGCAAGACTCCACCTCGTTAATCGAGCATTTTTAGCCCTGTTAGTCTTTAAGAATAACAACGGACGATGGTCCGTTTCAATTATAAACTCGGACATGAGTAGATATCTCGAAAATGCGTTTTACGCAAGCCATGCACACGTCAAGTGTCACAGTCATCTCGGTATATAGTCATATCTGGCATTACGTTAGCTGGTCCACGGAACGCGGACAGCCTAAGACATAATCGGTATAAAAAAAAAACCACTCTTCTCCACAACTCAAAACGCGACCACGCAGTGTCCTCCGTTACCACTGCAAAAACTCTCAAAAACGCGAACACGCAGTGTCCTCTGTTACCACTGCAAAAATATATCTCTCTCTCAACGCGAAATAGCAGTGTCATCAATCTGTTACACCCACTGCATTAAATCTCTCTCTCTTAAAATTATAGGCAGTATCACTTAAACTGCAAACACTTTATCTCTCTCTGAAAATTACAAGCAGTATCACTTAAACTGCAAACACTTTATCTCTCTCTGAAAATTACAAGCAGTATCACTTAAACTGCAAAAACTTTATCTCTCTCTCTCTCAATATAAATTCTAGTAAGGCAGTGCCGTCTATCCGTTGCTCCCACTGCAATAAAATACTATATTATATCGCCTTTACTGCGATAAATTAATGTCTCGAGTGATCACTCTCAAAATTTACGTCTCTCTCAACGCAACGAACCAGATTACAATTCAACGTGGTTTTAGCACGTGAAACACCTCAGGCATATATTGCAAATATATCAATGTTAGTATAGTAGTTTAAAGTTTATAAGCAAAAAGAAATACAATAAACAGGACGTATACTGACAAGTAAAACGAACGATAACAGACCCTACAAGTCCTAACTTATATTACAGATAGTTTAAGAAAAAAACAGGAGAGACATCTTCCTAAAGAAAAGTGAGGAAGTAAAGAAACGCCACAGTCTATACGAATAAACGGATCCCTAATAGAACTATTCACAGAGAAGCAAATCCCCCCGAGTTATTTTACATAGCCACCAAGGCCTCCAATATCCTTCGTAATGGCAAAGAAGATATGCTAACCTATGATCCCAACCAACCTCCCGCACTTAAACTAAATATATAGTAAATAGTAAAATGGCCTGGAACAATACACACAGAGCGGAAAGTACGTCGCCCTCCCCAAGACTGTTAGATAGATGGATCACTTATCTTTATTTTTGAGGAATTCAGATGGTAAATATCCTCAATCCATAGCTCCAAGCCCAAACTTGTATTTCTGTCTGAAGTAAAACTGGATGATGAAAGGGTTCCCTCGCCGGTGTCCACGGGTCAATGGGATGTTGGGATGTTCACCATATGAAATTGAAATACAAAATATTAGATTAATACAAATTGTTTAAACTCTATAATAAAAGACCTGAAAAGATAATATTACAAAAGTACAATATTAAATGATGGAATAAAAAATACAATAGGTATTAAATAATTTATCTAAGTGGCATGGCGTTATCTAAGGTTCTTTAAGGGTCCCCCTCCAGTGTTACGATTTGGAAGAGGGGTGTGCCCTGCAGTGTTACGAGTTCAAAGAATGGTGTTACAGATGGGGATTACTGTGCTCGTGTTTTACGGGGATGGTTAATTATCAATTTACGTGTTCGACTGCATTTTTAATAAATATCGAGAGGTTTTAGAAATTACTCTGCCATACCATGCCACATACACTAATAACAATTTCGAGTAGGTTATATCAAGGACCTTGTAGGGCCACAAATTTATTACTTAAATTCCTAACAATTTCGTCTATCGTTTACATATTACAAGACAACATTGCAGCATCAAATGAAAATACTAAAATACATAACTATAAATCTCCTCTAGATCCTTAAGAGATTTGAAACTCTATATCATTCTGATTCATACAGTTTACTTAGTAATTATTCATCTTCAGAAATATAGACTGCCTACTACTTCACAAATAATATCCTTATGTCTCAGACGACAATATTAACTCATTTAACTGCTTATAAAGGATCAAACCGTCAAGACACACTGACGTAGTTAAGATAGATCTAGATCTGTTCTAGGATGGGCTGGCAATCCCCAGCCTCATCCAGACACATCAATTACAATTTACAAATGTGTATATCAGTCACTCTTTCTAGATCTTAATTGCAAGTAAAACTTTATGGTCTTGCATTCCTTTGGTCGCACTTCTACTGGAAAGTTAGGGTCAGATTCACATCATCTCGAATCATTGTGATGAAACTTACGATTGGTTCCCTGAAACGATTTCAGGGAACTGGAGAAAATAGCTGTGGATTATTTTCATTGTCTATCCAGGACATAGACATGACTTAACAGTCTGTTGGTTCTCTCTGGCTGAACCCCTAGCCGACGACCTTCGTAGCTGGAAGATCTACATGGAAGTGAGGTAGCATAAACATGTCACCGCTTATCTTCTGCAACTCACGTGACTGCTCAAATTTGATTGGTGCATCCACTTCGAGCTCCGCTCGCAGCGCCAATAGATTCTATTAATAGTAACAGACAAAGTCAGACCTAGGATGTCAAAACCTTTCGCAAAGTCTCTACACCCTAAACGTTTTATGTACGAATTTCTTCACTCCTTATTCGCCCCGTCTTTCCCTGTTAAAGTACACCCAAACTACGGGGTTGCAAACTGCATCGTCACTGTTAATTTATCCATTCGTTCTATCTTGCCCCACTTTCTCTCCATCTCTAAGAAAAGCGTTACAAAAACAAACTGTCCACGGGAATAGTTCAAGGACGTTTGCACTGGCTAAAATCAATGATGCCATGTAATAAACAATGCGTGACCTAGCACGGCAATTCAAATCCTAATCCTGACAGTAATCTTACGTTCTATTGGGAATTATTCACTCGTTACGTAGTTTCTCGAGTGTAACTGTCCTGTTGTCAATCTTTGACCAAGAGGAGCAAAATTATTTCTATTTCTGTGCTTGCCATCCTGCTATCCTTCCTCTCAACTCCGGTCTGTTTTTCCTGCCTCTTCCCTCCTCCCCCCCCCCCTCCCATCTTCAACGAAAACCTCATACCTTCCTGGAGCTCGAAACAACGTAGTTACACCTTGTTTAGGAACAACTATTATATTGAAGGCTGCGAACTGAAACAAACAAACAAAAAAAATTAAAACTTTTTCACAAAAATTTAGACATTAAGAATTTAGGTTAGCTAGAAATAGTCAAAATTGGGCAAAAAAAAAAAGGTTGTATTGTTTGGGTTTTATTTCTCACGCGGGGTTTTGCTACATACAACCTTTTCTTTTTGCCCAATTTTGACTTTGCTTATAGCCCTGCTGCGACCCCACAGTTTTTCTTTGGTTTTTATGATATAGCTAGAAATAGGCATTTATGGTGAAAAAAAAAAAATCAAGTTTTGATGAAATCAATCATTTTTTCCTGATTGACACGCTAAACTCACACTATGTTAATTAACTTTTCATTCAGCATTTGAAAATATGTATGAAAACGTAAGATGCCGTAAAACAAAATCATTCTATTCTTCCATAACTTATCATTAATTGATTCCATGGACAATTTACAGTGGTCATTACCGGTTGCAAGTATTACGTAAAGATTTCTGTTATTTATCTGTCTGTTTTAGTCTGCAATCCTTCTCGTTTCCTTAGTGCACCTTTACCAATGAATTCTTCCCAGCCAGCGTCCAAAAGTAGATTTATATAGAATTTCAATTGGATTGATAGATAATCATAGGGACAGGTTCCCTACATCAAACCTACTTCTGTGCCAGTGTGTCTACGTGGGAACGATGTCATTTCTATGTGCAAACTTGACGCCAATCCTACGGGTCAGACTTCCACAGAGTTGCTAGTTGGCAGGTTTGGCTTTCAAAGAGCAGTTTGTCAATCATAAGAATGACACTTTGATCGGCAGTATGGCAGTGACATTGCCTGTTTAAATGGTCCTTAATCCCCCTCTGAAAATCAGTGTAGACCAGCTGCTGGGCATTCCTGTAAACAATAACAAGAATAACAAAACACTAATTGCAATATATTCAATTCAAAACATTAATGTGCTAAGAAATAATCAAGAATTAAAAATATTCGAGCTCGTCCACTCTTCGGGTTCTGCGCAGGGAATCGAGAGAGGGCGTTGACGGCGACACGGTAGCCGAGCCGCCCTACTTTCTGCTATTGTCACGGCGTGCACACTGAGGCTCGCGCTGAGTTTCTTTGGCCAGCTAGGATCTACATACGCCTTTGCTGGCAATCTTCGAACTTTTTGCAAGGTTTTTGACACACCTGCACAGGTAAGCACCCATTTTTGCCATCTGTCTTTTTAGTGCTGAATTGTAACGTGACATAAACACTGATATTCTGAGTTTCAAATACCAGGGCATTTCCCATACCAAATACAAACCTTGGGATATTGAAAACGGGAATCTCTTAGAATGCACAGTGGCCCCCGCCTTATTTCCAAACCGATTCCCTGTAAGTTGGCACAGTAAAGTGAATCATCATCCTTTAGCGTCGCTGCAAAACAAATCAGCAAATACCAGAACAAATCAGAATTTTTAAAAGTCTCATATTGGAGCTACTTGCACATGATGTACTAAACCCCTAGCAGGAAGCAAATTATATTAATGTATATTATAAGGCTCAAAATCTCAAAGTTGCAGATTAACTGAAATCTTGGTTTGGTCGGGAGATGTAACTATTTTGTCAAAATGTTGGATATCTATTGTAATCGATGTTCTTATTGTACAGTTAGAACACACTGCTGCATCAAGAAATAGTATGTGGCAAAATTTGGAGCTCATCCACAAGGGGAAAGAAATTGAATTAATCGATCTCTTTAGAAAGCTCCCATTTTCAAATTTACACTGACCATAACTGATTATATCCATTTTAGCTGATATTCCGATATAGCCAAATTTGCCTATTCTAACAGTCTTCCATAATGTCTATAAACATCTGAACTGTACTCTTTTAAATAACCCATGAAACCAAATTCCAGATGTGTATGTGTTTATATCCATAGGTTTTTAATTAGTAATAGTCCAGAATTGACTGATTTTCTTAAAATGCCAGTTGGGACATTGTCATTTCTGGTCGTCAGCCAATGATTTACTGTAGATAGCAGGAGAATATTTCTGCTGTTGTTGTTAAAAAAGGCGTCACTGGTTCAATAACTTTGCGTAAGAAGGTACTGGAAAATGGATCTGTTTCAAAATTTTGTTACATGTAAACTTTGGCGTATTTTGTTTGGGAGCTACATATAAAAAGATTTTTTTTTAAAAAAGAGTGATCGAAGACTCCATTGGGTGTAATGGTGAAAACGTTTTTGTTTAAAACACTGTGCAGGATTTTATTTTATTTTATTTTTGGGGTATGTTTACTGACATCTTTGGCTGAATATTAATATAGAACTCAAAGCAGGATTAAAAACCCCTTTGTAAATGAAAAGCTGCCGTGGGGCCAGTGAGGGATAGGATCACGTGTGTGTTTACCTCTGATCTGTTGCACTGTTTGCTCAACACGGGTTTGGATAAAATCAGTTGAACGGAGACATTCTGCAGATGAATCGTTAATAACTTGTTTACACTTTCTCTCTGATCGGTGGTCCAGAAATCAATGAGGTCGTGCATTAGTTTAGAACGATAGTGGAAGATGAACCGTAGATAGGGCAGTGGAGGTGGTTAGCGGTGTTTTGATGGTGTAACTTTAGTTTATTAGCAAGAAGATCGGGGAGATGAAATAGATAGAGGAGAGTAGCAATGTCTGGACCACGGGTTACCAACTTCGGGCCAATGTGTCCGTCTAGGGTAAATTTCACCTATCGAGGGGGGTAAACTTGTTGATTCTGGGGTTGTACGTATTTTTTTTAAGAATACTTTTTTTTTTTTAATCTGTAGTGAGAAGACAACTTAAAAGAAGCCTATTTTGTGGAAAAAATACTGGAAAAATGGACGGGGGGTAAAGTTACTTTCCAAAAGTTTCAACCGGTAAACGACACGAAAATGGCCGAAAACGTCTAGTCCAGACGAAGGACAAATTATTATGTCCGAAATATCATCTGTTTGTATTTAACCAGCGTATATGAAATGAATGTAATAGCTGACATTTGATATCTCCTGTGTAAGCTACTTGGATATTACCTTAGTGGTGTGTTAAGTCAGTGGAATATACGAACTTCATGTGCGTGGATAATGAATCTGGTGGAGTTGCCATTGTTTTGACCCCCGGGCTCTTTAAGTGCATTCTTTCTCTCTGTCTCCATTCATTTCCTAGATCTTTTTCTGGGTTCTTCCATACCAGTTTCTCAAGATCGGGCGTGCCAATGTTTTGGTGGGACACGGAACTTCAGTATGGGGTATAGGGATATATTTTGTTTACTAACTTTGTCCGATCATAATGCACTTTGGGGGGGGGGGGGGGAACAAGAAAGGTTGAGAAACACTGTTCTAGACCCAAGGGGGTTTATTGAAAGTTAGAGGGAGGGGGCGGATCATTGGAAATTTAACACGTCATTCCTGGATCATACAGAGTGGATTCCGTGCACATTAATTTACAGTCTTCTGAATAACAGTTCACAAAGTATCCATTCACATCACAGTTCTGTTGTGTGTCAGACACCCATATGCAAACACACTCATGTCCGCGCCCACAATATACCGGCAGGATACACATTCAGACGTTACGCTTGACAGCAAATAAAAGAAGACCACACCCACTTCCACTTTCCCAGTGCCGTGTTCTCTTCCAGTCTATTTCTCACACCAAACACAATGATATCGTTTTCCAATGGGTAACCACGAGCAGGATTTTGACCTTTGACACAGTGCTTGAGACGGTCATTTGGCCCTGTAGGTGGTCATAATCCCCCTATAACTGGGAGTTGATCCATTACACTATCATAGTCTAGTCAAGAGTTTGAATGGTCTAGAAGTTAGGAGGTCTGCAGAAGAGAGGCAGAAGAACCGGGCTTGAATTCTGCCTGGAAGGAATCCTTTTTTCTTTCTGCTGCGTTTCGATTTGGCAGTGTTGTCTTTTTTACTTTCTTCCTTCGACCTCATGCCCCCCTCCCCCACGCCCCCCGCAATGGGTCTCAGAAGTTACTATCAAGACGGGAACTTTGGAGCTGTCCCAGAGTCGGCTCCACCTTCACACTTTGAATGTTCTCACTGTGTAATCGTGCGCACTGCCTTTAGCTGGTTTTGACCTTGCTGATCTAGTCCTTTCTTTGGTTATTGATTGGATCTAGGATCCCAATTCAGTGCACCTAAATCTGACAATAAACAGGATATAAAATCAGAACCAGAAACATCACGACATTGACTATCGTAAATAAGGTGGCGGACGTGGCCACTGCTACTTTGCACGGTAACAGTATCTCCGGGTAGGGACAGTCGTTTTTGTTGTTGTTGTTGTTTTGAATTTGTACACTGAAGCAAACACGAATTATGGGCAGTCCGGGCATTTCAGCGCCGAGCAAAGTTAAGGCCTTTGAAAATCCCTCTGGGTCTTACAGACCCATTCACCACTGCAAGGCTTTAGAACTTCGCTTAACCCTCTAGTGAGCGGCTAGACATAATTATAGTCTGTTTTAT
This sequence comes from Onchidella celtica, assembly GCA_963931925.1. Taxonomy (NCBI): domain Eukaryota; kingdom Metazoa; phylum Mollusca; class Gastropoda; order Systellommatophora; family Onchidiidae; genus Onchidella; species Onchidella celtica. The sequence goes on along the minus strand of OZ007568.1, from coordinate 65,253,252 downwards.
CACCAATCTTCTGAAATGGGCCGAGTTGATTTAAGATGTCAAATAAATGCAAGTAAATAAATAAATAAATCAAATCAGACAATCAATATTCATTATAATAAATACTTTTTTGACCACTCATTTAGAAATAATAAAAAATTTGATGACCAGTCAATTAGAATGTGTCCTGAAGAATAGGACATTGGACCCTGGTTGAAATATGGCGCATAGGTCACTGGAGGGTTAACTAAACGTTGCTCACCAATTCTGACCACCCAGGATATCTTTTTTAACAAAAAAACAACAACAACGAGGTAGCTGCGCATTTGCTTACTGTCACGGTGTGGGTGTTACGTTTGGGCGTCGGTCACACGGTGTAAACATGGCGGAATTAACAATTGGTGATCCTGAACTAATCTTTGATTTTCTGAGGTCGCCCTTTAGCAGCGTGACGAGGGGTGACCATGCATGGAACGCCAGCTTTTGTTCGGTTTATTCAACAGCTGCACAATTATGTGTGTGTGTGTGTGTGTTAGTGTAAGTGTGGGGGAGAGTAGATGTAGGCTATGCGTGTGTATGCGTGTCTAGGTATTTGGTACGGTTGTCAACGTTCACGGGGCGTTGGCCATTTCGGCAGGTAGATCCCCCTTTCGCAGGGGCTGTGTTCACACGTCTAGAAACGTTCACGTAGGCCACGCAACGTTCTGGACTCTAAGTAAAGAGAGAAACAGATAGAAGGGTGTGGATATGAACAGGGGGTATTATGAGTATCTCTATGGAACAGGAGAGGATCTAATTCTTCGACTCTGTGTAAATATCTGAACTATGGTAAACTGTGGAGGTCTTATTTGGCAGAATTGGACCATATGACAACTGAACTTGGCAAGAATGCTGCCAGATTTCATAACATTAACAAACCCAAGTGCTCCAGTTAAGCATTTAGTATAGGTGAAATAAACTTAAATATGTGTCAAGAATCATTCTAATTTTCGAGAGGCCATTTACACCTTGGGTCATGGCTAGAGTTTATTTAGGGCATATCTAAATCCTACCGCAATGTTATTTCTGCAGATCACTTTTTTCGTTCTATCTCAGTAAAGTGTTTTCCATCCTCCACTGACATGCCCTGTCTTCTTAGAACTTTAGTTATACGCATTCAGGCTATGGGTAACAATAGGATTAGGTACGGGGTACCATTAGGGGCAAAGTTGTACCTGGGAAGTCCTGCTGTTTTCTTGCGTTTTCTCCAACCTATCCACTACCATGGGACTTCAAAAATACGGTGTGGGTGTATATTTCTGTTGTATGTGTACATAGTAACCATTGTATGCAGTGGTGTTATTGTGACCTTCTATAATATGTTGTTTTGTAGACGTTTTGCCACCACTTCCCCCCCCCCCTCACACAGCCAATGGAGGTAAAAATGATTTAACAGTTTGTACGCCATTGTGTATGTCAGTCCTTTCTTTTGCTTGTTTTGTTTTGTTTTGTTCACTACTGTCTTGTTTTGTCAGCGTTTCGCGTGCTGAAATCACCAAAATGAGGATATATCACGAACAATGTCTAGTTCTCTGTCAGGCCCTTGACGTGTGAGTGTACTTAATTTACCACTGCAAGAATTTTGTCACTTTGGCTCTATTCTGAGGGGAGGGGGGGGGGAGGGGGGCTGAAACTTAGAGTCTGTCACATCCGATGCCTAGCGCCCTAACGACCGCATCTTATATATTTCAGTTTAATCATCCTGTCCCTGTTCATATACCCCCCCCCCAATCCCCCACCCCCCGTTTCCTCCTTCCCCATCCTCCCACTCTTCAGCTTCGGGATCATATAAGGATTCGTTCATCCTAACATAATAAATCTCCTACCACATACAATGACACATACGTGGCACGCCAAAAAAGAAAAAAAAAACAACAAAACAATTCGTTAAGATCAGGATTAAGCAAATAGTCAGGTTATCGACGCGCTAATGCATTCAATGAGATGGATGTCATGTTTGGCTTCCACTCCCCCCCCCCCCTGGGCGAAAATCGTTACTTGACTGTATTATACTGTCGAAGTTTGGGGGAGGGGGGAGAAAAATAATTGAATGTCTGTCAATAGGATGGTGAATAAATGGATAAATGAAAGAACAAGTGAGCGAATGAATAGGCGGTCGAACGGCTGAAAGAAAGAAAGAATTGAATGGATGAATGAATTTAACCTTAAATTTTGTAAGCTCCAGATAGCGGCACCTGTTTAACTTGACTACAAGTTTGTTGTCCCAGAGAATTGGGCAAATTTAACGTGGCATCCAGTGAGTTTTGACATTGTGAGTTTTTTTTTTACTTTTTCGCTGGCGTCACGCCAATCGATCTTCACACTCACAGAACTGGGAACTAGCGCAGTGAATTTGACACCCCCCCCCCCTTCCAAACTTGCATTTAATTGGTGGCTTCAAGCTATATGTGCAATGAAAAAACATTCAGCCATTTGAGACTGTGCTTGCTAGCATATTTGGCAGGGAGAGAGAAAAGGACATTGTCACACCACTGTCAACTTGGGCGTTACTTGTCAAAACAATAATCTCAGTTTCTGACATCAGCTGACTCTTCGGTCGCCTCTCAGGTCAAACGCAGAGATCATCAGTTGTCGCCTTTGTCTGGGAGTTGTCGCCTTTGTCTGGGAGTTGACGCTGTCCTGTCTATTTGTTGATTTCTGGCTTTTACAAAGTGTCAGTTTGATTGAAATCTTTCTCTTTATCAAAGAAACAAAATGGTGATTTGAGACTTGAGAGCTGCCAGGTATTTCAATGAACATAGATGCTCAGCATGCAGAAGTCATTATACATAACGCAACAGACACATGTGTACCAGCCAGCCAGTCAGCCAATAAGAAGAAAATGGCTAATTTAAATGGATTTAAGATAAGATAAAAGTAACTTTATTATCCCATGTAGGAAATTCACTTTCACACAGGGTTTAAGAGCACATACATGCTACATACATTTAACACGTCATTACATAAACATATCCATAACTCAGTAACAATAATTTATTGTTTCATTTGGCCAAACACGAGGTCAATGCAGCATTACGCTCTGGTGTATAGACTCAGCTTCACAGTACAAATTTTTACTGGTTATACAGGAATCTACTGGAAGTTTCAAGCTTGTGGTGGCGCAACTGTGTCTCCCAGCTACGCGCACCAAATGAAGTTCCATCGGCCAGTTTGGGATCTGAAATGAAACAATGGCCGAGACGCCTCTATCCCCTCGTTTATTTCTTTAATTTCTGGTTAATAGAGCTCGTCACTGTTCATTCTGTCAAAGAGAAAAGTGCTAATACAATAAAGTTTGGGATGCATGTTTGGTAAAATAAATCTGAAAAGACAGCAAGAAATATTCATGTAACTCAATCTCCTCTAACTGCCCTTAATCAAAACATTAATCTTAATTACTCGTAAGTGTCACTGCAAATGTGCAGACACGCCGATCAATATATCACACTCACGCTTAACCATAAACATTAAAAAAAAAAACCCACAGAAAATCATACACAACTTTTTATTTTTGACATACTTTGGCTTCATCGCAGACAACACACAATAAATTAAACTTGCTTTTTTAAGCTTAAATAGTGTGATCAACAAACAGAAAAGAACCACAGATTGCAGGAGGCGAAGAAATTTCATCTGTCAGTACATTGAGTGTTGTGAATCGTTTTCCAGCTTGAATGCATCCATTTTACGTGGTTTAGCAAGAGGGAGGGGGACAGATCTCAGGTACACGGCAAGCCAATTACACGAGAGGGGGGCGAAGAGAGAGAGACAGTCACAGTAGCAGTGGAGCAGAAACTCTAAGCGGACGTGGTTCTGCGCTCCTCAACACATTCTGATCTGTTTAGTGAGTTTAGCTAGACCCTGGCCTAACACAGCTTAGAAGGAGACCGTGTTTCTTGTTTTACAACCTCAGTTTGGCCTCTGTTCGTCATCAAAGGGTGTAGGACGGAGTACCTGTCAGTAACTGTCAGCGCTTTTGGCAGTGAGAGGAGAAGGCTGACTTCACGGCGGTTCGAAGCCGTTTGGGCGGTGGCCATTAATTTTTCCCGTGACAGGTTACACAGTTGATCGAGCGTCCATTCAACAGGTAAATAGCTGGCCTTTTGTCTTTGTGTGAATGTTTCAGGTCACAGAATTGTGGGCCTTTTTGTGGGGATCAGTTGAATTTAAATATATCTCCCTGGAGTTCTTTTTCTCCACAACTTTCGGAGATCTCTCCGGTATGTTGAGAATGACAAGTAAAAACGTGTTGCAATGGCCGAAGTTGTTCATCATAGCCTACTATACTATTTTACTTACTTCCAGTTACACGGAACATTGCCCAGACTAGATTGTGTAGCTTATTTATAGTTATTGGTCAGTTGACAGTCCTACGCCGTGGGTTGTTATAATATAACTGATTTGAGCTTTATTAAAGCATACTAAAGTACAGAAGGCCTAAGTTACTTAGAGTACCACCATTTGTCTAGTCCAATATCTCTCACTATCGTATTTCACATTCTCTAAAAATGCCTCAGTGTTGTCACTTACGTCATTCTACTTCTCAGATGTACACCGTGATGTACATGAAATACAAACACATTATCACTCTCTGACAAACAGATCTGGACCAAGAAAAACAAAGTATGAAGCTGGCCATTCTCATGCCCGGCACGTTATGGTTTGCGTTCTGTGTCATGCCCTGAAATTTTTTAGAATCTGGCCAGGCATGTCACAGACCGTTGCCAGACAAGAACTACAAATATGAAATGGTACTGACTTAGAAGCAGCCATGTCTCTCCCAACATTAGAGTTAGACCAACTGAAGCATTATTTGCTAGTGGAACGTCTTATGATGTTTCTTTAGTGATAATGAGATTAAGTAATGAAAGATGAACGCAAACATTTGTGATGATCATGACCGTTTGGTGCATTTGATATTTATTTTGCTTTACTTCCAGTTCGAAACTTAGGAGATAATAGGATGTGAATACATAGCCTACATGTTATAGTCGTACCATTCAGTATGATGTGTTAGTTCTAACTGTAATCCAAACTGCATGGAATACCAGGAATATTGGATTGTGATGTCCATAAGAAAAGACACTTCTGTTGATGTAAGATAGGAGGAATGAAGAAAATAATAACAAGATGCTGAATTTGAAAACGGCAACGCTATGGACAAGCGTTTATCTGTACGACGCTCGGTTTCTCCCGGTGGTAACCTGACAGGTGGTTGCAATGGTTATGGTATGAACATTTGAAAAACTGTTGAAGAAACTATTTATATTATATTCCAAGTGTTTTTGACAACTGTCCACATAAGGACAGTTCGTAAGGATAATGAAACTCGCTTTCAAGCATCTGTCACAAGACGCTATGGGCGAATACTCAGAGCAACTCCACTGATGTTCAGACGAGGCATACATAATGCGACTCACAGTCGACTTAGTTTCATATTCCCTTTGACTCTGCAATGTTCCCGTGTCTGGCATGTTTGCGCATCGCAGTTCATTCGCCTTGAATTTAAAAACTGCGTCGCCAACGCAACAATGCAGTGTGTGTCTGCCTAGCCTAAATCAGTTTCCTTTGTCAGATCTCAGGACCTTAAGCGAGACAAGAGAGAGAAGAAGGTGTGGAGCAGTCATTTAACTGCACTGCATAACTCAGAATGTAAAGCATATTTACAGTGGCAGAGTAATCGTCTTTCAGAGTGTTTCAGAGCAGGATGTAGGAATGTTTGGCTGTACAAGCCAAGCCTATAGTCGTCTCAAAACGTCTCGCCAGAAGAAATTTTTAGCCCGGCAAATCGTCATCCCAGGATACAAGTAGTGTCCTTATCTCATTTGACTCCACTTTTGAGAAATCTGGCTTCCCAAGTTTGAGTTCTCTGAACATGAAATAATGAAAATATAATACAGAAATGTGAGTATTCTGCCATATTACGGAAAAAGACTATACACGCCAGCCCGGGATCAAGTTCAATTCTTAACATCGATTTATAGAATGAAATGTAATCTGGCTTACTATTTGGGGTTGTAAGTTTTTGATCTTCACAAATCAAATTTATTTGGAACTATCTACTTCCACTTGTGGAATTCAAATTGATGAAGCTCTGAATACCAAACATAGATAGAGTGATCCAAAACAGACCGTGACGGGCGCCAGGTGACACGACCCGCCCTGAAACTCAAACTCAAACCCAAACTTCACAGAGTGGAATATTAAAAAAGAATAACGGGCGCGTGACAGAGTGGCGAAATGTGTTTTGCGTCTTGTGTCAAGTTTGTTTTTGGCGTTTGGGTACCGGGTCTTTTTCTCATAATACGGTAATTTCCCCTCTAGCATCCCCACGTCAGTCCAACATAGATTTGTAGAGGATTTCCGTGGGATTGGTAGGATTTCTCTAGAGGCGGGTCCCCTACATCAAACTGACGTCAGCGTTATATCATTACCAGCGGATCTATGTAGGAACGATGTCATACCTGTGCGCAAACTTGACGTGAATCCTACGCGTCGGATTTCTGTAAGGTAGATAAGCTGGTATAGTTCTGAAATTAATAGAAGATACACCAGATGTCAGCTGGAAGTCCACTGAAGACATGAACTCGGCTTTTGCGAAAAACTGGACATAGAACACTTGTAATCTAGGATGGCGAAATGTTGCAGGTGTAAAACTATGAAGGATGTTAGGCAAACTCTAGGCCAGACTAATCCCGGGTATTTACATAAACCTGCCGCTACCTCATTTGATCTGCGCCCGATATATTTGTCTAACAGAACTGACAGACCCCAGAGGGAAGTGAGGGGGAATTCTGAGCACAATGACAACCTCATTCAATGTCCCTCATTGTCAGAGAGAAAATATTTAAATCTGTCGTCCATTTTCCTTGTCTAAATTTTAACCACGTTTAAACAAGATTCGTTTAAAAAAGAAAAAAAGAAGGTTGCTGTTACATTATTTTGTTGACATTAAACGGAACGGGATAATTTTAATTCTCCTGACTGCACCCTAGCAACACGTTTTTAGTCCGATGCGATGGGACATTTTAATGTATGACTCGTTAGGCAAATATTTTGTGGGTAGTTTTTTTTTTTTTTTTGAAGCCAATAGCATGGCATCGTTAAGCTCATGTTAAAAATCTCGCAACAGCTTTTTTGGAAGCCCGAACATTTGGTTTAGCATTAATTGAGATTCTCCCCTCGTATGTGCATTTTTTGAAAAAAAAAAAAATATGAAAGAAAAAAAACTGGGAGACAAGGGATCTGAAATTGTAATTTTTTTACGCTTCGAAGCCCTGCTAGTATCAAGGATCATTTTCTTCTTAAAAACGAACAAACAAACAAAAAAAATGACGGTAGGTTTGATGATATAGGGCAAACGAAATACAAAGGGAATATTTTGCTCATGACAGCTATTGGCGTAAATTTTGTTTGTGAACATAAGCAATGATATTTAGAGGACTACCGGGGTAGGAAATAGACTGGTACCGGGTTGTCAACGTTAGCTGGGACTAGTGGTAAGCATAGGGTGGGGGTGGGGGGGGGGGCAGAGATAAGATTTTGTGACATACACACACACTCACACATATACACCGCACGGTGGCACACACATACATACATACACACACACGTGATGGCATGAACAAACAGAACACAGAACAGGGTGCATAGAAGAAATCCCTGCTCCCTCCCTCAATCTCTTCTCTGTTCCCGCATTATTGAATGAGATTGTATCAGTGGTGGCAGATAACAACTGTCGGTAATGCTAGAATCGGGGTTTGATTTTGGAAAGGGGGAGGATGGGGAGGGGGGGGGGATTTGTGCTCCCTGCTGATGTTGAATACGGTAATGCTGAATCGGAATTTTAAAGCCTGGGATTGGAGATGTGGGTGGACTGGTTTGAGAGAGGGGCGGGGGTCGGTGGTGTTTGTGGTGTCGGCTGACACAAGGTGGAGTCAGATATAGGGTCACCAGGCAGGCTTCAGGAGCGGGTGGTGTTGTGTGTCATGGACGTGGGTTAGTCATCACGGATATATTCCGGGTACAATAGATAGATGTAACTTATACCTGAGGAGGGAGGTGGGGGTTTGAGATGAAAGGGGGGAGGGCAGGGTGGTGGAGTGAATATCCCAGGTAACAGTAGATACTTGCAGCCAAGGAGCTTAAGGAGCTTTGTAGCTTATCTGGGACAGGAGAGACGGGAAAGATGAACACAATACCCGAGACACCCACCCACACCACGAGGGCAGAATCCCAGACTGGCTCCCTTGGTGACGTCGTCTGTCGAGTTATGTATTTTAATGAGCTTTAGTTCTCGCAAACACAGCTGATAATAATCATTATGATAAGATAACAATTAAACTTGTTTTTTCTTTGTTTTTTTTTTTTAAATTGTATTTGTCCCTATATGCATGTAATATGAAGTTGTTGTGTTTTTCGGAGTTGAGGAGAGGTAGTAGATGTGTTCTGTTTTGCTGTCCGGGTCGTAGACTGGTTACAGATGGAACAGTTAATGTAACAAAACAAGAAATGCTGGACACGGGTCCGGAAATGGGGAAGGTCCGGTCATACGCATTGAACTATCAGGGGTTTTTTTTTTTCAATATCCATCTACAGCTAAGTTCATTGTATTTTAAACAGAACTCTAACTAATGCAAGGGATTTTAATATATCCCCTTCACCTGCTAAACAGCAAGAATTGCCAAGTCAAAGAGTGTGTTGTTTAGTTTTGCATGATCAAATGAGTGGAAGTCATCGGACGGAAGTCAAATTGCGCAGTTCTGCTCGGCGTAGTTCAGGGGTTGGCATCATTTTCCACAGATAGCCCTGGTCTAGGTGGGCTTTGGCATGGGTTTAGAACTCCCAATCCCTTCAAATGTTGGCGTGATGTCTTCGAATACATGTGATGATCGATCACTTGATTGCATAATATATCATTCAATGCTGTCATGATGTCTTGAGAAAGATAATTATATAGTGATCGTGTCTATATTTATCGCCGATCCCTGTCAAGTTATTTTCGAAGAGATTATTATGTCGTCCATGACTGCCCATCCCTCTATGGTGTACGAGGACCGGTGCTTGTTAGATTTACAAATGTTCCAATCATAGCTGTACAGTATGGAATATCTTTTGTATCAGAACCTAAACAATTTGCCACAGTCGAAGAAGATCGCGAAGGCATAGTGAAACATTTTATGTGGGCCCTTGTGCAGTTATGAAAAGTTGCTCCATGTATTCAGGACTGGATAGCTTATTTGCACTGATAATCCTCCTCCAGCTAACACTTTGGTTGACGCGAGTTGCGTTTGTGTTTGTTTTGCATAAAAGACATTGAATTTTCTACGCCTACTCTGACCTAGAAGGCCGCTTTCCCTTCAGGCTAGATCTAAATCTTTCTTGAAGTCCGCTTTGCTTCAGTAATCAGAAATAATAAAATAAAGGCCACCCTGCATGTTTCAGGGAGGTGTGACAGTTATCGAATTGGAAAGCCACGAAGAAATGCTAGTGACTTTTTTCCTACAGATTTGAAACTCATTTTTCTTTGAGCCCCCTGGTATTCTCTGTTCAAATTCCATTTTGAACTAATCAAAGGAAATTTATATGTCGTGCGAAATTATAACCCAGATAATTATTTGAAGATAAAGCGCATTCCATAATATAAAATGATTATTAAAAATCAGCGATTATGCATGGCCTAGACTGGTGTTACACGTGGGTTGTTTTGTGTTGTTTTCTTCTCGTAAAACGGCAATGTGTGCTTGGTTCTTATCTTATTTGATACAAGTTCATATATTGTCATGGCATGTTGGATGCATCATGCCCATTCATGCGACCTGCTTGTCATATTAATTTTGATGGATGTTCGTACAGTTAGCTCAAGTGCGTCTCTACAAGTTCCTACAATCATATTTAGTGATTTTGCATCAGGTTTGATATACTCCAGTCAACAAGTTCGTGTCACAGATTTAGGCGAGTACGTGTCACAGATTTAGGCGAGTACGTGTCACAGATTTAGGCGAGTATACATGAAGCACACAGAGTTAATTCTGTTTTATCTCGGGTTTAGTGTGAGATGGGAACTGAGGAACCAACGTGTACTGGGTCAAAACACACGCTTGACTCAGTGTGGTACGGGCCTTAACCCTTTCAAAGCCGAAGCAAAAAGTACTGCTGTGATTTATAGGGTCTTTGCAGCTTTTGAATTTGATCATCTCGGGTGTTCCAAGAAGTAAATGGGAACTTTTAAAGCAAAATTTATCGAATGTCTAAAAAAAAGTTGTAATTTATTGTACTGGACAAATCCACAGCCGACATACACAAGGTTATTCATCACAATACGTTGTCGGCATTTAGGATGTTGACAGGTTTCGTAATTTTCAACAAGTTCACTCAAGCACGCTTAGTAAAAGTTCATACCACTGACGTTTCATATTCGATTCAAGTTCATAAAGTCTACTTATCATGCTTGATACAAGTTCATACATTGTGCCAGATATGCATGCAGAATGGGATTAGACACCTGATATCAGCAGGGGCGGCGCCAAAAGCGCTGGAAGGAGGGACACTTGCCATTGTAAAGCCCGTCAACTGTGGCAGTCTCGCGATGTTCTCGTCCTGAAAATGTCATCATGTGTCAAGAATACCTTTATTTATCTTGGAAGAAAGGGATGGGGGGGGGGGGGTCAGATGAGTTTGTATTCAGAGAACAAGATCGTGACCCAAATACCAAACTCTGACAAAAGCTGAAACGAGATGAAGTGTGAAATTACTTTGCCATTTGCTAAGGCCGAAGGCGATTTTGGGGATTGAAAAAAAACAAAACAACAAGGGTGAAATGGGGGGGGGGGGGGAGGGAGCCAAAGGGGAAAGGGGGTGGGGCGGTTAAAGGGAGGTAAGGTATCAGTCCAACTGGAAATAAAGGCACGGTCAAGCTTGAACTGGAAGAGGGAGTAGTGGTGGAGGATAGACTAGAAAATAGCTCTGAACAATGGCACTCAGAATCCCAGGCCACATTTCCCCTCTTGCGATTCCATACCAGGCTTCCTCAGTTCCATTGTCTGATAATGTTTTCACCTTTATACTTTTACCATGGCTTTTAATGAAACGATTGATGAAACTATAAATTATATAATATATATCAATTTCCATCACATGAAATAAGAAGACCTTATTTCAGTGGATCATAAAACTTGTAATCCTACCAACGTTACGGAAATCTTATACAAATCTAAGTTGGACTGACGTGAGGTGGCTTGCAGTTTAACCGCCCCAGCGGTTACAGAAGGGCTTGAGGGGAGGTCAAAGAAATTTTGTGTTGTCGCTCAGAACATTATGTTCAGTGAACTCTCGTGTTCGTAACATGTCGCCTAAACCCCTCTCGGGAGCTAACAGTCAAATTATTTGCACATTTTGTGGATTATTCATCTTCCGCGCCAAATTGTATGCTCTTAATGAATTTATAGCCACGAATGTCCGTTAACCCCCGACACACAGGATACCGTGAGGAATCAACTCGCCAAATTCCGTCCGTCGATTTGTGCGCGTATCATCGATATCAACAATGCAACAGTGCGCACCACACCCCCTCATAGCTGAACGCAAATGAATAGTACTCACCTTATTTATACGCGCGCAGTTTGTGGACATTTAATGGGAGAAGGAATGGTTGGTCTCGGCATTCTGTGTCTCGGCTAAACTTATTTCACTGTCTTCTTTCCAAATTTCAGAGAGATCCGTGCAATAGTTTCCCAGTCTCTTCATTACAAACGCTTTCCTTCTCTTTTTATGTAATAGAATTATATAATTATAATATGCCATACCGACTACAATCAAAAAATTAAATCCCTTGAACAGAATCCGAACATGTGTGACTCGGTAAAGTTTAATTATTGTATTCTTTTGTCTGGGGTCGCCAGAAGGGCGGAGATCTTTCTTTTTTTTTCGGGGGAGGGGGGGATTAGTTATGTTACATTTTTTTATTTTCTAAGTTGTTGGCAGTTTTTAACATTGATAACTCGGTGACAAAGCAGTGCGGTTATGGGAAGATGTAAAACATCAATAGTTGCAGTGATTTGTTGTGTTGATAAACTGGCAAGCAATAAAACCTGGACAGAAACATAAAACTCTGGTGAAATGGAGTTTTGAAGGTCCACTGTTTGTTGACAGGAACAGGCATTGAGGTTCTGGGAGTCGTAGATCGAGCGTGGGGGGGGGGGAGGGGAGGGAGGGGTTAATGAACAGTAGGGCTATTGGTGACGGCCGTTTGCGTGTACTGGTGGTGGTGGCGGGGAGGGGGAGGTATAGCGTGGCTGGACTGGCGGCAGATGTCACTTTCTCAGTGTCACTTTGTTGACAAATCTCCTGTGTCACAGTTTGCTCAATGACCCGATCACAGAAATAGTGCAGGGAATCACTATCGGGCTTATTGCCTAAGTGTGGCGTTTGTTGGCCTCCTCAGGGAACCACTATTAGGCTTATTGATGTCAATGTCGAAGTGTAACATTCTTGGCCTTCTCAGAGGACCACTATCAGGCCTGTTGATGGTATCCATTTCGAAATGTACATGTAACATTCTTGGAAGCACTATTAGGCCTATTGGTGGTCTCCCTGTCGAAGTGTAACATTTTAGGCTTTCTCTGAGGACTTAGGCTTATAAATTGATGTCCATGTCGAAGTGTAACAGTCTTGGCGTTTTGGGGGGACCACTATTAGGCCTGTTGATGTCTATGGATGTGTAACATTCTTGGCTTTCTCAGAGGACCACTATTAGGCCTGTTGATGTCTATGGATGTGTAACATTCTTGGCTTTCTCAGAGGTCCACTATTAGGCTTGTTGATGTGTGTGTCAAAGTGAAACATTCTTGGCTTTCCTAGGAAACCACTGCTAGACTGTTAGGTTCATTGATGTTTATGTGAGGATGTATGGGCCTACTCATCGAGGGACCACAGTTCAGTTACTTCAGTATGCACTGGCGTCAGGCCTACTTGAGTACTCTGTTCTGCCCTCAGTTTGAACACCTAAAACGGGTTGGACTTGTTTGCCTTGCTTTGCTCTGCTCCGCCAAGCTTGTGATCTGTAAGGTCATTAAAGCATTAAGAAATGTTGAAGATTCCATGGCAGCTGTTCTTAATAATAATAATAATAATAATAATAATGAAGATCATTTATATAGCGCCCAATCCAAACCGTTTGCTCTAGGCGCTTTACAGAAAGTCATGTTTGTCACGAGTGGAGTGAGCGATAGTTAATAATTACGGGGGGAAAGGAGGAGAGTAAAATTAACGCACGTAGACAAGTGGGGGAAAGCGTGCATGTTATGAGTGGTGGGGGTCTGAAGGAGGCGAGGGCGCTGTATTACTATCACTGCAAGTTAGAACGTCCTAAAGAGCGGACGCAAGAGAAAGCCCAGTGGGCGAACATAAGAGGAGCAGTCGGAAGACTAGTGAGAGAGTTTTTTCCAGTGATGACTGGTAGGTGAAACGATGATTGATAATTATGATTGATGTATTATATTCGTCTATCACCATGATGTAAATAAGTATATGTGAGGAATGTGGAAGTCCTTGATATTGGATATAGCAATGTGCGCCATGAGCGATAGATGAAAGTTGAGTTCATGGATTTGTAGCACGAGTGAGTATTGTGTACTACGATGGAGGTGTGTTACCGTAAGATGTTTGGTGAGTGAAATGTGAACTATTGTGTGTACGCTTCATGGGTTGTAAGGAGAGGTGGAGTGAATAGAAATGGTATGGTATTATACCAATGTAATGTTATTCTTGTAGGTGTCGGGGACGGGCCAAAGAGCCGCCTCGGTGAGCACAGGGGATAGGCCAGCATAGGGCCGGAGGCCGCACATAGGCCAAGAGTGAGGCTGTCGGTGCAGGACAGTAGAGGCACATAAAGTCGTGGCAGTCTGGCCACGGACAGGGACGTAGATATGAGCGTGAATGTGCTAATTGAAATGATAATGTATTATTGCCATGTTGATGGGCTATTGAAATGATAATGTACTATTGCCACGTTGATGGGCTATTGAAATGATAATGTACTATTGCCATGTTGATGGGCTATTGAAATGATAATGTGCTATTGCCCTGCCGAGGTGCTAGGGGAATGCTAAGGTGTTATGGCAATAGGAAGGTGATATTGAGAGACTGCGGTGCCAGTGAATTATTAATGTGCTATTAAGACCCTGAGGGGAGAGGCTGAGGCCGAAGTGTCTTTAGGAAGTAACTACCGGGTTGTGGATCCGAGGAAGAGTGCATGTGGGAATAAGGCCGTTGTATGGCAGTTAAATTCAATAATATAATGTATGTAATTGCGCTATTATCTGTATAATTATGTTTAATAAATGTGTGAGTCTGATGGGTTGTTCTGTTAAGTGTTAAACTTGTTCGTTCGTGATTGTTGTCCTGTCATAACTTATTACATCTCCCAGTCTGGGATTTGTGACAATGTTCTCTCCATCTGCAACTCATTCACTCTCTCTCTCTCTCTCTCTATTTCCCTCTCTCTCTCTCTCTCTCTCTCTCTCTCTCTCTCTCTCTCTCTCTCTCTCTCTCTCTCTCTCTCTCTCTCTCTCTCTCTCTCTCTCTCTCTCTCTCTCTCTCTCTCTCTCTCTCTCTCTCTCTCTCTCTCTCTCTCTCTCTCACCCTCTCACTCTGCTATACATACATTGTAACATAGATACCCACACATAACATACTATAAGACAGAAATTAAACGATAAAACAGCAAAATTAAAGTGAAATGAGAAAATAAATGGATTGGGGATGAGACTTCACAACTGAAAGTGTTTTTTTAAAAAGGTGGGTTTTTAGACCAGTCTTGAATTTTGACTCGGTAGATGCTTCCCACAATGATTTTGGCAGTGAGTTCCAGATGTGCGGGGCACAGCGTGTAAATGTTCTGCCTCCTAGTTTCTTTGACTTACAGTTAAAAATCTTAAGAAGGCCCTGATCGCTTGATCTTAAAGAACGAGATGGTGAGTAACAATAACTGGGGAACAGGGCAGAGAGACAAGCATGTCGCAATGTCGTGACACTTCTCTCTTATGAAAATAGATACTGGTACACACAGATATACGCACCGTTGCTTCAGAGTTTATTAAAAAGTTCGACGCTATTTAAATTCAGGACCTGAATCGTGTATATCCTGGTGGAAAGGGGAAAGGGCTTAGTGTTGTCTACTGGTGGACCTGTTTGCAGAGAGCGTGTCCTTCCACCTCCACCCCTCCCTGGCTTTTGTTGGCTGAAACTTAACACGTTGTGGTGTGCCAGTTAAGGCGTACCTGTTGCTACCTGATAAGGGTGGCACTGAATTTCTTCTGGCCTGGGAGGAATGTAAGCTTTATTGTCCTTGGGTAGCAGTTAATTTTTTTGTAAGTATTAAGAGTTCATAGGAGGAAGGGATAGGGTTGTTATGTACGTGGTAGACCCATATTGTCCTGTTGGCCTAGGGGGACCTATTTATCGTGGGTTGTATTACATTTTGTAGATTTTGAGCTTTAGTCATGAAAGCGGTTCTCTCACTCCAAATTTCATTATATTGTATAAGTGTCATCCCAATCGGTTAAAAACTTTTCGAGATATACGTTTGTGATGTAATGTTGTATGCTATCAAACTCTGATTCTACACAACTTTTCAAACTTTCAATCTTCATTTTCTGGAAGACAAAAAATGCACATACAACAATATGAAAAATACCCGACGATATACTATTGTTGTATCTGAGTTGTTATCAATTACTTTAAGCAGGCGGTACTGGGTCATCCGTCGTTCATACTTCATAGTTTACCTTTCAACGATGAAAAAGCAGACTTATGGACAGTAATGTTATAGGTCATATATATAATTTGTCATTCGTCGTCAGCACTCAACATTTATCGTTTATGGAAAGGGAAAGCTAATTTTCTTTTTCGTCTTTCAGTGTCGGAAAATTTTTTATTTTTTTTGCTAGCTTTGTGAATACTACGTACCTGCTCACACTGAAATTGGGCGATTTGCTCACTCATATTTTGGACTTTGCACGATGGACGAAAGATGATGAACGATGAACGACCCATGTGCCGCCTCTGAAGGAGGATGAGGATTGTAATGCAAGGGAAAGTTAACCCGATTCGTATGTTAGTTTAAAAGACCCCAGCAATGATGTTTTGTCATTGTATTTTTCTTATTATCAGGGTTTTGTTTTTTTCGCTAAATTTGGTGTACATGTATTCTGTAAGGACCTCTCAGTCCAGGCTATCGGGCCCCTAATTTGAGTCTCAATAAGCAAACATGCTCCTAAAAGCGCACGACAGTTTACTATAGTGATTCATACGTTGCCGTCCTGTTTTGACCGGGACTTTTCATTTGGGGGGAAAAATACATATTTAGTGACAGGTCTCTATTGTAAGCTTATATTATCTCTGGTGTGTCTGTGTTGTTGTTGTTATGTTCAACTGAAAGTCGTAATAATCAGAGATCGGAATCCTCAGAAAATTTCCTGATTTTCCAATGTTTACTTTTTTTTTTCCTGATAACATAAAAATTATTCCTCTTTTCCTGTCTTTTTCTCTTTTCATCTAATCTTAATTCGTAATCTTGTCATTGGAAAAGAAAAGCAAAGAACCGGAAAGTAGGCCTACTGCCATTATTAATAAACGTTATTTTGTGTATTGTCCCATATACGTGTGGACCATAAGTGTGTATTTCTGTTGGGTGTGAAGGGTTGCCTCAAAAGTTCTACTTAACTGCGAGTTCTTGCTCGGACTCTTCGAGCCTCCTTCTGTGCTGCTGTCCAAGCAAGAACTCGCAGTTAAGTAGACTTATTCTGTTTAGATTCTATACATTTCCTATTCAGACCTTTTATTGCTTGATTGTTTTATCAGTTCAATTTTCCAATTTGTTTTTCTCTGCTGTTATTTTTTCGTTGTTTTTTTTTCCTTGTGTTGCCGAAATATCGGCCATTTTCTGTCTTCTCTTTTAGTTTGCGTTTCATTGTATCGTTTGAGTATTATTTCTTACCCGAGGCTTTGCAGTCTTGGGTCAGTGTGTTTTGCACTGAAGACAGTATACTCGCTGACCGGGGCAAGAATTTTAGAATCTGGGTTTTATATGCGTATGGTTAGATGGCGATACTTGGAACGCTTTTCTGTGTTATGTAACATACTGGAGGTGGCGATCATTTTCTTCCAACGTGCGCCTTCTGTAACCATTTTCTATTCAGTCCGAGGGTTCTTTTCTTTTGTTACTCTTCATCTAATTGTTTTTTCTGCCACTCCGTCTTCGTCGTTCATCTTGTCTATTAATTTGTCTTCTTTTCCTTGTTCCTCATTTTTCTGCCGCCATCTCACTGCCTCCATCCACCACATGCTGTGTACAATTCTCATCCGAAGTGGTTATTTTCCATTTATGCCTTGGAACTAACGCCAGCGTTATTTTCGAGGCATGTTTCATTGACCAATCAGAAGCTGTTTCAGTATTAAGGTAGGCGACGTTTATGCGTCCTATTCCGATTTTATCAAAGTTGGAAAAATATAAATCTGAAACCTGGAGTTAGTTTCAAGGTAGGCCTTGTAAATAACGGCTTGCTTGTCTAATCATACGAAAAGAGGCTGGGGTAGCCACTGGCGATCGATGTACACCCAAGTAGGTATGCCTTGAAAATAACGCTGGAGTTAGTTTCAAGGTATGCCTTGTAATATAACGGCTTGCATTCTCATCGTGCCGTCGTTTTCTTTGCTTTCGTGAACCATTTCATCCGTTTGTTTTCCTGCTATTTCTGTGTCCCTGTGGCGTTGTTTGTTTGCTGTTTGTTTGATTGACAGTTTTCCAGTCCTTGAAAAACGCAACCACCAGGAGAAGATAATTCTTGCCTCGGCCTTCTCTCACCCCCCCCCCTCCCTCCTCAGCGTCGACCCCCACCTGTGGAGTTTGACCTGGGATGCATACTGGGAATGTGCCGCGCCTGTTGATGAGACTTTTTCATACAAGAATAGTTTTGACTTTGCTGCCCCCCAAACCCCCCCCCCCCCACTGGAACGTCTCCATCTTTGAACCTTAAGTCCTTTGTACTAAATCAGGTAGCTGTGTGGATGTTGTTATTGCTGGTGGTACTTCCGGCAGTTGCCATAGAAACGTTGTAAATTAACCTTGTCTTATCTCTTCCAGGTCTGACCATGAGCGCCTGCGCTACCACCCTGATCGTGATTGCCACGATCCTGGGGCCTATCACCCTGGTCTTCATGGCCGTCTCCTTCGGCACTGACCACTGGCTGGAGTTCAAGGTCGACTACAGCAAGCTGTCGCCAGATTCCCTAAAAATGGTCAAAGATTCGACAAAAGGGCGATACTATGTGACACGGGACCGCGGCATCTTCAGAGAGTGTTACCCGGACAACCATACCGAATGTAAGCAATTGTCAGTCTGTCAGTCTGTCCGTCTGCCTACCTCATCCACCTCTCTGTCTCTGTCTGTCCATCTGACTGCCTGTTGGTCTGTCAGCCTATTTCCCCGTGAGTCTGTATTTCTGTTTATCCGTCCATTTGTCCGTCTGTCTGCCTGTCTGTCTGTTCACATGCCTGCATGGCTCTGTCTGTCAGACTGCCTGCCTTTCCATCTGTCCACACGTCTGGCTCTGCCTGTCTGCCTTTCTGGCTCTGTCTATTGACCTGTCTGTCTGGCTCTGTCTGTCAGACTGCCGGTCTGTCCATATGCCTGTCTCTGCCTGTCAATCTGACTATATCAGTATATATTGAACATTTTTGGAAATTGCGGCTGTTTGCTTATTTAAAATTCTGGCCTCTTGGGCGCTAAAATTGTACCAAAGAGGTGTTCCCACAAAATTTTGGTCGCCCTGCCTGGGTCATGTGAGGGTCTATTAATATCTATGGTAGATTGTGTCATGCGGGTTCTGGGGAGTGGCAGGATAGAGTTGGTCAATATTTATCAAACTGGAATAGGTAAAAGCACAGGTTACTGTCTGTCTGTCTGTCTGTCTGTCCGTCCGTCCGCCTGTCTGTCACACACACACACGCAAAATTGCCGAGCCTGCACATTTTTTTGATCATACGTCATGTCTGTCTATGAAATTGCCTAATATCCTCGAGGCCCTGACTTTTGCCTAGATTATGACGCTACAAATTCATCCTTGAGAGCAACCCTGGCGTATGTTCTCCGGCTTCAAATGGAGGGCAGCTTCATTACAATTCTTGTACTTCTTTCAGCCCCAAAAAGGCAATTTGTAACTGCTTGAACGTGCATCAAGCACTATTTGTCTTTAAGCCTGGTTTATTTGCTCGAGTCAGACCAAACCAAATAACATGTTGCGGCGTTCGTTTGTCCGCACCGGGCGCTATTAATCTAGCAAGCTGTGATGCTGGCTAGTGCAGGCTGTGGTGCTGGGTTTAGCAGATTGAAGTTTGGTCAGGTAGCTAGCGCCGATTAGATAATTACGTACTTGTTTAACAGTCCTTTACAACCGGTAAAGGCAGCCGAAGGCAATAAATATAAAATGTTGAAGGAGCTGTTAAAACTGGGATGTGGCAGATGTATCGATCGTTTGCTTTTCTGGAAGTTCCGTCTATTTTCAAAACACCGCGCCACAGTAGTTAAACTATGGGCCCCTGTCAGTGTCAGACCGCTTACGAATGGGGACGTGAAAGAGATACTAAGAAGTTAACTGTCTTGAACTCAGAACCTCTGGCCACCGGGCAAGTACTCTGACCGCTGGGCCACGAAGCCTGCAACTAAATGAGAAACAAATCATTTTGAAGGCGCCCTGATCTCGAACGTGGTTATTTCATCAACGGGGTCTAATTGGTGAATTCTGGAAGGATATTAATTGTGCCGCCTGAATACAACTGCAACCACAGCGGCAGCACTGGCAGGTGTGATAGCCGATATCGTTAACATTCAAGCCCGTGTCAGTTTACACGCGTAGACTCCAGGCGACATCGGCTACCATGTCACCAGTGACCTGTGACCTGTGATCTCTGTTGCATGTGGGGCCCACAGACTAATAAATAACCAGACTGGAAACACAAGCTTCGGGCTGTGTCGTTTTTTACGGAAGTTAATGAGATGCGGCCGCATAACCAACGTGGCCGCCGCTCGGGAAATTCCGATTTTAGTTCTATCTGCATTAGAAATTTCTTTTTATTTGTCAATATTGGTTGTACATGTATTGATAATGCATTGTCTTGCCTATCCTTTCATTTTATTATCTACAGCTGCCTTTTTTTTTATTGTTATAAATTATGACCGTCTGGACTTTTAACGACCGCTGCATTGTAACTGTGCTGAAGCGTCGGTCGCAACCGTAAATCTAATGTGGCGAATGGTTCATGACCTTTCGCTGTTTTGTGACGTCACACAATGGGATCATCCAGTCTGTTTAATTTATTAGTCTGTGGTGGGGCCCGAGAAGTTTAGGCCACGTTCACAAATGGGCTGCTCGTTTGAAGCCTAATCATTCTTTTTACGATTTCTTTCATTACTCTGGTGGCGCTCTTTGAAATCTGTACCATCAGCCCCCATCCACAAACGAAACGTCTACTCAGTCTAAGCCTTCCCTCGACTCCCTTACTCCCGCGTTGGGGCCGTTTATAATGCCAACTATTTACCCGTGGAGGTTGTGAGCATGCGCAAAGTGTGATTAATTGTAGACTTGTGTGTCCGTCTGGGCCAAGTGAAGCCCATAAAAACCTCAAGTGTTAGTGTGTTCGTTGGTGACAGAATTGATGACCGAAAATTTGGGAGGCTCTGTGTGTGCAGACCTTTCCTCCTATTGTGTGTGTGTGTGTGTGTGTGTGTGTGTGTGTGTGTGCTTCACTGCTTGATACTCTTCTGTCTATCTGGTGATATGTAAATCGTTTGAAAGTTGTCGTTTTTAAGTATAGATTGTTCTTGCCACACTTCTTTATCTCTCACAGAGAGAGAGAGAGAGAGAGAGAGAGAGAGAGAGAGAGAGAGAGAGAAAGAGAGAGAGAGAGAGAGAGAGGGAGGGGGGGGGGGTTAGAACTGCATCAATTGTATGAATACCAACATGGACTGTGCTCTCCGGTCTTGGCCATTTTCTGCATCCAGTGCAAAATTTTATTTCCCGGACAAATTTTCACATAGATCAGGTGCAAAATTTGCTTTTTTGGTTTATGGTGTTAACTGTTATTGTGCTAAACATAATGGGAAACCATTATACTTGTAGACGGTATTAATAAGTAGTGTGTTTTGATACATTTTCAAAGTATTGCGTTTGTTTTGTTACTTGCACCTCAACATTCACCTTCTAAATTAAATATAATTTCTGTTTTAGAGGTTTCTGCTATTTAAAAAACATTTTACCGACACTTTCCTGAATTTTATAATTCATGCCAGCTGCACTAGCACCTGAGACAAAGCACCCACTCCCACCCCTTCAGTCTGCCAACCTTTGGGCAATTTTATTCTACTGTAACGATTCATATACACTTTATGTAGACAGCAGTCCTCTTTGTCTCCAGTGAAAGAATTCTGACACCGAAAATAATTTTCTTGAAAACAGACAAAAAGGGACTATTGAATTGTCTGCCTTCGTAACACCTGGGACATCTGTGATGTACGGTACGTTTGCTGTGTTTAGTAAGACAACCAAACTGCCATGCTCAGCTAGCTGCAGCCTGCTGAACAACCTCCACAACAAAGGGACCGGGTTAAACTTTTAATAGAACTATCCGGCGTATGAATACATGAATAGTCTAGTGTCAACATTATTTTATTTTCTCCATTGTAAATCTTGAAGCGATAAGGAAACGCCCCTCAAACAGTGACAATGACACTCTGGCCAAATCTCCGTGTGTCCCAGTTTTTTTAGAATGTGAATGCTCCCTGCATAGAAATGTACTGGCAGCCAGGTCATCATTAAAATTATTATTCCGTATTATGTCATTTAAAAAAAAGGAGTTGTACGGAAGATGAGCTTACAGTACTGACAGTAGTGACAGTGGCGGATCTACTGTGAAACCAATGAAGCCCGGAAGATTAAGCCTTAAGGGGACAAGTGACAAATGAAATGAATATTATGTCATTATTATGTAATTATATTATTACGGTGAATATTATCTTCAGGGCCCTTAATCCCGGAGGAGCCCTGAAGAAACTTTTTACATAAGGTTTGAGTTTAGTTATGCGTCGCGTCGGCACGATAACGGCCACTTTGCGCCCTTCGCGGTCTATTTGGGTGGGTGTTCTGTATTTATGTTTCGTATTCAGAGCTTTTAAGTTTAACATAGAATTAAATGCATTCATATCATTTTATCACATTGGTAAAATTCTCATAAATTTTTAACATGTTGGATGTTGCCCTACTCTTGCTGGCCATAGCAGATCAAGCTTCAGGGTAGCAAAAGTGCCGGTCCGCCACTGAGTGCTGATGAGATCTTGAGCGCCGTTCTGAAATCTTTCCTGTCATGGGCTCCTTGCTTTCGGATCTGGCAGCATGACACTATTCCATGTCGAGAAAAGCAGACAAAACCTCGGGAGGAAAAAAGGCCTGAGGTGAAACTTTTAGGCGTGACGGGCAGAGAACAAAGTTAACATTATCTTCCCTTTCATTTTTTAATCGTCATTCGCCACAATAGAATTGCAAACCTTATACAGCATACCATTTACAAAATCCTCATGCGCAAATTTTAATAAGAGCGTTTAAAAATCGTGTTCGGCCGGCAATAACTCTTCAGGTCTAAATTTATGTGTTTTAAGTGTTCAAACTGACTTTTTATCGCAGTCAGTGTTAGGGGAGAACATAGTCCGCTGTTTGTGTTAGCAAACCATTCATCTATCGATTGCCGTAACAGTGAAAAAGCAAAATGAAATGAGAAAATCACATGTTTTGATTTGGGTTACACAGAAAGAGAACAACTTGGTTCCATTAGTTCTGTCATCATCTCATTCCTGACTGGTGGATTTTTGCCAGTCCTAATACGGCTCAATGTCGTCATGATTTGGGTGCAGGCTGTTGTTATTTGCACGTACGCAGCCCAAGCGTTTTGTGCTGGGGGCACATGCCTATACATACCTATCCCTAACCCCGTCCTTATCCTCAGTCCTAAATCTTATCGAATCCCTAACCCTGCCCTTTACCCTTTCAACCAAAAAAAAAAGAGGGAAACAAAGAGAAAACCTGAAAGAATAATTAATTAAGGCTGTTGTTTAGAGTCGTTCGGGAAGAGCTAAGTCTGGAGTCACAAAAGGCTTTAAAATACGTACCCCTAGCGCAAAAAACTTTGGGGGACGTATGTACTTCTAACAACAATTTTGGGTGAATTGTGATCACAAGTGTTTTTTGCACGTATCTGGCTTTAGACGACGCACCCTCCTGACCAGTTAATTAGAGAGCTGAGGTAATGTTTGTGTTGTACCACTCACAGTTTGTTGACGTTGGCAGTACGTCAAATGGTGTTCTAATGGGATCCTGCATGTCGTGACATAATGTATGGTCGTTTTTGTTCTCGAAAAATCCCCCCTCCCCCCAAACAAAACAAACACAAAAATTTCCATTTCCAAATTCCAGTTTCCCCAATCCAGTAACTGTGCATGTGGGGACGGGGTCAGCAACAACTTAACAAGTAGATCTATTTGTTTGTTGTTGTTGTTGGTTTTTTTCACCATTATCTGACAAAATCCCAAATTCTTTCATTCTCTGGGCATAATTACCGCACGCCTGGGGGTAGTAGGGAGAGAAGGATACCGGTACGATTTGTCCAGAAATGAGCCGATATTTGAATGGGCCATTCTTCTCTCTACTTTCCTTGCCTTCTCTAGCCTTTCTTTCCATCTTCTTTCTTTCTGCTTATTGTTTCTTTTTTTTTTTTTTTTTCTTTCATTCTTTTTCTCCTGGGCGTTTATAGTATACAGGCCAGCGCATACATGGACACATTTCAATCAGTTTAAATCGTGACAGAAAAAGTTTACAATGAGTCATTGTTTGAACTGGAGTTGAATACCTCTCTAACAATCAAAGCTTCACATAGGTGTGCCTGTACAGGGCCACAGACAGACACGCTTGCACACGTCAACAGCTGCAGGTAAGGGATCAAATTGAGAGACAAGTCAAATAGAAAAGGAAAGGAAACTAGGGAGTCGATGGAAGGTACAGCTGAAATTTGCTGAAATTGGAATGATTTAGTGCGCAGGTGATGTTAATGTAGTCCCAACTGCATTTTCTACATTCCCTGATTTTGTTTGCCGAAGGCTGGTGGCCGTAGAGATGATATTTGTATTTCTAGCACACGCTAACTGCACGGTACTCTTTTAATTCTCAGTCGGAAATGTTGATGGCCACGCCCGTTTATCTGGAAACTTGCCAGTCTGCAAATTACATGTCTTTGTTTAATTGCCAGAAATAATAAAATAGTGTTTCAGCAGTTAAGCGCACATGATGAAATAGCCAGTAAGAAACAGAATTATGGTCTACTTTTACGCGTACTTTTCATACGTAATGCCATTTCGATGGAAACTGGAAGTATTAAAATTGTATTCTTTTCTCTGGGCGCTATCCCCGACTTTGAAACTCGTATTTTGGGCGCCAGCTTGATTCATTTGACAGATAGAATGTCACTAGCAGCTTAGTCCGAGCAATGGAACGTGCTGCCTCCCCCCCCCAACCCCCACCCACCCCCCTTCCCATCTCCTCTCTTTACACAAGATTATCTCTCGGCAGTATGACAAATGACTCCAACCTATTGGACAAGATGGCAGTCGCCATTCGTCTATTTTAGAAGACAAGCCCGAGTCTGCGCATGCTTCAGATGTTGGTCACAGCGTGCTGGGCCAAATGTTTAAGTGGAAACTGAGCTGAATTCTGCAGTCATTTCGGGAAATGATTAATACAAGAGCTTTTGGAATTTTTGAGCTTTTTCTGTCTCTCAAGAACCAGAATTTGAAACATTTAGCGTTGTGTCCCTCCAGCGGCAGATAGCGCAAATTGTTGAGAACAAAAAGACAGTTGTTCAATGGAGGATGGCCCCGATATGTTACTTATCATAGAGGCAGCTCTGTACCGATTGCTAAAGTTCAGTTACAGTCATGCAGATAGCACTGTCTTCCGTCACACTGAATTTGATTGAAATGTCCGTTCTTGCAGAGACTTTACGAGTGCCGTTTCATGTCTGAGAAATTGCATTATCTTTCCCTCGACTTGTACTACTGAAACCTTACACTTACGCGCTTACGGTATCTGGTGGTTCATACTCCTGTTACAACTCTTTCTGAAAAAGGGTAGGCTAATCCTTGCAGGAAGCGATATAGTCCTCCCCCAGACCATCTGGTTATGTTCATGTCCGTCTAAAAGCTGACACATACTAAAAGTCACCCCGGGCACTTTCCCCGTAAAAGGAACTGTTTCATCATATAATTTTACATCCATTATTTCATGATTATATTTAAATGTGTATTCCATTTAACCTTTTATTCTGATATGGTGCAGAAAGGACGAGGCAATATATTTTGTACACCCTTGTCCCAGCTAAGCAGTTTGGTAATTTTCACTTTACGAAATATGGTATTATTTTGGCACACTCATTCTTTTTGGACACGACATAAAAATTCTCGAGTTTTAAGTTCCTGCTGCACAATATGTAGATTCTATTCTCTGCTAGGTATGACTGTAAAGGTGTGAAGGTCTGTCAAAGACAGCCATTATCAACCCTGACGCCTAGGGAGACACGAGAAAAGTACTTATGTGTATGCCTGAACGAACTCTGAACTGCATGTGTCACCATTCAGACGTGAAAAGATTGAAACAAACATAATGGTTACATCAAATACGAGGGTCATAGAAAGTGTGTACATCGCCAACGGTCTGACTGAATGTTAAGTTTTGTCACATTCCCATAACCTGGCAGTTTTCCAGGGGCGGACATGCCTCAAACGTCTGAGGAGGCACCCAAAAGTTGAAATTGAAGGACAAGATTAGTGCCATAGGGGTGGAAGGTTAAGGAGTTCCCACCCATTCACCTCCGCCCCGTGCATTGACACCGGTTCCTTGTTTTCAGTAAATACATTATTTTTTACGTGAGGGAATCAGACCTTGACGCCGGGTAAACGCATTGGCCGACACAAAAACTGTCTCACTGACCCATGACGGTGTCCTGGCCGAAGAAACACTGCTACTGCCAGGAAGAGGTGGGGGTGGGGCAAAGGAAGATCGTCTCCACCCCCTGGTATGGACGGATACAGCTGGTTGTAAACAAACAGCCGCTCTGTGAATGTGAATCGGGGTGTCGCATAAAAACAAAATAGGGTCTCAAAATATACATATTTAGAACATTTATTAAATCAATGCCAATTGAGATCATTACATTCAAGATTTGTAACTGAAATTAAAGAAGGCAGATCTATCATTATTTGAGTTATGGCATGTGAAAACAAAATATAATATGACGTTGAAAAGTGAATTTAATATAACTTGGCATAATCCACGATCTTTTTCCGGCGGTGACACGGTTGAGTTGGTCCCCCAGTTATATTCTTCCTTGTTTGGGGGGTCGCCTTTGCGGAGTTTTCAGTGTCTGACAGGAATTGGGTGGTTATTTTGTGTGCAAAGAAGTGTCCGGCATTCCTTCTGTTGTATGAAAGAAAACGTATTTCACATACACTGTACATGTTTACTGAGCGTGCGAAAAATTGGTTTTCTCAATAACACTGCAGTGTGAAATATATGTACCGGAAACGGGTGTTTTCATTGGCAGTACCTTTAGATTATTCGATAACGTTACATATTAATTACTACAGGGTAATGGATGAATCTTGTGAATGGCTATGTGGAGAGAAGAATTATTCAGATACCAGTGCCAGTTAAAAATTGAACGAGTGATGTTTGGTGAGGGAGAGCGGAGGGTGGGGGTGGGAAGGGGACGGGGGAACTTGTCACGTAACTTTGGTTTTCTGGCTCATCTGTCAGTCTGTCACAAAGGCCTTGGGTGTCACGGGTAAGATGCAAGTTATGTGGGCGTGTAACCACATTATGTCAGCGTCTGGTCTAGTCCGAAGATGGCGATATGTTCCATGGGCTTTACATATACAGGCTCTACTTGTTCATTATTCATCCGGCGATATCTCGACAGAATGCCGAACGAGTAGTATGGGGTGCAGCTGAATCTCCATTGTGCTGGTTGGGTGGAACATAGAAAATACGGGCTAAAAAAAAAAAAAAGGAAACATTGGCCTACATCAACAACCGTCGTTATCCAGTTGTGTTGCCTTTTTATTTTGTTGGAAGGTGGATGACTTGTTTCTTTACACGACATAACGTCGAAGTACGGTCTACAAGTCGTACCACATTATATGTTTTCGATTTATCAGAGACCATCTCCGATAACTTTTCATTGTGAATGTACGTGTCTCAGCAGTAACAACTTTTTCCAAGGTATTTTCAAACTGGAAGCAGGACTTCCTTAACTTTTCCATTTTGAGAAGACAAGAAATTCAAATTGTGTCCACACTGTGTAGATCTGGCCACCGTGATAATAACGTCCCGGGCAAGAAATGTAGAGATTACAGAAGTGAAACACTTCAGTGATGCCGGAGCTGAGAGAGATGACCGCACTGTGGAGAGGGTTGCTTACTGCGGGTTACTTTGGCTACTTAGACAGTTGTCGGTGTGATTCGCTCTGGTATCTCAAACAGGAAGCAATCAGCCGCTACCAGAAGTTTCTTGACTCTTGCCTCTGCCCCAAACAGGGAAGTTAAAATCGCAGCAAGACCCCACCCCGTCCCTCCCCCTTTCCCACCCACTTTCCTTCGCTAACCTCATTTTGCCTTCTTTGTTGATGGGGAAGACATTGATCCCTGGGAACAGGAAGGAAAATGCCAAAGAAAACGGAGAAAAAGAGAGAGAGAGAAAGAGATAGTAAAGACAGACATACGTACTAAGAGTCCTGTATCTGTCCTCCCGTAAACAACTGAAATGCAGTAATACAATTTTCTTTTTGCCAATAGACCAAATACTTCTTTGAGAACAGTACAAGAGCGAAGACTCGGGAACTACATCAAACTTGTTAATAAGGGATGCACTCTGGCAAAATCTGCTCGGGGTTAATTTCATTCTTGACGTTGTTTTATGACTGGTGTCCAAAACCTGTGGGAATCGAGTCTGGTTCGTCGGTTTCGGGACGAGACAAGGGTTTAAAATTCCAACAATAAAAGGGATTCAACGAGCATTAGATTTGTCTTCCGTTGAATGTCTGTACAGCAAAAAGCAAAAAACAATTAGCAGTCTGTATCGATGCTGTGATGTGAATTCCCAAGAATCCCGTGGGCAAAGAAAACCCGTGTTGATGCTGATTTCTCTCCCGCTCATTTTAGAGACGGCTGTGGAGTTCGCTGTGTGATCGAGTAAATGTAAACTGTAGTCTTCAAACCAAGAAGAGCACCATTGTCTGGACAGGAAATGCCACAACAGTTGGTAAAAATATCACGCATGTTGGTCAAGTAGAAATGAGAAATACAGAGCAATTCAGAAAATAGCAACACCAAACGTTGGACTTGTGTTCGTGTGCCATTGCCCCGCTCTGACGACAAACGGCAGGGGGATTGTTGTGCAGGGGGTGACACGGGCATGTCGGCAACTGTGGCTGTCGCCGGAATTTCGAATTCTGATCTGTTTTCATATTTGAATCTTCTATCTGTGTCATTAGCTGGTACAATGTTGCCAGTTTGCCACAAATCGTTTTTATTTGTCTCCCATCGCATTCGAAATTGCTGACAGGAAATTCAGAACTGGAATAGTGGCATGATCAGATATAAAATCATGTACCGTACAGTAAAGTGTACTTGTGTAGGTGTCGACCCGGAACAACGTATCATTTACCCTTGAAGTTCAAGGTGGGCTGCTCAGTCTGCAGTACAGATCAGATACGACAAGTTTGACAGAGCCTATCTATGCAAAGAGGGAAAGGGGGGGGGGTGAGTTTGGAGGAAGCACGACGACGAGATAATGCATCGTGCTAGGAAAAAACAAGACGATAGGTAGGACATAATTATAGCAGCATGATAGGTAGAAGGAGACCCTACTAGAACCGCCCACCAACCGCCCGAGAAAGAAAAAGAGAGAGAGAGAGAGAGAATCGACTATGGCGGACCACGGCTTGATTCCAACCCGAAGCGTCCCGTGACAATAGCCACGGAAATAAGATTGTTTTGGGCGTCAGAATTGAGAATTTGCTCGTAATGGTGTTTTGTGAAAGAATCAGTTCGTACCAAATATTGAAAGCTTTCTTGAGTTCTTATGGCATGTTCTCTGTGGAGTCAACCCCCAGTGTTCTTGGACCTGAACGGAAACACTAGTGCAACCTTTTTCACATTCATTGTGTGGCTGCTGGGAGGGTTTGAATTTATGACCGAATGAATGTTTATTATTGTTTGCTGTGTAGAAAACGTAGTGCTTTAGCCCCGTGGCACATCTGCGTGAACCGAGATCGCGTGGTTGTGGGTAGGGTGAGGCTAAGTGATTTATTTCTCTCGGATTTTCTTTTCTTAACCTTAGGCTATCTGTACAGATATATCAAGATATCATATTATTTATCGGGTGAAACTGATGGGGAAAAAAAACAACACGTTTTCGTGATGTAATTCATTTGAATTATTATTGCGGTGTAGGCCTAATTTACATAGGCCTATTTGGCAATCAAGCCTGCCAGTGCCACACTGTGTAAAGTATCCCTTTTAATCGAACCTGTTGTCGGCGGTTTGCCTATGGAAAATCTCGATGGTAAACAGATATTATACAGGTGAACAGCAAGGCAGAACCCCAATGAAGTAAAGGTGATCATGAAATGTTCATGACAAGATGTTATTATGTCATTAACTCTTTGAGTTTGTACTTCTTTGGTGGTCATCCATTTTGATTTTCCCCTGACAAAGGGCAGTTTCTCCTAACAGAAGAGAGAGAGAGAGTAGTTTCCCCCTAACCCCGTGGGGACATCCCATATTCCCATACACCACTGGCCCTGTTGGCTGTGGTGGGAGGGAGAAAATCTGGGTGATTCTGTGACATCCACCATCATTTTTATCTATTATATAGGCCTACTTCAGTAACTTGCAACCTTTGGCATGACTGACCAAACTATACACTCTTCAGGCCTTAAATTTGGCAGGAAGGTGGCAATTGAGATAAGGAAGATGATGGCTATAATTAAAAGTTGTTTACTTCAAGCATGTATTTTTAAAAATGACAATGTTTATTGCTATGTAACATCTGCATTTTTGCACGTTTGTTTCGTAATATTATCGTACCGTGCATGTCATAAAAAGTAACCGTATCAAGCGTTCAGTTTGGCGCGTAGTGTTCTGGTGCGCAGGAATTCTGAAGCAAGACTGTAGTTTATTACTTTTATTATGAGGGGGGGGGCACATTGTACAGTTTGGTGCGTAGTGTTCTGGTGCGCATGAGTTCTGAAACAAGGCTGTAGTTTATTACTTTTATTAGAGGGGGGGGGGGAGCACATTGTTTATTCCGGGCAATGCCCGGTAGATCATCTAACACATAATATTTCGCCACGTCCATGAATTATTTTGGGGTGGGGTTGGTAGTAAGGAGGAGGTGCATAACCTACACCATGCTTGCAAACACATAGTCACATACACACTCAGTCGCGCTTACACCTTAGGTTATGCAAACTGGTCTCAATGTGCAACGGGAGAGGGCGTGTACATATTGCTTGGTGATTGTTTTCTCCAAGAACACTACAGAATTAAATTTTAAAAGGTATGCAGAAATGGCAGTGAATGCTCTGTTGTCAGGTAGGCCTATTCAGCCAAACATCTCTACGGACCGTGGACCACTTCTTTTGAAACCAACCAATTATTTTCACTTCGGATGTTAAACGGTAGAATGATGTGCCGTAAGTAGGTATGTCTCGTTGGATGTTTTTGGACCCAGAGACGATCCATTCTGTCAATTTCATTCAGCTTTTTTTATGCCCCTTCCCCCCTTTTCCTCTTTCCACAGTCTTGGAAAAGAATCCTGATGTCGTGGATTCATATTGTTTCAACATCGAATACGAAATCCCAGACGAGTATTCAAATGCAAGCGACGAATTCAAGGCTCGTCTGCGTAAGTAAACAGTTCTGTGTGAGCCATGTCCTGGAAGTAGTCTAAGGACATGCGATTATTTCCTCGACCATTTTTTTTTTTTACTCAGCAATTCACCATCCTTCTAGATACGCGTGTTCGACGTTCACTTTTCACACACAGAAAAAATTGAGTTCATGTCACTAATATCATTGATATCTGGAAGGTTTTTCCTATTCATTCAACACGTTGCACGTAAGTAAATGAAAGTGTTCAACATTGTTGTATTTCATTGGGCTACTTATTTCCTGGACTAGAAGAGCTCAAATTTTGAAGCCAGATAATATCTGAAAAGAAGAGACAAGGGCAATAGTAGGCCTACACTAATTGTATTCTGTGGTGACGAAATGGGAATGTTTCCTTGTTAAGAAAAACAAATTACCATCCAGGTCTGTGACCTAGTTTTCTGGCTTCGCTCATACCAGACATTTTTTTTCATCTCAGCTCTAAGATAAACTTTCATTTCTGGTGGGTAGGGATGTACTAACAATGAGGGACCACACCCCGTCCTAATCCCCTTACCCACACACATAACCAGAGTGGAAAAATCAGCGTGCAAAGATTAAATTTATGCCCATTATCATGTACAGTGATCATAACTTTTCTGAACCTAAATAAATATAATATGCCACATACAAGTGATCTGGACGTAAATTACTGTCAGGTTGTCACATTTGTCAGAAATGACCTGGATTGTCTGTAGGCCTAGCTTTGATGTTAAAAAGAAATGCTCCAAATAGCCTCATTTGTAGCCTGTTCATGAAGTTTCAGGTCGTTTGAGGCCCTCGTTTATCATCATGGTTGCTGATGTTTACTAGGGCATTAATTTTAGCCAAGTTTCAAAGTTAAAATTCCTTGTGTGGCAAATGTAAGGTTAGATGTTGTTTCGTTTTTTTGTTTTTTGTTTTTTATTAACAAATTTAGGCTGTTCCTCGTCAGTGATACAACTTCTAGCTCTCCCTTGCAGCAAAGGGCCAATGAATGTTGCATAATTTTCCAGCTGGGTTTACAGACCTTGATAATTCACCATTTATTCTTCTGGGTTTCAGATCTGAATCGTTGTTTCCTGGCATTTTTCATCATTGCCATGGCATTGTTCGTCCTGGCCTATGTTTTTGGGCTCATTCTCTGCTGTCTTCGGGTGTCCAGGTGGGCCTACATTGCTGGCCTGTGTTCTTATTCTTCAGGTAAGCATGGGAAACCAAATAGGTCTAAAGTCAGCCAAAGTGGCAAATCATGAATTTCAATAAGTTCTGGGTGGTGTGGGATGAGCAAACTATAATGATCAAGGCAAACTAACTAATAATAAGATTTTGACCTCCCGGTAGGGCCATATACAGGTTTAATCATTGGTTGTCTCAGAACTTCAGTGGGCCAAGGGGCCTCACATGCTGGTTACACTGAGACTATTTTATCCAGATATTTTGTTTTAAATCTTATCCGGAGAAAAAAAAAATTACAAGAATTTGGGGAATGTGTTGGTTACATATACTGGTATATAAACTAATGTTCTTGCACAGCAAACATACCATAGTATTATGACATAATAACCCTTTCTCAGTAAGTTATATTGTAAAGACCAAAGAGAGCAAAAATGGGATATAGGACATTGTTCAATTATGCCATAATTTCATGCTTCACTAGAAGACTTTTGTAACTCACACGTACATACCCCATTTTGCACTAGGGGCACATACATAGGCCCATACTTACCTATCCCTAACCTTGTCCGTATCCTCAACCCTAAATCTTATCCAATCCCTAACCCTATCCCTTACCCTTTCAACCAAAAAACAGGAGGAAAACAAACAGAAAATCTGAAAGAATAATTAAGGCTGTCATTAAGAGTATTTCGGGGGGTGGGAGGCTCTCTAGCTCTGGAGTCACAAAAGGCTTTAAAATACGTACCCCTAGTGCAAAATACTTATTAGGCCTACTCTTGGGGTATGTACGTATGTACAAGTAACAACAATCTCAGAAGAAGGGTTCATGGCAGTTGGAGATTATTTTAAATTAAGGATAAATGATTTGTTCTGGTGGCTGTGCTGCAATTGAGCTGTTAAAGAATCTGTTTAACAGTGGAAGTTCTGGGTTTATTTACTACTTGTAGGACAGTTTTCAAATCTCTCTACTGATGCTTCCTCTTCATTCTCAGATCCGTTTTTAATCCAGTTTTAATGTATTGATTATTGCTTTCCTTTAGTAGTTTTGATTACAATAACTAGCTGGCCTGTTTACTCGGAGAAACACAGCTGTGATATTTGAAGTTGATTTTCAGAAGTTTGTAAAGAGAAGCAAAAAACAAACTTTTCAGATCATACTTACAATTCTGCTGAACAAAAATGTGTCTCTCCTTTGTGGCACAAAAATCAGTAAATAAATAATGTAAAAGGCTAATAATTGTATCCTAAATGGATGTGCCCAGGTAAATTTATCGTAAAAAACTGGGGCTGTCCAGAAAATTTAATAATTCTTGGTCTCATAGTCATTGAGTTTTAGGTGCTTACTTGTTCATCCTCAAGCTCCATTACGGTAACATGATTCTTTGCAAAGATTTGACTTTATGGTGTTTTCTTTTATGACCAGCATTTTCTCTGGCTGCTGCCATTGCTTTCTTCCATGGTGCTGAATACATTGAAAGAAACAAACTGGATGGTCCACAGACATATGAGCAGAGGTTCTATTCCAATTGGCCTCCTGTAAGTTTAAAGCCCAAGAGAGAAGATCATACTGTAATGTGCAAACCCACTGTCTGCCAGATTTTTTGCATTTTTGTTTAAAGAATGGAAATAATTTCTTATCATCAACTTGATTAACATCAGAGTAAGTCCATGGTATGAAATGTATCTGTAGATGAAACTATATAATCAAAAGATGGTTTTGTTCTTTAAAATTTCACAGAGTGGTGAGGGGTGCATGATTGCTATTACACTGATAATCATTTGTCATTGTATTTTATATGTTGTTCCAGTTTGTTTTTTTTTGTGATAGTGTAGTTTGTTTTGTTTTTTTTTCAAAGTCATTGTATGAGATTATGTAGTTATGAGTAAAGTTAATTTGGGATGGAGCAAAGAGGTAGAATATATCAAGATTATTAAATGTAAAAGGAACAACAACAGAAAATGGCCAAAATCCAGAAACTTTGGAATTTTTCATTACTTGTTTCATTATTTGAAGTAGAATGGTTGCGGTATTTACTAGATGAATATTATTATTTAGTTTCTGTGCCGTGTCAGTCTGCAGTCTGTCCTTTTACTGTTGAAAATATGTATTTAATTGCTCAGAAAGTCGTGCAGTTTTATGTGTGATGTTTCAGGATCTGAAGATTGCCACAGATCGCGATTACGGCTGGTCCTACGCCCTCGGCTGGGTGGGCATGATCCTGGCTGCCCTCACCGCTACCTTCTACTCCCTGGCTGGTTGTTACCTGGCCAGCGAACGCTACGAAGACCGGGAAGTGCTGGAGAAACACCGTGGACGTGACTATCCCATTGCAATGGAACCTGTGTACGCTGTAGGAGCAGATCCATACTACTCTAAACACTACGGTTATCCAAGAGCTTACCTGGGACCAATGGCTCCAGAGTACTACGCAAGATCCTACCCAGCTGTAGGATATGGTGATCCTAACAAAGATATGTGGCACTGGAGAGAAATTGAGAGTTAAACAAACAACCTGCGGCAAATTTTGGAGACCACTTTGTTAAGCTTTTAGGCACAGAAAATCCCATTATATTTTTATTTTGAAATTTACCTAACTTTTGAGGAGATTTTCAACAAGAGAAAGACAAAACTACCACAAAATGTATGCAAAGAATTCAGAATTTGTTCCATGAATGTTGCCATATCCAATATCCCTTTCCCAGAAGTACTAAACGTAATGATTGATACATGAGCACAAGTGCCAGTCTACCACAATTTATCTGATTATATGAACTTGATATGTAGGTACAAATTTTTCTCCTACTTTGTTCTTCCGGCATGCGGATAGAAAGTATTGAAACTGCACAAAATTGCTTGTCATTGTATTTCATTGATCAGTTTTTTTGTTCTTTTTTTTTTTCATACATATTGAGTGTTTTAAACATAATTCTAATTACATTTTTTCTTTCTTAATACTGTTTTAGTAATTAAAAGAACAAAGAGTTACTAGAAACGTGTTATAATTTCAGGCATGTTCTGTTATACTCTTAGATAGTCCAGTTCAAAGAAAAGGGGACAGAACTTCAGAATTACATCAGGAGTTGTCTGTCTTACTTGTGGGTGACGGAAAATGATAGCATTTTCTCACAAATTTTTGTCTCAAACCTAAATTTGTTTGTTCATCATACGAACAAAATCACTGTTGAAATATAGAAAAAGAGAATGTCGTGAATTCTGCAGCAGGAAGATTTCTGTGGAGGAAACTGTCGATTGGGGATTTTGCATGAGAAAAATAAGTGATTTTTTTTACCAGCAGGAAAATTCAGGAATGTTTTTAAGGCAGATTTGCACAGAAATTAAATTGGAGGAATTTGTGGAATATTTTAGAACCACTTTTCTGCCCCAAAAATCTACCACATTCCATATTTTTTAGTTTCATTAAAAATTTATCAACGTTTTGTATGTTTGGGGGTGAATGGAGTTTTGAAACTGATTAGTGACACAGTGGAAATTCATCTTTGTCTGCATGGTGCAGACGTTACATGTGGCATTCACTAGAACTGCATGTTGAGTTAAGACCCATTTTATTGTCAACTAATCTGCAAGGCAGTTAGGATGTGTATCGGTGCATTCACTCATTTTGTTACAGAATGTTCTGATTCCTCCAGAAAAATTTGTCTTGTTTTTTTGTTTTTTTTAAGCATCTCTTCCAATTTTTTAGACATTTTGTTTTTCTTCACCTTTTTGTCTTCGATGGTGCGTTTTGAGATGAAGGTCAATTATCAGTACTTCAAGCATAATAACATTTTGATATAATGACTTGTCTGGAAGATAGCTGCTTTTTGGACAGAGCTCAGCTCTAAAAGACATAAAGATATAAGGTCCAAAAATATCTACAAGAAAATTATGAGCGGGTCATGTTGCCAGCTTGTTCAAGGAAGAAGATTTGATCAGTTGAATCTTTGACTTGGGGGCAGAAACTTGAGGAAACTAAATTTTGTCTGGCTAAAAGACAGAAACAATTCATTTAAACTGATGTGTCATCGTTACCCTTTGTCATTTCCCCAGATTTGGTGATGGTGAAGTTAAAACAGATTGTTTCCTGAAAATGTATGTTGTCAGTGTGAGTGGGTGAATCTTATGGAAAAGCATGGTTTGGATATCCCCTGACAGGCATTCCAATTCATTTTTTCAAACTTCTTATTATTGCTGAGTGGAAATGTAGGGTGAGATAAATGCAATGGTGTTGGCTTTGAACCGTGTTATTATATCTTGTTTGTTCTTCATTTTGATCTGCACATGAGTATCTTCAGTTGACTCATTTTCACTGTGGCTTTTTGTCTTCATTGCCACTATCAATTAACACAGCATGGACAAATGTCATAGTAAGAGAGAATGCTGTGTAATTGCTATACTTGAATGCATATGCTTTCCAATATTTGACTTACAGCAAAATAAAATCACTTCCTTCCAGTTCAAAAAAGGATTTAATACAAAGGTGATAAAATAAAATTGTAAAGATAAGATCTTAAGACAGGAGCATTACATGTATTTATCTGGACAACAGATACTGTTGCCTTAAATATTAAATGATCATCAGCCAGGGAAACTGTCAAATATCAAAATCACTACTTTTCAGAGAGGCAAAAAAATGATTTTTTTCTGCTGTGTATGTCGTTCAGAAGAACTATTTTTTCCAACTTGATTCCTGAAAACAGGAAGCAGCTATCATCTTGCAATCTGAACAAAGAATATATAAGATCTGTAAGAAGTTTAAGGCTGTTGTCAAAGAAAACTAAAACTGAGCGCTATTTTAAATCGTTTATTCCATCATCAACTAG
Organism: Onchidella celtica; assembly: GCA_963931925.1. Taxonomy (NCBI): domain Eukaryota; kingdom Metazoa; phylum Mollusca; class Gastropoda; order Systellommatophora; family Onchidiidae; genus Onchidella; species Onchidella celtica. Next base: position 65,216,170 of record OZ007568.1, on the reverse strand, counting down.
GATGTTACAATAATGTCGTCATCTTGATCGTAATCTGTGCACTTGAATTGTGTCCTGCGTGTCGGGTCAATGTGTTTTAGTTAGGGAAGCATATTGTGTGCACTGTCAATTTTGTTTATTTATTAGTGTGTGTGTATATATGTGTGTGTGTGTGCTATATATCATACTTTGTTTCTGTAACTGTATTGTTATGTATTCAATGATCAAAACAAATTTCCTTGTACAAGGACGAATAAAATTTATCTTATCTTATCTTATCTTATCTTATCTCTGAGGTCACAGCTTTTCAGTTTTTGGAAAACTTGACATGTGACATTTATGTTTTGGTGAAGATTATTGTCACATATCAAAGCACAGATTGTCAATCAGTGAAATAAATAGTACTAAATGTGCGTGACTTAACGCAGGAAGAAGATATAAGTCGATTCTTCGCCATATGTTCATAATTATGAGTGAGGGCTTGTAGATACACAGACATAAGAAATGTACTTAATCTGAATGAATGTTTATGAATGCATGAGTAAGTTACCTTGCATAGTTGCAGAAATGGAAGCTTGGTGATGGAACCTATAGCTTATTCTAAATTAAAATTTGCAGGTTTGAATGGGTAAGCATGAGAACAATTTAGAACTGTCCTCCAATGAACATGGAATTGTTTAGGTTCAGCATCAGATTTGTACTATCCCCCCCCCCCCTCCCCTTTTTTTTTCTTCAGTTTTTTGTGTTCAATTTCAGCTTACAATGTGTAAGGGAGAGACCAATAAATGATTTGTTTTGTATGATAAATGGGGTCTTGGTTAGCTTTTGCTTTGTGAAAGTTACAAAAATCGACCCAGAATTGCCGTGATTAAAAGGAACAAAATGTTGTACACATAGCAGAACTTTCCAGTACCTGTTACTGGGCGCAGTTCTTCCTGTGGCTTCCAATGTCTTTTCTCAGGTGCTGAATTTCAGGGTGCCAGTCGGTGTACTTGATACTTACTTGTGATCTGTTCAGGTGACTGTCGTTTTGTGTGTGTCATGTCACGAACTGGTGAAACTAGGGACATGGTTCAGTAATCAATCTTTCTGTGCTAGATGAAATACTGTTCTGAGTGTCAGACAGTTTTTTTTAAGCAATACTGTTACTTTGTGTGGTGATATTGAGGAATCTGGAGTGAAAGAAGCGTGACAGTTGAACTTTTCTGCATCTCAACGATAATGAAAATTGAAACACTGACCGCGTCCAAATGAAGCCTTACTGCCTTTCTTCTCTATGTATTGCATTCTTACTTGTCTTATTGTGACCTTTATAGCTAATGGTTGTCATGGTAATTCTGCTTAGACTAACAGAAATATTTTGATTTATTTATACATGTACATGTATATTTAAATCTATGAGTACTGTATATTTTCATGTCTGTGACATAGACCATAATTTCTCAGACATTGCTTTACTTGGAATCAGTTATTTTAAAATATTTTTTTTTTACATGGAAAACTGAAAAGCGCATACATATGACAGAAAGATGATTTATAGTCATTTCGAACAATCGTATTTATCGGATTTGTCCACAGTGGAAGTGGACATTGTGAATATGAAGCCTATTTTGAAATGTGTTTGTTATCCATCCTCATCCATGCGAACATTAGCATTTCCACGCTATGGTGCAAATGAATACATTATCAGTCTAACATCTCCACAAGTATGAGATCTTCACTTTTGGTTTAGAGCTGCAGTTTGGACTTTTCTGGTTGCACACTGAAGGCATGTTCTTGCTTTTCGCTGGTAATGTCAGATTTCGTTGACACACGTCAAAGCATTTCACTTTTTCAGATTTTGATGACAAGAGATCAAACTTGACCAGTGACAATGAGTACAAATAGCTTGCATCCTCAATAAAATCACACTGGGCGATATTTATCATGGTTTTCAAACAATCCGACCAGTTCGCTGTCACAACCCATAGAAAACTGTTTTCTCTAACAAAACTTTTCTTAGTAAGACCTCAGTAATTAATTAGAATTCATTGTCATTGCAGGTTGGTGATAGGGTTCTACTTCAATTTAAGTACTTAATTTGAATGTTTGATCAGATTCACATTTTGATTCATCAATATGAAACATTCCAGAGTGAGAAAGGTATGAATGAATTTGTTAGTTTATGGAGGAGAAAACATGTTGCTTTCACTTCTTTTTAGTGTTTGCCTGTATCTTGTACAAGATTTACTGGCTGTGTGGAATATATGTGTAGATATATATAATATATATAATCTATTATTTACTACATGTATGTATGAATTTTGTCTCATATGAAATAATGTATACAAACATAAGAGCATTCCTTTTCAATTCTTAAATCAAAACATCACATTCAAATACATTACAGTTTCTGTACTGCTCCAGCTACATGTCCATGTATTTGGTTTTGAAACTTGAGTTCACTAAAAAAAAGCTGTTTTGAAGCCACCACAAAACAGGAATAACAAGAATACTGTAAACCTTTCATAGTGTAATCCACAATTTTTCAAAACTTAATTATGTTTATTTTTGTTCATTCCACTCTGAAATTTTGCCAAATGCCTGTCATTCACACAAACACAGAAGCCACGAGGTACATTGAAAAATGACTTTAATTTTGCAAAGTCCTCATGATGACAGCCACTCCCTGACTAGAAATAGAATGTTGGCAGCTTCTGAAATGCTTCATCATAGGAACAGTGGCTTGTTGGGTTTTGACCCAGCATTTTTTAAATTAAATCCAGGATTCTTAGAACTTACAAACTCAACAACAAACTTACATAAGATCTGACAACAGTAACATCATATTGTATCTCTTCTGTACATAGGCTGACATTATGTAATCACATCTCATTAATTCAATACATCTTTTTTTATTATTATTATCATTATGCACATTACATAAAATGTATTTAGCAGATTATCCTTGTACCGTACTCTTCCTACAGAAAATCTCTCACTATAGTTTTATCTTCTGGAGATAATAACATTTGATAATGAAATAAAATATGAGCTGTACTTCAGCAGGAACTTGGCATTGTCTTTTCGCACTATGGATGGATGGGTGTAGAGTGAATCTCAATTCTCCGGATGTGCCATCTATGTACCCTTCACATTAACCCAGCAAAACTTTGCACTATGTTGTCTCTGTCCAGGAAGACTCTCCATAATCTAATTTACAAAGCCAAATAGAGAAAATACTGAGTTGTGTTCACTGCCCAGCTATAGCCTTCTATGTGGGCTGTTGTTACTTACACACCCCAAGCATTTTTTGTTAGGGAGCGTATATGTATGTACCTACCTAGCCCTCACTCCGTCCTTATCCTCAACCCTAAATCTTATTGAATCCCTACCCTTTCAACTAAAAAACAGGAGGAAAACGAAAAGAAAATCTGAAAGAATAATTAATTAAGGCTGTTGTTAGGAATATTTCCGGAGGAGCTCTCCAGCTCTGGAGTCACAAAAGGCTTTAAAATACGTACCCCTAGAGCAAAAAACTCACGGGATGTACGTACTTGTAACAACATTCTTCTATGTAAAAATATTACAGTCCCCTTAGAACAGGCTTTTAGTTTTTACCAGAGAGTACAGATGCATAGAGAGATCTCACTTCCGCCAAATCACGAAACTAGGTTGCTGGGGTAAACAAGAAATTGAAGAATTGAAACAATGAAAGAGACCGCCTTCACCAAAGATAATGTGCATATCTGTTCACTGTGGTTTGCTCATATTTTTGGGCTGGCTGAAAGTATTTAGAGCCGTTTGTAAGCCCCATGGAAATGCACAAACAGGTATTGTTTACCGCCGTGACCTACTTTCCGCTCCATGCTAACGTGCACGCAGAGTGGGCGCTGTTTGGACACCACTTCCATTTGGTCGCTCCTTGCTCGCATCATTTTACAGCGACCAAAATTAAGACAACAAGAAATGCGTTACCGAAGCCAGCGTGAAAGCACCTTGCTGGCCACTCCCTCTCACCACAGAGGCACCTTGGATGCACCAAAAAACTTGCAGCGTAGTGGTTTAGCGCCGCACTAATTTTCTCGCTCCTTTCATGCCACAACATACCACTGGTTCAACACAGTACATTGTGCTTGTATAACCTAAGTTTGCGTGTTGTCACTAGATCTAGATCTATACTACGAGTAGTAACTGCACTGTTCACAAAACCAAAATGGATGTTGAAGCACTGATAACTGCCATTGAGAGATAAACGACAAATATTTTTCATTATCTGAAAATACTTGTTTCATTATTATTATTATTAAATGATGATATTCGCCATACTATGTAGAACGGCACTGGTGAATTTTGTGGACCCAGTAACAGCGTCTGTTTAACCTTCGTTTTCTTAACCAATACAAAATCATTAATTGAAGGATTCCTTCTTCGTCCATCCTGCTCGGTAATGAATATTCTGGGGGAAGCGGCCCAAGGGAGCCTTCCACTCTGTCTCCTCCAGGCCGCATGCTCACGTCTCCCCTTGCTTGCCCCTTTTGGGGCCTCTAAGCAGCGTCCAAGGGGCATCCAAGCAGCGCCCACTCTGTGTGCACTTTAACAATGGTTTCACGGAGCCTCCCATGTCTCACAGTGCAAATAGACCAATAGTGAAACCTCTCTATACGTACATACTCTCTGGTTTTAATGAGGTTCCAATAGCCGACCAACATTATGCCAAATTTTCAAAAAACTGAAAATGATAGTGTCTGACTTTGCTGATCTAAGTAACTGGGTTACAAGATTATCCTATTTTCAGAAATCAAGACTGGAATGAATAATTCTGTATGATCCAAGCACAACAGAAGTAAAAAATTTTTGTTTCTCCTGAAAAGTAGTGATTCTGACATGTGATAGCCTTCCTGGTCAGCGAAGATGTGCTCAGGGTGAATCTCAATTCTCCATGTGACCATGCCATCTCTGCATCCTTCACATAAACCCATTACACTTTAACAAACCCATATGCATCACTGTCAATATATATTTATACTAGCTGAGTACCCGTTCGATGAACAGGTTTGTGTAGTTTTTTTTTCTTGGTGAACTTAAGACGCCTGCGAACTAAGAAAGGCATTAATGCTGCATAGATAGCTTTAAGAGAGATGCAAACAACAGAGGACACCACTTCAGACCGAAAGGAATAAGGACAAAAGCCGAGATGCGTAGGGTCATCCTCAAAATTCAGCGATAGGACAGTACACAGTGTGCAGTGGTGCGCACCGAAAATTTTCAGGAAGTGATGATGTCATAAAAACCTACAGCATGTCAGTGAGCCTAGTGAAACTTGGGGAAACAATACATTTCCAATAAAAAAAAACTACACCGATTTGAGACTTCTATTAAAAACTGTGCACCCTTACATCCATTCTGATGTACCATATAAAATTTGAAGCCTGAGTGTTGAGTGGTTCAGAAGCCTTTTGCAACGAAAAATCTCAAGTCCACAAATATATATATAGTAATGTTGAAAATGGTGTTTTTAAAGATGATTGGAACTGGTAACAAAACAAATGACTTCATAAATTCAGTTTGTACATTTCCACACATTATATCTTCAAAATGAATGTGTAAAAACCTAGGAGATTTTTTAACTAATGAGCACAGAAAGTTTGAACTTTCTACGTTTAGCCGTTTTTCTATGCATAGGGAAGGACCGCTCCAAGTTGTCCAAATATATATATAGATATATATGACCCAGGTGTAAGACATCCTGCTAGATGAAAAACCAGAGAGAAATACGTAGTTTTCAAGACTACAATTCTGACAATAACCATCATTTCTACTAAAAGCAAAAGGTCCCAAAGAACAATGATACTTTGTCAGCTGTACGAACACTTTCCACATGAAAGCCAGATCTACAAAATCTTACTGATTGTAAAGATAGAAATGATTCTCAACCCCCTTCTATTTTCATGTTTTCTTGCTTGAACATTCCTGCCCCGAAAATGGTGGCAATACTTCTGGATGTATACAACCTTAATCTCAAACCCACACAACCCAGGAGTAAATGACAGCCAGCCTGGCCGATCTGATAGATGACAAACAACTGACACCTGTCATAGAAACATGTGATAACAACCAGATACTGCGCATGAAAATAATAACGTAAGTACCCTTTGATGTCAGGTAGTCTTGTTTCAGTTTCAGAGGTACTCTCAATCAGGTGAACATAATTTAATAACATATGCTGTGACGCTAGTTTTTGCATGAAAGACTGAAATAAAATGAACAAACAAATTGAACACAGTTAGTTCAACAGTTCAAATTACTGCAATAATGGAAGGAACATCCCCCCCCCCCCCTTCCTTCCTCCTCATAATGATGTTACTGCTTCAAATGGTGAACTACATTTTGGAATAACTAGATACAAATGATCCTATAGTATTACATGTGTACCTGCCTTGTTCCACTTGAATGACTATATGCCACACAAATAAATGGGTCAGCAATATTTAGGAATTCCTCTGAACTGATACTTAAAACACACATAATGACCAATATGCAACCTAGTTTTAAAACATACATGATGTCCAATAGGTGACCTAATTTTAAAACATATATGTTGTCCAATATGCGACTTAGTTTTAAAACATACATTTATGTCCAATATGCAACCTAGTATTAAAAACATAGGTGTTCAAAATGCTAATAGTTTGAAAACACACATAATGTCCAATATGCAACCTCACTTTAAAACATACAATACATGATGTCCAGTATGGAACCTAGTTTTCACAATATGATGCAAATGTAATAAAACACACTGTGACATCAGCAGTTAAAAACATCTTAAAATCTTTAACCTTTACCAATTTGTGCTGCAAAGTCATTAAGAACGGAAAAGAAAATTGGACAAATAATTTTAAATACTGAAACTAAAAGCGAAACGCCATGTTGATTTTTAATAAAATCATTTATACAGCAGTTCCTGGAGTTTCCACACTCATTTAAAATATGTGTCTCTTTCTGCATATTTGCTCTGCTTTAGATCCCATTGGAATTTCAAACCAACATTCCCAGAGAAAGTTGCAAGAAACTGATATGTAATAGATGGATGTAAGTGGCCTTCCAGTAAAAAAGTATGAAAATCCCCAAACAGAAACTACCCATATGGGTACTTTTGTTGCATGATACAGCTGCAGTGAACTCCATGAACACAAACTTCTTTTCCCACCCTAATACGGAAAAAAAAAAAAAAAGGAAAATGAATGAAAATTGGCAAGCTTACATCCCTGATATGTGTCATCTTTGCAAGAGTTTGGCCCAAATATCACAGGGCTGAACTCTGCACCAATAAAGCTATCCATACTGGTAATTCTTGCACAACAGCTGCAGTGAACCACAGCAGCAATGTACTCTTTTTCTCCAGGCCAATGGCCACAGAAATCAGTAAACTGAAAATTGAATCTTTGGCAATAAATGTCATCATTGCTAGAGTTCGGCCCAAATAGTATAAGCATGAACTCTCCACCATAAGGTAACTTCAGATCTTACAGCAGATGGCAAGCAGAGACCGAAACATTCGTGGAGTGAATGAACAAACTTTTCCCAGGCTTTTGTTGGGAATAATGTAAGAAGACAAAGGGATAACAATTCTTTTTAGAATGGAAAAACAGGCATTAATGCTTAAGAATCAACAAAACAGGATAAATGCTGGAATGAGGAAACAAATCATCACAACACTGGAGGAAAAATGAAACAAGCATAAAACAATAATGTAAGAGACAGGAAGAAGTTTTAGAAAATACTAATTTTCTTCAAAACCAACATTTTTATAATAATCTCATATACATAGTAATTACAACTTGAACAGTCTATCTATTCCACATGAAATACTGTCATGATACAGAGAACTACCATACATACAACAATTCACGTTTTGAACACCATTTCATAGAATGACATAAATTTTAAAAATTCAGAGTTAGCTTTCTGCATCCGCCAGAATAAAAAATCTAAAACCATCCCTGACCAACTCAACCGAAAAATCTCAGCCATTTCCAGGGAGGTTCTCACCCAGACATGACAATTTAGATTTACCTGGATTTTACCTTCAATAAAGGAAAGATGAAAAAGAAAACCAAACCATCCAAGGAATGAGTTATCATCATCAATAAAATATGAAACAACATTTCATAATTCATGTCTGTAGAATGTATCAGTCGTTTAGTCGACTTTTCGTCCCATATTAGCTGTCTCACATTCGAGCACCAATGTCACTTTTTCTTCTACCAGTCTGAGCAGTAGCAAATGTTTTGCATTTCACAACCAGAGGCTATAACTCACCGCTGCCCGGACCAAATGTATGCCCGCAGTCCCATAAAACTACTGCTGCTTGGAGGTGATTGAATCAGCTGGTTAGTTTTTTTTTTTCTTTTCTCAACACCACAGTGCCAATGGAATCACCCTTCCAAGAGTGTAAACTTTATTGAGGTTCCATTTCAGTATAACCTTCAAATATCAAATCTGAACACTCGTGGGTCAAGAACCCCAGGCGGAACACAATAATTCCCTACGTAGAAGCAATATCGCTAAGACTCTCGGCACAGCCTCATATAAAGCTCGCTGTCACCATGAGTGAAAATATGTGTTCAAATTATATTTGAAAGGATAATTATAAATCAAATAATTTACTTTAAATCAATCTGGAGTGCCATAAATCCCCCTTCTCTGTCTGTGTCATGGAATATATGAATACTATTACACTTACAATGTTACATATAACAGAGTAAAACATACCACTTCCGCTACCCTAAGAAGAACACCTATGAACTTCCAAGTTCAGTTTAAAAATATCATGTTGGCTTCTTTGCAGAAAGTTGAACAACTTCAGGATGCAAATTTCTGTGGAAACAAATCGAGGGCATGATAGTAAACTATCGTAACTAACTTTTTTAAAAATTGAGATATTTGATATGCTTGTAGTTGTAGCCTTTGACAGTCCAAAGGTTGTGTGTTTAGGCCTTTATTTTAGGAGGTTTGCTGCAGTTGGCATTTACACCTCACTTTTTCTTGCTGAGGTAGGGATAAGTTTTAGAATTTTGCCCAGGCAGCAGCCTAGTTTGTCCAGCTCTTCTCAATTTCCCACTGCCACAGCTATCTTTAAAGTGCACAAGGTGCACACAGGCCCTCTGAGTTTTTCGTCTTTATCTGAGAAGACTAGGTGCTCAATCCTACCTAACATAGGATCATGCCTGTTCCAACCAGGGGATCGAACCTGATACCTTTAGAATGAGAGGTGAGCACCTTGCCTCTAAATCAACATGTCCCCAGTCCAAAGGTTGTGTTATAAGTTGGGGCTTAAATTCTGAAAGCAAAGAGTTGATTAACATTTCTTTTAGAATATTGTACCTATTAAATGTGATAAAAAAAGTTATTCAATTTCTTTGCTTCTCTTGAAAAATTTGCAAAAAACAGAGTTACAGTGGTTTACCAAGAAGCCCGGGAAATATCAACACCAGAAAGAAAAAGAAATCACATCCACTTTTCTCCCACAATCTTAGTCCCCGATTACGTGATCTTCTTCAAAATCAAACATTTTTCTGTGAACACAATCTGTAGTGGAGGAAATGATGATTTGTCTATCTTCAGTCTGTCATAACCTGAAATTTTAGCCACAACTTCATGAGTTTTTATGTACAGATCTAACTGCTGTTTGTCTGAATCTGCAGTGCCCATGACCAGATGAGTAAATGCTTGCATCTCCGGCCCCCCAGGTGAAAGATCTTCTGTTTTGTTGTATCTGTGAAAGTAGAATATGTTGAAAGACATCTCAGATTATCACTGAATTTTCAGATGGAGTAGTTTAATGATGATGAATAATGAACAACAGTGTATTTTACAAAGCCAAATAGAGAAAATATTGAATTTTATTCACTGTTCAGCTATTACAGTATTAGTCTCACTGTTTGAAGCAACTTCAGTCACTATAGGAAAAGAGGCCTTTTTAAAAAAAAAAGTTATGTTAGCACTGTAACACAATTATATTATTACTTTATCAGCAGTCTTTTCATGCACTGAATTACGGGCCCCACCCACAATCAGTGGTGCTGCTTTGTTTCTTAGAGGCACAAAGAAAGGACTGTCCCATCTTATCCATCCACTGTATTTGGCACAACAACAGCTTTTTACTACAAGCATCTTACATCCAATCTGATCGCAGCTGTCCAAATCTTGTGACTCCACTCTGCGCTGTAAACACATCAATGTAAAGATGGACACCTGAGGGAGAGAGAATGCACTGAGTGACTGAGGCTCAAACATCTAGTCACTAATATTTTAATAATCCGTCACCCAGCTCTAGTGATATACTGATATTTCTAGTAACAGACAATGTTCACTTGAGGCTCTTACTCTTATGAACATGTTTGAGACAGCTTTAGATAAATGTGCAATTATTTAATTGTTTCATTTTAACTTGTCTTGAAACCTAAATTTTGTGGATTACATTTAACCCACCTGACCCACTCACCAGTGGCTTTTAGTACTCACTGATCAGGCCTTGTATGACTTTATCACCACTGATGAGGTATAGGGGCCAGAACTTAAATTTTAGAAAAAGTCATAGAATTTCAAGTCTGAGAATCAATCAATTTTCAGCCGTTTGAAGTTGCTATCGGATTCATCTAGAATTATCATCACCATTCCGAACGCTACCTTAATGTGAACTACCCACACACTTACCAGTGCTCTCTCTTTCTATTTCATGCAGCTGGTGTAAGGCGTCCCCACCCGGATAATTGTGACGAGCTATATAGAGAAATCCTGATGTTATAACCACATTGCCCAGTAACAGGCCTGAGGACCCCACTGCCATCAGTTTCCTCAAAAGAGCTTTGTCTTTGTTCCGCCATCTGTCAATGCAAGAAAATAACAAGATTTTACAAAGTAACCTAAAATTTCATTGCAGAAATTCTGTCATCTTGTGAGCATGAAATAAAAATTATTACAATCTTCATCTTGATACTCAAAGTGTAGTCCTGGGCAGCTTTGATCACGGACAAATGCAGCATGAAAGAGTATGCCACAGCATGCATTCTTTTAGAGTTTCCCCTCATGAAAAGTTGAGATTCAAAGGGATGGAAATTAACCATCTTATACCACCTGGTGACGACTTCAAACCGCAGTAACTGTGCTAAACATTGCTTCTCAGATTTGAAATTTCATGGCTTCCCCTGAATTTCACTTTAAACTTACAAAAAAAATGAATGAAATCCATTGGTCAGTTACAGAGCCACCACCAAGTTCTGACCACTAATCCCATCGACAGCAACAGGATTACATAAGATCCAAATACCCACAACTGACTCTAGGTATGTGATACATGGATCTTATATAAACAGATCACCGTAGCACTTAACTAAATCATTCACAAGTGTGCGGGGTCAGATGAAATTTGTATAAGTGGTGTCAGTCGGTGACTCTTCACACATGATATTGCATCATCGCAAGTACATTTTACAGCAATCATCACAGAGTTGATCTGTATATTGTTGGTCGGCTGTGGGATCCTCGTTAAAAACTAGCCCATGAGGCCCTTGTTTGGGGACCGCAGGATTTACATAGAAAGCTGTTGCTGAGCAGCAAACACAACTCAGTATTTTCTCTATTTGGCTTTGCGAATGGGCTCCGATCCCCCAAAGGCTACATTTAACGAGGTTCCAACAGCCCACCAATGAATATATAATTTATATGTGTATGGAGTTGGGATGGGCAGGGGTTTAAATGTTGTGCAATGGCTAAACAAACCAAACATACAGAATGAAAAAATAATCCTTTGAAAAGCCACACTTACAATACAGCGAGTGCACATGCTGCTACCGTATTGATGACAGGGAATGTGTAGATGATGAATCTCAGCTCCTTGTGCGGCAGGACAGAGAAGAGTAGGATATAGCCCAGGGCTGGCCACAACAGCACTGTCACCTGCCGAGTCAGGTACACTCCCACAGGTACCAGGATAAGCGTGGCTGACAGCGCACGAGGAAGCACAGAGTAGAAATACCATAGGAATGGAGATGTCTGGATATTTATTAAGGGCCAACAGAATGTTTACTGTTTCAAAAATGTATGAAACTTCCCTGCAAATGAAAGTTCACTCATGCTGATTCTTGACACTGATAATTCTGCAGTTGATATGGTACCACAGGGTATTTCATTGAAGAAAGACTTCATTTACAATCCATCAAATTGTCTGCTTTTTGTTAGTTCAAACTTTCAAATCTTACATCGTTACTTGTCAGTAAATATCCACAACTAGAAACGCTATTTTGATTCAGTCAGCATAACGTCCTAAAAAGGCAGGATGATGTCACCCTGAACGTTTCATATACAACAATTTCTATGAAACCTGCAAATATCTTCGGCAACAATGAAAATTTTCCATAAGTTAAAATAAAGTTATATAAAAAGCTTTTCTGTAAAGATCAAGGATACACCCCACTCAGAACTTTTGTTCAGCACCACATTAAACCACATCACCTCCCCTTCTGGCCACAGCCAACGTTGCCAAAAGTATGAGTCCACTAGAATGGTTAGTCCTGATCACAGAAAAAACAAAGTTCAAAAAAGAAAATCATATATTACAGCAAATCAAAATAACACATCCTTCTCTACAAATGAATTAATTGTAACAAATTTCCTCCTGGTTTCCTGTCAACCCAATTGTTGCAAAGACATAATACTCAGACTGGGTGAAAACCATTTCACATAAATATTGTTTTACGTAATCTATCTATGATAAACCGTGCAGGTGTTTACAAATCAAGAAAAGGAAACAAATCAACATGGATGAAATTAGGCCCTACACAAAAAATTTCATGTTCAATATTCACTCTACTGAAAAAAAAATGTGCTAATTTACATGAAAAGTAAAAATCATTTCAGCAAAAACCAAATACTTTTTCTAATCGGTCAAACTGTATTGTTTCCTAATTTAATTTAAAAAAAACAAAACAAGCAATTCACAATTTCTTAGAAATTTTTTATTTATATGCAGAAAAGAAATTCTATAACATATCTCCAAATGTCTGTTTTGAGAAAAAGGGATCTCACACCTGATTTAAACACATTCTGAGGCATATTTTCCTAAAAACTTCACTGAACTTGCACATTCTCATACATTTTAAATGTTAAAGTTCCTAATGTATGCAGAAATTATACTTCGTCTTTTATGATAACCTGCGTGAGTAGCTCTCAAGGGATGTCAAAATGTTCAATTTGTCATTGCAGCAAGCAAGCAAAAATTCTATTCTGACTAACTGCATCATAAAGTCTTTGAGTATTTAAAACTTTTACTCGTTCACAGCTCACCTAAGAGACAGACCCCAGCAATGACAGTGGTAGAGATGAAACGCATCAGTTTGAGTCGACCCACAGCCACTTCATTGAGGAGTATGAGACCCAAGAACATGATCAAGTCAAATCGGAAGATGACGATGGCAGCTCCCGCCAACCAGATGAAAGCGCTGTGGTTCTGGTGTAGCCAGCTGGACAAGGCTAACAGAACTAAAGACAGAAAGATGTTAAACTTGGAAAAGTTTGCAAGACTGTTCTAAATTGCGTTTATAATGTAATGCAAGACACACAGACCACTCTCAATGATCTGTCTTTAAAACTAACTTTGTTGGCGCGGTAAAAAGTCATTAGATTCAGCGGAAAGGTTATGATTAGATTAAAAGATTAAGACTAAGGTCTGGCATAATTTATATGCATTGCTTCACAGGTTTTAATAAGACCACGTGTGATATTCCTTCCTGAACAATAAAATTTAAGCTAAAATAGTAAGGGCAACTCATGATAAGCTTGTTAAAAACAGAATCTATAAGGAAAAAGTGCATAATATTAAGGCAAGAACCAGACTCACCTAGACTCAAAGCCAGCACGTTTGGCAAAGGGCGAGACATGTAAAACATGAAGTGAAACTGTGTGATTGTCACCAGAATCAGCCAGTTTTTTACGCTGCTTCCAAAGCCAGACTCAATAGCTCGACAGAAAACAATGAAGGATATAGCTGTGGCCAGACCCAGGGTTGCTCTTGCTGAATAAAAGATAAGAAATTAGGTTCATACCAAGTATTCAGTTTAGGTCCACCTGTTAATGAATCATTTACATTATCTAGGTTGGCGTCAGTGAAGATAGCTTCCCTGACATAAATATATAATCGGACACATAAAACAAAAGTCAGAAACAAATATTCATCTGAACATGCTAATCAAAATAAATATAGACCACTTAGCATCAGCGAGAAAATGATAATATTTTTTGTAGCACTGTCCAGGTGGTTTTCTATTAATCCTTCAGCAATTGGAAGCCTATAAAATAGACCACAGGAACATACCTCTTAATTCGATTGTCAAAAATATTTATAAGACATGCTGTTTATTAGTAAATTGATTGATCTATACCTGTTTGAGTTTGAGTTCGGGTTTAACAGCGCGTTGGCACGATAACGGCCACTTTGCGCCTCTCACAGTTTTTGGGTTATCTCTCTTTGGGCTAGCTTCCAGCCCTTAGATGCCTATATTATCTAGGTAAGATCAAATAAAAGTGAAGTTGAAGATCTAATGGGAGTAGGACCATATTAAAAATGTAACGGGAAAAGGCTCATTGCGCATACTCATACTGTAAAATATGTCTTTATGAATTTTGTATATAATATATATAATATATATAATTATAATATATATATAATATATAATAGATATATGACAAAAGTCTGTTAAATCAACTTGTAGACTGCAATCTCTTTCAGAAATGACAAGATGCGTTGCGAGTCCACATCAGAAAATAATTCTTTCATGGATCCGCAGGCGTAATGCCTTCTTTGGATGTACGCGAAATCCCATATTCTGTTAAAATGTGGCTGACAGTTAGCTGATTTATATATACCTATATATTGCTGTGCAAATTTTCCTGCTCCTGTCATGTTACTGAGCAAGACAAAAGGTGAGGAAACTGCTGCTATGGCCAGAGGTCCCAGGAAACTCCTTGGCACAACACCTGGAAACTCCAAATGATCATACTGTGGACATGATGATTGGTGTTATTATACCCTTGACAAACTGGGTAAATGAAGAATTAATTCTTTGTGTGCCATGAGTTTTTCCACATTTGCCAATACAGGAAGAAAATTGTGGGGGAGATGAATGAAGACTAACTAAAGCAACATCTATTAATAGAAAGTCAACTTTCTTTCTTCACAACAAAAATAATCTAGCAAATCTTGTGCACCGATACACCGATGATTGGGCACAAATGTGACCAGCAGAAGAACTGATGTGATTGGCACACACAGAGTTAAGAACCAAGACTAAAAAAACTGGATTCATGCACTCATTCCAGATACTGATGTCATTCTCACATTTTGTACATGTGTGCCTGAACCATCATGTCAACAAACAAAAGGCTAAGACAAATTAATGGAATGGCCTTTATGATCATAATGAGTGTTCTCGATCTCATCTAAACTTACATCATCCATAGGAAATCATAGAGTACCATCAACTATCTCTTAACCACCAGTCACATAAAAAGAGACAAGACAGTTAGTACTCCTGTAAATAACCCAACAAAACATCGAGTATCCACTTTTCAATTCTAACCACTAAGAGTAAGACTGCCTTCATACAAGAGTCCACGTCTACCACTACCAGAGTGTCCAGACTACCTTTTCGATATCGAAGCCATGATTTAAAACATCGTGAATGGCCTGCATATTGAAACTTTCTTCCACCTTTGTATATGGACATATGAACAGATGTAGCAGCATTACAACTGCCACACTTCCTTCGAGAACTTTAATCATTGCGCCACTGTCCTTTGATAAGTTGATTATAACGGTAGAGTTGCAGACTAAACGTCAATTTGGTCAACTGAACCCGGTAGCGAGGGGAAACAACTCTCATTTTATTTTCACATATTTTGCCCAGTACGAAGAAAATTTAATCTTTCCAGATTGGGGGAAATTCTTATACAGTGCAAAATAATTTCCTCGCCCTCATCTGCAGCAAGACAGGCGCGCCAAGTTGCATTTAGCGCGAATAAATAATACAGATTCAGGAACGTTGACAAACTTGATAATTTAAAATTGTGCCTGAAGAGGAAACGAAAGACGAGTTATGTGAAAAGCGAGAAGTGAGTTATTGTCTGACAACGTCAACTCAAGTGTATTATAGATCTATCAAAGGAAGGTGAGACAAGTTTCCGGGCTTTGCAATTGTATTCAGGCCTTATGGTGAAGTATTTGGTTTATTGCAGATAAGTAGCTCTGGCTCTGCCAAGCGGCTTTTCATATCAGCACGATTTTGAATGTAAACAGAGAACAACGCTTATGGACTGATACGATAATACTAATAGCAGTAACACAATGTAAGGCCAAGGACTTCGGATAGGGCTTGAATTTATGAATGAGGGGACAATTGAAGATAATTTAATGTATGGACATGACACGGCGCATTTTAAGTACGGTTTGTATGCAGTGGAACAGCAATAATAAAGAGATTTTCAAAGCCATCAGGTGAGGACAAGACACGAGTGCCACAAATTTATATCATCTTTTCAAGTAGGCCTATAGCAATGCTAGAGACTAACAGCCTTGAATTATAATATTTTTATAATGTTCGGCATATACATTTTCAGCTACTAAATTTTTGTACAATTACAGTCAGTGTTACAAACATTTTTGTCCCACACATGCACCGTAGCACTGATTAATGAAATTTTTTCTCTTCTTGACTTTGAAACCCTTGCCAGATGTTGACGGTCTTTGTTGATCCAGCTGCAGTTCCAGAAGAAAAGCAGAGGGAATTGATCTTAAAAGCATGTGCAGATGTTGGTGCCAAATGTGATTTTGTGGCTCAGCGGGTTGAGAGGACTATTTCATGGCAGCCCCCACCTTCAGCTCAGGTGAGCGAACTGACAAAGTTGTCACACGTGTTCATCATTTATTTTCAGTTCCATCTGTATGTATGCTGCACAGTATGGAAGTACGCAGGTGAGATTTCTGTTTGAGGTCTTATGAACAAAAATAGGTACCAAAACTTGATGGCCCTGTGTTAAATTTGTCAGCATCACACTATGCAGTGAGTTAAAAAGAGAGGTCCTCCGCCCGTCCGCGCCAGTCAAGGAAACACACTAAAGAGGGGACTTTTGAGCTGGCTTATCAAAAGGTTGGGTTTAGTATTTGTATGGGACAAAGAAAGAAGAAAGAAAGAACGAAAGTGTAGTTTGGGGAGGTCTTCGTCATATTATCTTTATTAGCTTTTTTGGTAAGTGGCGCGGACGAGGGGAAGACCTTCCGTTAAAAACATTCTCAGGACATCTTCTTTTGTTGCATGTATATGTATACAGTGCAATCCTAATATCTCGATATCAGTGGGACCATCTGAATTGCGAGATCAAACATCACCATTATGGGAAAAAAGTGTCCAATAAATGATGCAAAATTATGTACTTCTTTCTTCTACTTCTAATTATCGGCATATATTGCCACCTGTTCCTCCAATGTCATTGTTGTGCGGAGCAGTTGCGTTGCAAACATTTATCGATAAGGGCAAGATGCTGTAGCTCTCCATCAAATGCGCGGTATGTATTTCTTTTTAACCTCTACCTGTTTCTTTAGAAGAGGTGATGATACCAATGCACACACAGTAGTTAACCAAGAGATCTAGGTCAAGGCCTAGTATCAACAGAGCATGAATGTTTTGTGAAGAAAAAAAAAATTCACACAATCTGTAGTACTCTCTGTACATGTACTTTTACTGCCGCATGCTTATGCATGGCACTCCACACTCGCGTTATTGAAGCCAAAGGTCATCGTCTTTGTCCACATACCCTTTCTCCCACCCCTCCCCGCCGCCACTGCAAAAAGAAATAAAGAGGTCTTATATGCGAGGAGTTTCTTGGGCATTTTCGGCAGCACAGTAGTAGATCTAGTGCACTTGTTGTGCTCTGGTCAGGGAGAAATGTGTTGATATAAGAGGAAAGAATGGAATAACACGCTGAGTTACGGGGAAATAATTGGTAGCATTAAAGAAGGAACAGGTTCGGATTTAACGCTTACCCTGCAGGCGACGGCTTAAAACCCGCTGTCCAGTCAGTGACCTTACTCAGGGAGAATTATCTGGGCCGCACTGACCTTTGCCAATGTATGATGTCCACACTACCGCTGTCCACGTGGTTCGGTTTGTATTTGTTCGGTATGAAAACATTCGGATTCGCTGCTATGCCTTATCATGCTTGATAATGAATTAACCGACAAAACCTTTGTCTGTCAGTTTCTAACCAATGATCTGACATATATGGTACCAAACTGACAGCTGTAGTTTTCATGAGAACGAAGCATGATAAATAGCCACGCCCCCCCCCCCCCCCCCCAGCCCTAAACAAATGGTTTCATTCTGATTGGCACATACTAATAAACCAATGTGGGCATTTGGGGCAAAGATCATTTCAGAGCTTGTTTCTGATTGGTTCTTAGATACAGACAATGCATAGATGGTGGCCAGCTTGTGAGAAAATATTGCAAATTTGTTGAGCAATAGTCGATGTTACATCTTTTGATAGTGTGGGAAGAGCCTTTGAAAGCTTAGTCTTTGCGATTTAGACCAGTGGTTCACTGGCTAACATGTCTTTGTCAAAATGCCTTTGATTTAGAAGAGATACAGTGAGCAATAAGACAGCAGTTACGTCTCAAAAGATCAGTGACCGACGCATGAAAATACGGCTTGCACGAGGTGGGACCCGCTTGACCATGTCGTACTGAGTGAATGCATGGAAAGTGGATGCCATACTGGTACGCCCATTGCAGGGTGAGGGTTAACAATTGTGTCAAGTTACCCAGAATGTTGACAAAAGCCATGTCGAGATAAGTGGAATGGACTGTGTGTCGTACCTTGGAAAACTTAATTTACATGATCCCTTGTTTGTTTTGTGCTTCATCCCAAGAATAGGCACGAATGGTGGAGTTAAAGATATTATTGATTGGGTATTTGAAAATTATTTGATGCAACGGTGAATATGGATAAATTACAGAACTTTACCACAAATTTTAGTACACATCATGAATCCATAAATGTTTCTTGTTCTTATCAGTCATCTTATTTGGCTTAGTTGTCCATTGGTTTGTTTGTGTGAGGTGACAATTAATTTATCAGGTCAAAATTTAGGCAAATTTACTACCTTTTTTTGCTGGTATATTGTGCAGAAACTTTACTGTTATTGTTGAGAGGTGTTGAAGAGTGGTGTATTGGACAACCCAGCTTAATGTGAAAATATGGCAAAATTGTCTCAAAGTTTGTGTTTAAAACTATTCTGTTTCAGAAATCAGATTGGGAAGACATTACCAAGGAAGTATTGGTAGTGCTGCAGGCAGGAGATGCTGTTGATATGATCAATGCTCACATCAAGGTCAGTTCGTGACTGGACACTTTTTTTTTTTTTTTTTCTCTTTTGTCTATTCCCTCTTTAACTTCAACTCTTTATCAGTCTGTTTTCCCAGCATTGTATTTTGTGCTCATTTCTTGCAAAATTTCTCTATTTGAGGCATCTTTTTTTAATTTATCTTTTTTTTTTCTCACACTTTCGATTCTTGCCATTGCTTTTACTATACATTGGCTAATTATTGACAATACAATTTTTAGCAACCAAACTGTACCATTATCAAATCAGATATAGATAAATTGCTCTGTGCTATTAGATTGGTTTTTGCATATTTTCAAAAACAAAACTTTAACCGCAAAAGTTCCACAGCATGAAGTTGCATACAAGTTTGTTGATGCAAGCTCACTGATAAGTATCAGATTCAGTTCCTGTTGAAAGAAACATAAAATAAAATTGGTAATAAGTTGATGGAGAGCAGAATCAGACATGAAGGCATATGAGAAGAAATCTTGTCCATTGTCAAACGTTCTGTCGAAGTGTAATACACTTTGAATCAAACTGACATAGCCTAAACATCTGGCTTGAGATTTTGAATTATATTTAGCACTTGAGCATTCAGAGACTGAAATCAATCATTATGTATGTTCATAGTTGACACATGACTTCTATTCCTCAGCGTAAGCTAGGGGAAACAGAAGATCAGATGACTTTGACAGAGCGGGTAATGTCCGTACACTCTTCATTGCGTGAGCAGAATCTGACAGTGATCATTGTAGGACTTGCCAAATACTTCAGGTGATCTTTGGATTTCAATATCTTTTGAGCAATTGCAGAATACTGTATTTGACCACAGTTAGTTGAGCATCACCATACATCTTCATTTATGCTTCCAGTCCGAAGATCTATTCTTCTTTCCCTGAAACACTGTTTTCTGTATGTTATCTACGGCAAGGCTCAGAAAAAGAACCAAAAGAGAAGCTCTCCGCAAGTAATTTTACTTCTTTAGAGAGAGGTCTGTGTAACAACAGGAGAAGAATGTCAAAGGCATATTAATCTTAAGTGATGAAATTTTCCTGATTCTGCCTGTTGGATTGGAGAGGCCACTTCTTTGCTTATGGGGGGCTCGAAGCATTGCATGTACACCTATGAGCTGCTATTTTAAAATTGAATTATTTTTTTAAAATGTCCCTAGGCCTTATGGATTTGAGCACTTGTTCTCTGTATCAAGTGTGTTAATCCTTTTACCAAAATTATTTGGCCATTGTCTGAAAATTTCACTTTGGAGCAAAAGGTCCATGGTGTCAGGTCATGCACTTTCCCATTTCTTTCAGTAAGCAGAATTTGATGGCCAAACGAAAGTATAGAGAAGCTGTGACAGGCCAACCTGGCAAGGGAAAAAGGAAAAAAGAGACAGAACCTAGTGTCAAGATAACTAATCTTGAAGCTGAAGAGGTACAGTCCTATAACTGGCAATCATTCACTTACAAATATCATTGTGAAAATGGAAAATTCTATATTATAGTGCAAGATTCTCAAAACATTTGCATGGCAGATGTGGCTGAAGTTAGCATGAATGAAACTTCAAACTTACTTAGGAGTTTCATAAGGTGATTGACATGATTAGCACTGATAAAAGACATGATAGTATTTGTTATGGTAAATATGTTTCATCATTTAATCAGTAGCCACTTCTTTACCTCACTTTTGATGAAGAATTCATGTCGATTGTAGTATTCCTCATCCTAGGAGCCCGGTCTTTTTTGCATTTTATCCAGATCTTACATAATAAAAACCATTGTGGAATTTTTAACAAACCCTCTGCCACTCATGCAGCTCAGATTTTCGTGAAATTTTGAAGGTGCTTTCCCTGCAGGAGGTTCTTTTTTAGATTTTTGAGCTCCAAATGGTGTGGAAGTATTTTTTTTTCAGTTTGCTTTGTGTCTCTAATTTGGCCTTGCTTTCCTTTCTTTTCCATGAACACATGTCACTGTCACTTCCTGCGATGTGTTCATTATTAAACATACATGTACTGCCTTGTGTGCCAATTTTGCCATTTCATGATGGGGTGCGTAGGGCGATAAGGCGTAGAGAGAGTGCAATATGATTTATCTAAAAATAATAAAGCGACCAAACAACTACTACAAAATAAACATAATAAAGGAACGGGCAAAGTGAAGCAGATCTATTATAATCACCTAGAAATGAAACCAATAAATAGATTTATCCCAGGCAGGGCCAGGCACCACAGCTAGTAATATAAAACTTTTGAAAACTTTTCTTGATTTTCAAACCTCAAGACACAAAAATAAGTAGCAGACTGATGAAGTCTCAGCAAGCTTCTACATCACATAAGCTTTAAAAATATGATAATTTTGATAGTACATGTATAACATATGGCAAATTGGACAAGACCTGGCTATCTGATACAACATATATGTGTTGATGTTTTCACAGGCATTTGTTGAAGTTCAGCTGATGACTGGCTGTGTGATACAACAAATCAATACAGATGAGGAATTAGCAACACAAATTAAGCACTACACCAAAGCTGTGGCAGAAAAACCCAGCAAGTAAAGAGTTTCATACTAGTTTTACTACCATTTGCACTGTTGCTTACACTATATGTTTGCTGTGAATTCCAAATTTTTCCATCTGCTGGGTCAAGAGTACATCGTTTTCTTGATGGTAATATTTGTATTTTAGTGGTTACAAGAAATTTCACGTGGCAAAAATTATTCAAAGCACTATTTTTTTTATTTTTTTTTACCTGCTCCCATTGCAAAGATCACAAAAAAATTTGTCAGGTATTTGGTGCTTGCCATGAATCACATTCATTTCTGTCACAAGGGTTAAAATTTAATGAAGTTTTGACAATAGGAAACAAGAAGCAAATTGATGAGGTAGTCCGAATCTTGTATTATTGCAGTTGTTCCAAATGTGTTTTAACTGCTTTCTTGTTCTAGAATTTTGTGTTTTGTGCAGTGGAAAAATGTTGCTGTAAAATGTTCCCATTATGTTTGGTCTTCTTTTATTTTATCAGGAAAAGTCGCCTAGATAACGTGTTTTCATTCTGGGAATTGGGAGCTTCCAAATTAAGTGTCAACAAACAAGGGGAAGGACTCAATAAAGTCTGGAAACACCAGTTGATGCAGTTTAAAAATTTTGGCCCAGAAATGGCGGATGCACTACAGAGCCATTATCCTTCACCATCATTGTTGTATGAGGTAAAAGCTTTTGATCCTCTACTGCATGAGCAAAGATAATTTAAACGAATCAAAGAATAATACCTTTTCTGTCCCATATACTTGTATCTGATTGACTCGATGCACAGATATTGTTAATGAAACTTGTTATCAATTCATTAATCTGAATTGAAGAAATGGTCTGAGAAATTCAGTATTGTATTTATCCCAGGACATCTAGTCTTGCATTTATTTATTTTTTAAAAATGTTTATGGCAGGAGAGCCTTTAATTACAGGTTGCTTATAGTTACAGACAAGTTGTTTCAGACCTCTGACAGCTACATTGGTTTTTCTAAGACTGCACTAATTTAGGCTTAATCAACTTAATGAGATAATGTCTTTTAATATATTGACAGTTCAAGGAATTGAGAAATCTTACTTGCAGAGAATAACCAGAAAGAATACCCTTAACCTGTTAGCATATAAATGTTAGCTGTGAGGGTTTTTGGTTCCTATGTTTCACATGTCTATACTGATTTTTCTTTACCTCCAGGCATGCAAGCACAAGTCAAAAGAAGACGCAGAAAAGCTTATAAGTGAAATAAATGTAAGATGCCCTGCTCTCTCCCTATCCTTTCTCCCTGTTAGCTGTAGGTCAAAATGTTTTAAAAAAACAGAATGATGAAACTTTTTAAAAGCAAATGTTTAAACAAAGTAACAATCAGTCTGCCCAAACATATTTGATGCATTTTGTTTCAGTACCTCGGGAGTTTATCTGACTGGATGCGAGCAAAAATTCAGAAATATATGAGAGATTGATTTGAGATGAAGCTCCCCCTTTAAAGCTAGACAATGTGTATGAGTACAAGTACTGTATTGAGCTTTCACTAGTTTTTTTCTTTTGAAAGATTAACAACCTTGCAAGTGCTAATGTATACAATTTATACAGTAACCAACAGTTAAACTGAATGCGACTAAAATGAAACTAGTGTTAAACTGAAGGAGGAAATAGGAATTCTCGATTTTGTTCCCTCTTATCTTTGTTAAAATACTAGCACTAAACTGAAATAACCCTATTGCTGAACCAAAAAGAAAATTGCTGGCTTCAGTGGCCAGTGGACTTTCTCTGCGCTTTGCTTAAAATAAGCCAAGGCAAGTTACTGCACTGTTCTACCTTGTTGCATCATGTTTACTTGCAAGATCAGTTGAGAGTGAATCTGTGCCATTTCTACACACTCTTGTTTCTTGACTTAGAGAATAAGTCATGCTAGATGTGTCCTTGGGTCTGGGCAGACACTAGTCCTCACTCTCAGCTAGAACACAGGGCAAGCAAACACATGTTTAGCCTATTTTGTTTTTTTTTGCTCTCATATTGGTCATCTGCGATCATGATTTGGGTATTTTTTAAGTCCCCTATCACTCACTCGAAACATTTTTCAAACTGCAAGTAAACCTATAGTCCCACAGATTTCAGTTTTAGTACTGTTTACTGTATTATACTTGTTTGCGTGCAGTGTATATTTTGCGGGAAACATGGGGACAAGAAATAATTTTATTCCCTCGTTCTTATTCCTCTTGTGGAATATTAAGATTGCAACAATAGCAGTTTCATGTTTTGTTTTATCCAGCTTGTAACATGTATTAATTATTTTCTGATATTCCTGTGCTCATGTACATGTACTTCTGTCAATTATCCGCAGGTTCGACGTCATGCAAGTGTCATTGCTACCAATAGGAAGATTGGAAAAGAGCATGCCAGAAGGATTTATACTTTCATAACTTCTTCACATCCAGAACAGATCATCAAATAAAACTGCCATTTTCTCATTGGAACTTTGAAATTAATAGTTCATGTCTGCTAGCTAGTGATTTGATTGAAATGTCAGTTTTGGTGGAAATGAATGTGACAAGATTGTTAATAGCTGATACTGTCCATAGTCAAGTTTGGTGGTAAAAGTAATTGGGCAAGATTTTTATTTAATTTTTAGTTTGTGTCGTGGAGAAAAAACAGTTCCATGACTGAAGTAATGAAATGTTAATCCTCTAGTGCCAGGCAATCAATTGCCTTGTCTAAAGTTCGTGATAGTTATTTGAAAGTAAAAAGTAAATGTTTGTCGCAGAAAAATAATTCATTGACAAATTGGAAAATGATTTGAATGCAGAATAGCGGACATGTGATGTTGTTCTCCAAATACTGCTTATTTGGTCACTACAAGATGAATTAGTTCTGTTTCACATTTCTTTACATTTTATTTGCTTTTTAGTTATTTTGTCATGGTCATTCCACAATTGCCTTAAGTTCAAGTCATTTTTATGGTGTTTTGTGATGAAATGCTCACTTTAATAAGACAGTCACGTTGCACTGTTCAGTAGTTACATTTTGTTTCGTTGACTCGTGAGTCTTTAAACACAAGTGCACATCCACCGTAATCACCATTTTAGACTTGTTAGGGGAGCGTACAAAGCCAAATAGAGAAAATACTGAGTTGTGTTCACTGTTCAGCTATACGTTTTTAAGCAAAATACATGTACTATGCTCTCCTAACAACAGCTGCCACTTTATTTGAAGTAAACAGTTTTCTTTTGATTTTCAAAAAATGACTGGGGCAATTCGTCCCTCAGAACTGGTACTACTGCTAGTGTAATCAACATTTTGTTAGTTTTGCAGGAGAGCTGTTTTATTAAGTTTTGGGCAATTTTCATCACCCTCCAGTGGTGTCAGTTTTCACCTTCTCTCACTGATATTTTGACACAACATGTATAGGACTGCCAATATCCAAGTGCAAGAAGGCTTTTTTTTTCTAGAAATTGGACGGTACCTGATCCTTGTTCTTTCGAGACATGACGATACGCTAAAAATTTAATAAGCCATATCTCAGCTAATAATGCTCATACCGATTCCCAGATTAGAGAGGAGCTAGAAAACGGCACAAGTAATCACATGGTGATTCTAACTCGCTTTCGGCTGAAATGTTGGTTACGCTAGTATGTATTCTGAGGGACGAATTGTGGAATGACCATGACCATTTGTTTGAAAAACCCATGATTCAATACCATGAAATCCCCACTATAAGTAAAGTTTGTTTGTCAGCTCAGTGTGTAGGAATGTCACTGTGTGGGATGCTAACATAAGCCAGTTTTTGGAAAATCTGTTTGTATTGTCATGGCATTTGTTCCTGGTGGAATGTTCTCTATAGGTTTTCAGAACTCAAAATGTTGGCAGTACCGCCAGATGGGGAAATAGAAAGAATGTGTTAAATACTAGATACTGGTATTGGTATTTAGTTCCTGAATTTTGTTTTAAAACAGATTTCAAATTCTTAGTTGTGAAATAAGAGCCAAACAAGCACTGAAAACATCTCTGTCACTCACTGGATAAGGTCCAAGGTCATTAAAGGCAACATGAGACAAAATAGATACAGTAAAGATTAGAACTTGAAATTACAAAGTGCTAGCAAAACTGAATAGAATATCACAATAACAGTCATTTTATTCACAATAAATAGACACTGACATGAGAAACAAGAATGTTTAAACCGTTTTACCTGAAAATTGCACGTTACCAAAAAAAAAAAAAGTCATAAAAACCCTGCGGCAGAACTCTTACATATATGCACATCTATTTATTCTCTGGACTAAAATTTCAATAACTTGACAGAAACATTTTATCAGAATTTGAAAAACTTTCTTCCTGGGGGTTAAACAACTGCCCATGTCAGACTACAGTTGTGACAGTGGAACAAAGCAATGCTCCTCTACAGTTCACTCCTTCAGTTCTCTGTCACAGTTCTTCCACCCATAACTTGAGAACCAGCAGTTTTCTACAAGTTCTGAGGACTTTGTACTGGACTCCCTCTAGAAGTAATGGATACATGCAATTGGGCCGGTTGGATGGTTGCAAGGTGTTACAACCATTTGCCTGCTGACTGACAATGTTGTTGTACTGAAAAGTTCATCTCAAGTTTGACATGTTAAAAGTAAATTACAAATAATTCAATCTGGCATATGTATTCTAATATACAATACTTAACATTCCCTTTCAATGCACATGTACATGTACATGCAGATGTTTTTAAAAACTGCGTGCTGGGTTTTGACAGACTTTTGATCGTGCATAGGATGAAGAAAGGAGAAAACGAATGAAAATAAGTTAGATGCTGTGAAAATGTACCGCAATTTTTTTTTCATTTTTAAAAAATAAAATAAGAGACACGTCTATTTTCATTAATATAATAAAAGATCAGTACTAATGTAAAATGGTGATTATTCTGCGTAGGTTAAAGGACATAAGGAGATTCAACACATCATAAATTTGATTACATGTGGCAAGATGAAACTCAATGGACATATAATTATAACCTAACACCAAGGCCAACACACAAACATGAATAATTCTTGGAGTGAAGTGTAATATTCACAGTTCCCCTTTGCTGTAAAGAATAACCCTGATATTAGTGGTATGGTCTCTGGATTGTGTGTGGGCATGTCAAATACACATGTATTTCTCGTCTGATTGTGGATTACCTCAAGACAATCTAGAGGGTAGAGGACGACTGTGCAGCACTTTTATAGTAAACAGTGAATCTCTTCAGTAACTATATGTACATGTATCACAGTCAGGGTCTATCATAATGTCGCATATGCTGAGATGAAAGAAACAAAAGGAGACATTCCCTATTTTGATACTGAGTACATGTAGTTTGTACGATCTTAGACATTACAGATAGTACCTTAACAGACAAGACTGAATATATGTAGTAGATGTTGAGCATTTACTACCATTTAATATTCAAACCATGCCTTTCTGCGCCCCATAACATACATGGGTTTCATAAAGTGCGTTTAATATTCTGTAGCACCTTGGAAAGCCCACCTCACTTGGACTATTCACAAACATGGGGGAATGTTTGAGCCTGAAAGTGCAAGGGGATGGAGAAAAGAGTCACTAGTGACAGCTGCGGTGGCCATATTAAATTTGGACACCTGGCAAATGAGGCACATGAATGATATTGGCAAAAGATCTGGCAACAATGATGAATTATGGGAACAGACCTTATAAATGCCCATTGTTTGGATGTTTTTAGGGGAGTGAAGTCTAATTCCAACTTTTAGCCAAAGAGAAAAAATACTGAGTTGTGTTCACTGTTCAGCTATAGCTTTCTATGTACAATACTACAACAGACTACTTCCAAACTCCTAACAACTTGTTGACTTGCATTGAGGCTGTCTGGACAAGCAGATGGTTTAAAATTTATCGACTCCAATTTTATGGAACACCAACATCTATTTATAACTACTAGATCAAGTAAAATGTTCAGAGTAAATTACATACATACTAAAAAGTAGACAGTACAAAAGACAACTTCATATCAAGTGCATTAATATGTAAAAGATGACAATAATGTTCACACTTCATAAAATCATTGATAATACACTGTATATGACATAAAATAAATACAATATGAATGTGCAGTACAAGCATTTAAAATCCAGAGATGTTCAAAGGATTACACTGTTAAAATTAAGACACACAAATACATGTAATATGATGAAATCCACTGGAGAAGGGAAGGAGTGGGTGTCACACTTATAAACATTTCATGTGCATATCATTCAAAATAATGCTTTTCTTCCCAGTTAGATTATATTTCGTTTGCTACCGCAATAGCCGTCTAACTGAAGTTAAAACAATGAGCAAAATCACATCACATTTCCCTGAAAACAGGAAATGCCAGATCAGCCAAACATCACAAAAATAAGCTCAGGCCATTTACTACACATTATATTAATGTTAAATTTCCTTGAAAAAGGCTGAGATATTCTGTAAAGAAAATAAAAGTATCAGATCATTAAAAAAAATCTATGATATTGCAAATTCAATAAACATACAAGGAACACAGTATGACAGGAATGTCCCATGCCTTTGATGCTTACCAAGATGTCAGATGTTATGTGCAATGTACATTATGAAATGATGTTTTCCATGCTCAGTTTTGTAGACAATAAAACTTGTCCAAGAACAATGCATGTAAATTTAATCATGATATGGACCAAAGCAAAGAAAGACAAGAGAATGATTCAAAAAAGCTACAGACCAAAACAAGATTTAATGACCTCAATATTTAGAAAATAAGGCAGATTTTTTTTCATTTGCAGAATGCTTACATTTTGTATTTTGAGAACTGGTCAAAGCAAAGTCACAACAGGAAATACACTACTGTCCTCAAATTAAACACCTCCCTGCTCCAACCTAGAAATTTAGCTGCATCTTAGTTTTAGTCCATTTTCATTAAACCTTTGCTGAAATCGTCACAGTCGTAACACAACTGCATAACTCATTCTTCGGCATTTTCAAATAATGTCCCACATTAAATATTTCAAAGGTTGTTTGTTTAATTTTCTCAATATCAAGAAGGTCTGGTCCCAATTTTGAAATGAAATCACCTTTGCACACGATTCACAAAGCGATGATGTGTTTCTGTCTTTCCTGGAAGATTTAGAAAAAATGGCTTGGGCAAATGTATCACAACTATGATGAAATTTCAAGAATTAACCGCACTAAGACATCAGCTGCCTCTAGGATTTTAAGGAGATTGCTAAATGGAAGCACGTTACAGGCTGTTTACAGTTTGGTATTTCAGATAAACAATGGATGAAAAGTGTTCGTTTCAGTCATTTTGAAAGGAAGAGCATTTTTTTCTAACTGTAATACAATTTTCTTCATCAATTCAACAAACATCAAAAAAGTCACAGAAGTCCATGTCCATAGAAAGTGTGATGTTAGATAAAAACATAAAAATCCTCCACATACACACAAATTCCTTTGCTACAGTTAATTTCGTCAGTAAATTTCATGTCCCTCGGGAAGTCTAGGACCTGTTAGAGTGTTGTGAATGACAAGTTATGGTATGATGGTCACATCAAGGCAAATTTGGAAGAACAACAAACAGAAAAAAAAAAGAATCGATATGGATGTAGGTATTTAAATATTTTAAATTTGATATAGACCATCCATATTACCAACAATTTATAGCTCATACAGCTGCATGTTCCATACTCTGTAAGGCCAGAAAAACTCCCATGTATATTCCAGCATATCACTGCTAACCCTGATACATGTATTATATAGGGTAGCAGGGTTAATGTCACCTCCATCTGGGTTAATCTGTAACTAAACAACCGACATAATGTGGACCAGCATGTATTCTTGAGTTTTCAATGCATACATTACCCAGTCAAGAGATGGTAATATCATGTTTTGGTTTGGTTTTTTTTGCCAAGTATAGGCTCTGCCCAGGCAAATCTACTAACTACACAAAGAGAAACTGCGGTGACATAAATTTCATTCCAAAAAGTTTCTTAACAGAGAACTGATTTATCCAGTGATCCAATAATGCTGAGCTCATCAGTTTGTAAATATTGCTATTCTGGCTATTTATCTATTGTGCCATCACAAACATCAACTGGAAGACAATATCCCTACACATCATGTCAACAATTCACCTTCACCTAGGTGTTGTTCGTCCGCTGCAGAATGTAGCCCTCCAATAACGATTTCCATTCATTATTGTCTAATGTTTTCATCATCCATGATGTTCCTCTTCCCTGTTTTATGTCGTCTTGCCATCTTCTTCCTGGTCATCCTCTTGTTCTTCTTCCTGTCCTGGGTTGCCATTCAGTACAGCATTTTGCACACCTACTCAATACTCATCCTTCCCACATGTCCAGCTCAATTCCATTTTTGATGTAGCATGAATTTTACTTCATCCGTTATTGCTGTTTGTTTGCGTATTTCAGCATGGGGGATTTTATCTTGCAGGCTGATGTTATGCATTTTTCTTTCCATTGCCCTTTGTGTGGTGCTTAATCTGTTCATAAGTTGTTTTGCACCCGGCCATGTTTGGCAACCATAGGCACTCGTAGGAATTATGCACTGGTTGAATACTTGCTCCTTAAGGGACATTGGTAGTTTGTGATCCAGGAATATCTCTCTCTCAACAATTACTTTGGTAGAAATGAACGAATGATCATACTCAGAATTTCAAGACACCTAATAAAGAGCTTTTTTCATATTGCCAGACTGGACTTTTGTGGCGATATGTACATGTAATAAAGTGGAAAAAGAAGAAAACTATTGAGTATTCTTACATAGTGCAGGCATTTGATTTTCATCTGGAACGTTCAGTGATGGTGGTTGTCAGATGTCAGTCAATCACTGTTGTGAAGCGATAACAGATATTGTAAACTTGTGAAAGAAAAAAACAAAACAAAAAAACACAGATCAATGAACACTCCATTGACATTAATGATGTTAATGTGTCATAGTCAAATCAAAAAAAAAAAAAAAAATGAAATGTCTTGTTGCAGGACGGAATAGATCTACATGTATTCACAAGGACAGTACAGAAAAACACCAATATATAATGACTAGAATGTGTCAATTATAAATCCGACCTTACTATTTTTATTTTTTAACTGGGCAAAGCTGTTCAAGGATGGCAGTGACTACCCATTTCGCAGAGGTAAATTGAAGAACTTTATTATTTCTTCAGGTGTCAAATCTTCTAGATCTAGATCACAATGCCAAGATCACTTTCATGACCTAGGCAGCAGAATCCTGTTCACTGACATTTCACAGAACTTTCTCTGCTAGCCAAAGCTGACTTTACAAGAATGTAGCCTCAAAGTGCCCTTGTTTACCTACACACTCTTCTATTCAGTAATTGCTGACCAATTTCAAATACTGAATAATAAAACACCACCATTTATACTCAATAAGTAGATATAGGTAAATCCCCACAAACCAAACAGCCAATATTGCTCTCAGTATCACATGATTACAGCATCTTGGCATAATGCTAATATAATTACATTATAATGTCAAAAAGCATCTGTTTCAGAGCATGTTTGTATGTAAATAGAAAAGAAAAAAAAACAAAAAATCAGTCATCCCACCATTTCACCGTTAGCCCCACCCTCATAAGAACTATTAAAGAAAAAAAATGTTATCTGTGGGGATGAGCAAATTTTCTGGAAGGTACAACATAAACACAACATATTTAAATATCTGAGCTAATTCAACCCACAGTGCCAGTCGAGACAAAGGATACCAAGACCATTCAATTCCCCAAATTCCGTCCGCCGACTTGTGCACATATCATCCATGCCAACAACGCAACAATTTGCACCACATCCCTTCATAAGTGAATGAAAAAGACCAGTACCACAGAGCTCCATGAGTAGTACTCACCGTGTTTATACATGCACAAGTTGTAAACATATAGTGAAAGAAGGAATGGTCCGTCTCGGCATTCTGTGTCTCGGGCATTAGTACTGATCAAAGAGACATTGTCCACTACCTATTCCAGTGAAGTTCTCTAGAAGTTCTCTCTGAATGAATAACCTGTACTTTCAAGCTCATTAAAACAAACTAGCTACACGGAATTCAATTTTTGTTGAAAAGTGGACTAAAGCTCAAGGTCGGTGGCACACTGAATCAAGTCTTGTTTTGTCTCGGGTTTAGTGTGATTTGTGAACTATGGACTTACACAGGGCCTCAGGCACTGGCGAGACCGAAACAAGCTTGTCTAACTACTTCATGCTCGTCAAAATTGTTTTGAGTCAGTTGGCGGAAAGAGAAAACTTGTGCACCGAGCCAAAATAGACTTGTCTTGGTACACCATCAGCCTAAATGGATCAAATTTATCTGTCTATTTGAACCCAACCCGATGTTTCACACTGAATAAAGTTTCATCTGCTCTTGCATATCATCCATGCTCTGGATCCCAAATCTATCTTGCTGCTCCTGCATGAGTCTGAATATTTCTGACAACTGTTTGCGTTGGACTTCTTTCTCCTCTTGCAGTTGCTGCTCCGTCAGAGACTTCTCAATGGTGCGGGTTGCCACTGACTGCTGCACACGCTTGATCTCACCTTGGATATGTTCACAATACTCCACTGGATCTGGATATCGCGGCGAAAGTAATTTACTGTCATCTGCAAAAGATGAATAATATCCATAGTAAATGTGGCCTTCAATCACAAATTTTACATCATTGATCATCACAAATCCAATTTTTTTGTTGCCAACGGGGGTGTTGAAAAGGATGTAATGTAAAAATTCATCCCAAGATTTCAACTCATTCAACATCCATGACTCCAGAGTATAGATTGGACAACAGAAGCCAGCCAGGTGCAGAAAATTTGAGGCTGATCAAGTATAATATTTTCTCTCTCCACCGATCAGCACTTGGCCAGGAATCTTGCCAGGACAATGTCCATTTGCTTTTTAGTGCATCAACATCTGATTTTGGTGTACTGACATTGAAAATATCTCAGATCACATCAACAAGGTAAGTTCATCATTGTTACGGGGAGGTTATTATGGAATTGATGTTACGACTGCATTTTAAACTATCGAGAGGTTTTTAGAAATTACTCTTCCATACCATGCCACATATACCAATAACAATTCGAGTAAGTTTTTTCAAGGACCTTGCAGGGCCACAAATTTATTACTTTAAATTCCCTAACAAATTTCGTCTAGCTCTTACATACTAAAAGGACAACATCAGCAGCATCAAATGAAAATTCAATAATATATCACTAGAAGCCTCCTCTAGATTCTTAAAAGATTATATCATTCTGACTCATTCACAATTTAATTATTACTTATCTATCTTTCAGATTTAGCCTACCTACTATCTAACAAATAATATCTTAATGTCTCAGACGACAATGTTAACTCAGTTATTTGTGCCTACCGCTTAACAAGGATATAACTCGTCAACACAACTGACGTAGTTACATTAGATCTAGATCTACTCTAGGATGGGCTGGCAATCCCCAGCCTCATCCAGACACATCAATTTCAATTTACAAATGTGTATACCAGACACTCATGCTAGATCTAGTTGCATGTAAAATACATTGTAGTCTTGCATTCTTCGGTAGCACTTCTACTGGAAAATTAAGGTCAGATTCACGTTCATCGTCGAATCCGTAGGCTGAAACTTACGATTGGTCCCTGACACAAGATCAGGGAGCTGGAGATAATAGCAGTAGATAATTTCGTAAGGGCGTATGGTCTCATTCCAATGTCTATCAAGGACATAGACATGTCTTTAACAATCTTCTGATTCTCTCAGGCCGAATCCAGCCGACTGCCCTCACAGATGGATATGTCTGCATGGAGTGCTCAAACATAGTAATGGCTCCGCTTAAATACTGCGCGGCCATATGCAATTCCCCAGCCAACTGCCCAAATTTGATTGGTGCATCCATTTCGAGCTCAGCTCGTAGTATTAATAGATTCTATTAATAGTAACAGACAAGGTCAATTTAACATATCAAAACCCTTCCTAAAGTCTCGAAACCCTCTACGTTTTATGTACGAATTTACTCACTCCCTTTCTCACCCCTGTTAAAGTTTATCAAAATCACGGGGTCGAAAATTGCACCGTCACTGCCCCACTTTCTTTCCATCTCTAAGAAAAAGCGTTACAAAAACAAACTGTCCACGAGAATAGTTCAAGGACATTTGCACTGGCTAAAATCAACGCGACCCTGAAATAAACAAACCGTGACCCAGCACGGCAATTCTAGTCCTAACCCTGACAATCATCAATGGTAAGATTTCATTTAAAAGTTTACAATAAATAAATATTGAGTTATCGTTAACAAATCCCATCTTTTATTTACATAATAACGGTTATTTTAAACCAAAAATGTGAGACACCTCTAGTTGTGTTTTCAAATGCCTGGTAATTTATAAAGTTAGTGGCCATGCAACTGTAAGATTTGAGCCTTTGTACTGTCAGATGGCCTCAGGCTACAGAGTAATATTACAATGTCAAACCTATAGGCTAACTATAAGCAAAACTTGACCTCAATCCTACTCATCTGATTTCTGTAGGGTTGCTGGCTGGGATAGACCTAAGCCTACAATATTACTTTAGGGAGGAGTTCCATATGAGTTACACCACAAGGATGTTACAAAGACGCGATTTTAGGAGCGGCCGTGAGTGGGGGGTCGCACTCGCAGGGCAGCAGCGCCTCCCGGCGAGTTAGCCCTCTACCTGAATGTTTTTATAGAATATGCGTGGCTCTGTGATTAACACTCAGTACGTGAAATAGGTGACGAACTAAGTTGTGTAACTCATATGGTACGCCTTCCCTACTTTGAGTACTTTGACTACATCTGATCAGATCTAGATCTAGATTCTAGATCTATAGGCCTACATAGATCGGCGCTTTTTCGGTTGTTCCCACCCCTCCCCAGTTAACGGAAGGTCTTCCGAATGCGTTCCATAGCCCGAGTGAAAACAATACATAGAGCAGCGGCTTTCCCTGATATGTCAATCTGACTACTGCCCACACGAACATCAGCCTACGGCCTACGGCCTCAATGATACAAACTGACTAGACCCTCACGTCGTTACATATCAATCTGACAATCGACTCATATAGCCTAGGTAAGTTGGGGTGGGAACTACCGAAAAAGCGCCCATAGAATAGATCTAGATCTAGATCTAGATCTAGACATCTAGATTCTAGTAGTAACTTGTGAATCTATTGGAAAAAAAAAACTTTTCAACAAAGGTGAATTCATCTTTTTGCTTTGATTAAACTTACCAATCTACAAATGTTACGTCCTGATCCCTTACCTTCTTCGCCATCTGGTTCAGCTTCATCGTCGCCATCGTTACCGGTAGCATCACAAGCTGAGCAATTCTCTGTCCTTCTGTCAGGCTCCTCCGTGGCTTCCGAACTTTCATTGACGCCACCGATATTCAGCAAATTTCGAAGCGAGTACCTTGTGGATATTGCAATAGCAATAATAGTTACGACAATCGCCACGGCAGCAATATATGTGGAATTTCCATCTAAAAACGCTAACAGATCCATGATCATTATGGGCATAGATCTAGACATTAAATGATTGCTTGGCAGCTTGCAGGATGTTGACAATCGATTTTCTTCCGATAGATTGTAGCTAAATTTAGAAACACTTTTCGATACCACGTCCTCCTGAAGTGTTAGTTTTTCTTTCAAGCAAAGATCTTTTTTTTTTAAATATTAGAATTAGCAAGCACTGATAACGTATCTGGCGGTGTGATTGTCAAGTCCTCCTCAAATATCACAATATATTTTTTTAATAATTAGTCCACACATTCGGGATGATAATTTTGCTGATATCGAAAGTAAGAAGAAATTATTTCCTTGCCAAGTAAGCTTTTAATGGTAAATCGTTCTTGCCAATTTGGCGTGGTTTTTGCATTATTGTCTATCAGAATGATAATATAATACGTGTAAGAAAATTACTTACATGAAGTAAAGCAGAAGCATTTAAGGATAGCCATAGCAAAGATAAGATTGGGCTCTCACAACTTTATGGTGGAGAGGGGAAGGTGGCAGAGGCCTAAACTGGAGTATGTTATGAGATTATGTGAGACCTGTAATGAATTGGAGGACGAATTTCACGTGTTATTAACTTGCAAAAAATTCAAAGATATAAGGAAACAGTTTTTACCGTCTTGGCTACTTGTTAGACCAAGCATGTTTAAGCTTATACATTTTCTGTCGTCGATGCACGATAGAGAACTACATTCGTTTGCACTGTTTTGCCATAAAGTTCTAAACGAATACAATAATGTCGCTTTGTGACTTCTCCTGGCGAAGTCTGAAAACTAAATTCACCTTCGAGTGAAAGAATAAATTATAGTGAT
Source organism: Onchidella celtica (assembly GCA_963931925.1). Taxonomy (NCBI): domain Eukaryota; kingdom Metazoa; phylum Mollusca; class Gastropoda; order Systellommatophora; family Onchidiidae; genus Onchidella; species Onchidella celtica. The sequence continues at coordinate 65,179,883 of OZ007568.1, read as the reverse complement.
ATTTTCAATTGTAGTAAATTTACAACAGATAAAGGTGAGGAGAGATCGGTTATGTAGGGGGGGGGGGGGGATTGAAAATGATGACTGTTGCTGGCAATTACAAGCTGTATTTGACTGTATACTATAATAAGTAAGTGTATAAATGCTGCAGGGAGCGGAGAGAGTAAACGATCATGCTTTTTGTCTGTTTGTTTGTTTGTTTAATGTTTTCTAAGATTGTTCACATAATTCTTGTGTGTTTTTGAATTGGCCGCCAGGCCTATAATAAACTAAACTTGAAACTTGAACTTGACTTCATGGTTTCTAAAACGAATGGACCTAGGCATTAAACAGATTATTAGATTCCACCAGTGACCTACATACATGTATATAGATTCGACAGATTTTTTAAAATGAATTTTTGACGGCGTGAAATGGACATCCTGATAATTATATTACATTATGGTATTTTTACAATTAACGTTGAATGTTGTTACAAGTACGTACGTCCCCCAAGTTGTTTGCCCATGTTCATGTATGGCAAGCCAAGCAGTGTTGCTCCTGTTCAATCACATTAACATATACATTGTGTATTTTGTGTAGGCCTAATGCAATTCAGTCACGTAAAATTTTGATTTCCCATGTCAGTAACACATACACACATAACAATATTTGCCGGTCTTCTCAACATATTGCAAAATTATATTAAGACAGGGAAAGTGTGAGTTGCAGAGGAGTTTGGTACAAATATGAAATGCGGCATACGAACTGAAAAATGTTTGAATTTGTAGAAACTAAACCTAGGATTGGCTTTTAGAAATGCATGTTTTTTTTGTTGTTGACGAAATATTATAAAAACCACAGAAAAACTGTGGTGTCGCAGCAAGGCTTAAAGCAAAGTCAAAAATTGGCAAAAAGAAAAAGTTGTGCAAAGCCTCCCATAAGAAATAATACCCAAGGGATGCAATGAAACATAAATTAAACGGGAAGACAGAAAATGGCCAATATTTGGGTAACAGCATCGTCAAGGATTTATTTTCCTTGACGAAGGCTCTTGCCAAAATATTGGCCATTTTGTGACTTCCCTTCTAGTTTGCGTTTCATCATTTGGGTATTATTTCTAACGCGAGGCTTTGCTACATGCAAGTTTTTCTTTTGCCAATTTTTAAATATATTTTTTTGTTGTTTGTTTATTGTTGTTTCTTCAGTTGTTGACATTGCACCACTGTTTAATAATATGTAGAATGTGTGCTGAATAAAACGAGTAGTTTAGTCACAAAGCTTTCTATTCCCTGCAATTTGCTTTGCAGTTTCTAAAGTTTGTATAGCATCTTTTCATAAGAAGATACAATTTCACTTTAGTTGTCATCAAATGCAGAAAGGAAGGCGAAAATTGTTAAAAATGCTCACGTGTCCCTTGTTTTCTCTAGGGAGTATCTGGGTGGTGTTTGCTTTTCTCAATCTGAATGTCATAACGTTAGAACTATCTTGCGTGAAAAGCCAGAATTCAAGAATGAGTGTAAAAGTTACACAACGACACTGTATTTATAATAACGCCTGGTTAACTTGTGATTCTGAGAATTACAGAAATTTTTTACAGCAATTAAATTATTTCTGTGCAGAATTCCGTTTTCATCTTTTCGGTTGATTACGTTTTGAGGCTTCTGAATACATACAGAGAAGAAGATAGACAAAAGGGTAAACAAAGTTTGAGTTTGAGTTTGGTAAACAAAGAGAGATATAATTGATAGATAGACAGACTGACTCACAGAAAGAGGAGGAGAGAGAGATAGACAACACTATATCAACGTGCAAACAGAATAGGCAACAAATTCAAAGTTACATAACACTTGCACCAATGCCAACTATCAACATATTCACTCACACATTACGTCCACATACACATGTATAACCATTGCTATGGTGCACTCCAATTAAAACATAAAATTCACAAGAATAACATTTTTTTTGGTTGTTTTTTGTTTAATTTCAAAATTTTTGCTCACATTGCAAAAACTGCATTGTCGATAAAATAAATGAAGCAAAATGTTCAGACTGGAATGATGATGATTAGCAGGAAGATACAACATTCGCTGTCGCGCATACAGTCTGCCCAAACCATTCCATAACCAAACAAAACTGACCAAAAAAAAAAAAAAAAGAAATAATTTTTCGTTATCAATAATAAAAAATATGTGAGGAAATGGTCCATCCGAAGTAATTGAAAGAGTTTATTCATTCTCTCAGAATGAAATATTTTTTAGGCTTATGGCTATAAGGAACTTCAAGGATGCTCTGACTGAACACCTGGAGTATGACTTTTATAAATTACCCACTGGAAAATATACGCCAATTCTGAATGCACCAAATCCTCATCAATAGCAAAATCTGTTCAGAAGTAAGCTCACAGCCATAAACTAAAGAAAAATTAACTCAAAACATTGTGTTTAAAGAGATCCAACACCCAAACTATAACCACTTTAAGCATAAGCTTTCACATCAAATCTACACCCAAATAATTGCAGAAGAAAACTCTCTCAATGTACACTTGAAGTCTTCGATCAGATCAAATATCTGTGATATAAAATCAGTTGTTGCCAAACTAAAAAAAAATATGTCAATAGAAAATGCATTACAAGTTCATCTCTGTGAGAACAAGTACAATTATGCTTGTGCAGCGTCCTGTTCATTTATCTGATATATTAATGCAAGATTTAGTAGGTTCTCAGATTTGGCACTTAAACATGTTTTGTTTCTGAAACGTGTCGGGACCAGTGCCCTTTCCTTGACAACCAGCTGTAACAAACAGCAGTACCAAAAATAGTTTAACAGTGCAATGAATTCATAATCTATGTCTTCTGGTGTAATGCTCTCGAGGGAAGTTTAGTCAGATGCATGTCGAATTTTTTTTTTTTATCTGATAATTAGTTGGGATGCTCTCTGGAACAGAGCTACAGATAAATATGTATGATACCTTCATTTTTCTCTACCCCTCCCCCTTTCCAAACTATGAGGAAAGGGGAAAAAAAAAAAGACTAAAGTAAACACTGCTTAAAAGTGAAAAAAAATTACATGTACATTGTAAAAACAAACAGATTTTTAAAATTTTTCATTCTGTTCCACATGCTTTTTTTTCCTCATAACCACTTATCAGACACATGAATGTGATTGGTAATACTCAAGATATTAATAGACCTGAATACAATTGTTACAATGTAACTGTCGTTGTTATTGTTCTCAGCTTTCATAAACAAGAATATACATTTTGGATGATCAACTGTTCAACTATCTGGCAGGGCAGCAATACGTCCACTCTGGCAATGTACGGTGGGGTATGAGCATGGAGAGATGACATCTGTAATGTTTTCATGAGAATGACAAGAATGGGAGGCGACTTTGTACACGCAAAACCTGATCCAACCAACAACACCTAAATGCCACAGTATGTACAACATACCAATGAAATATACACATAGAATTTTGACAGTATTTCTTACTGCATAAGTTTCCTACATCAAATCCACAGTTTTAAAATTTTAAACACTCACATATCAAAAGAAGTTGGTTTTCTTTAAATCTTCACTAAGTTGGGAAAAAAAAAAAAAAAAGTTTAAAAAAACGTGGCATCTGAATGAGCAAACCTACAAAACAATGAGGAGGGACTGATTTAAAAAGAAAACTTGAAAATGAGGGAATTATAAACACCTTTGAGCTTGATGTGCTCAATCCATATATGCATACCTGGCTGGTGAAGTAGTCTGGATCTTTTTCTATCCTAAATGACACAAAATTTCAATTGTTATATAATTCATTTCAATCACTTAATGACATGCAAAAATATTTTTTTTAAATGTGACAATGACCCTGTTTGCAACAAAATTAATTAAGATTATTTGCTGATAACTTGTGACTTTAAATTTTAGGGGGGGAGGGGGGGAGGCTACTGTGCTAAGTGTCAATCATGCTAACCAAAACTTGTCACTTACTGCAATCAAACAGGAATCAGGAAAATATACTTCTCTCCCATAAATTGTATTTGTGAGCCATCTCAAAAAGTCTTGAGACAAGTATGGAAAACCACAATACCCAATTTTGTAAATTTGTGGCTGGCTCCATGATGTCAATTACAATCCTGTCTGCATTGGCCAAAACCTGTTCCCAGTGTCGGATGCAACAGACACCAACGTCATGATTATAAAATGTAATGGAGGAAACAACATATCATCTTCACAAATAAAAATGTTCAACTGATAACCTGTATTCATGAAACAAAAAAACAAAAACAAAAAAACATTGTCCTGGTTCTCCCTGGAATGAATCGTACAACATTGCAGCAACACCATCCTCTTTATGTTCATGTGTGACAATTACTTAAGCCAATGATCCTCTGTATATTTCAAACTCCAACAAACTTATTCATAAGAAGGGCAAAGCCTAAAACTGAAAGTCAAATTATCCACATTGCAAAACTGGTATATGATTCAGGTGCTGGTCAAACAGTTAGGAAATTTCTGACAAGTGCTTTGACTTGAGTTCAAGAGTGCCTAGATAATTCTGTAGTAGTATGTAAAAAAAATAAAGTAAACAAATAAACAAAAAACAAAAATACAGTAGGTAAGTAAAACCCTGGACATTTATTACACATGCATATTAATACTCTGGAGTCATTTTCAAAACTGAGTGAAGGGTATTTGTTTTATTATACATGTACCACTTAAGATAAGAATGACAGAATATTTTACACATCAATTTTATTTTTTGTGATATGTTGTTGATATTGATCCTACAGCTGTTCCATTAAATTTCCAATTGGGTGTTTCTCTGCTACTGCACTAACATTTACCATCAGGCTGTCCATGTAATCATCACACATGAGCAAAAAGAGTTTACAAGCCCTGGCTATGTAGTCACAACAACTGAAAGTTGGCAGGAAGGAAAAAAGCAAACAATACTTCCAAAAAAGAAGACAAACAAGTTTGCAAGTACTTGGCAGCTGACTCCGGTGAAAGTAGTGGCTGGTGTGAGCCCCATCAAATAGTCGACTTAAAAGAAATGCATTTATACTATATTTTTTAAAAATACATGGTAAAAATGTTACTAGGCAACATCATAATACCTTGACAATACCAGCCACCACCCTCTCAGACAGCCGCCCCCAAAAAAAGGGGAGGGGGGCTGAGGAGTTTAAAAAAAAAAAAAAAAAGTTCAGAAATGTCCACTTCTTTAACAATATTTTTTTTCAACAAAATACAAAATTCTGCCAAGTTTCAAGTTATTACAGAAAACATCCATAAATAACAATGGTAAGACGTGACATTTATGTCCCACAGATCAGAAGCAATCACCTTGCTCGTGCAAAATTTTGATAATGATCTCACACATTTTAAAACTTCACACTGACTTTCATATTTCAGTGTTTTCCATAACAGCCACTCTGCTGAACTTTTCAATCTTTTGTTTTGACAAAAGCCCTTGACTGGAGAATAACCAATCCTCACTCCAGGGTCACACTATTTCTCTCAATGTCAAGTGACACAATGAGTATCTATAAAATGCTATCATCATCAGTAATGAACATGATGGAATCAACTCATAAACATATTTCTGAAGGTGAAAGAAAAATGTTACAAAATCCTCACCTTTTCTACTGTATCAGGTGTTAGTTGATAAGATAACATTTTTGACTTGTAATTAAATGTACACACAAAGAAAATTAGATGTAAATTCTTCAGCAAAGTTTCCTGATCGTTTCCAAATGCTACATTTTTGTCAGTAAAATGTGAAATGATTGTGCTTGCGCACATGTCAAATGTGATGATTCTTTTTTTGCAAATAATGGTGATATTTAACAACTTTGATTACAGCTAAAAACAAAAAAAACTATACAAACCAAAAACATCTATACATTTGCAAATTTACAAAACGAAAAGAAATGGACTAGATGGTTTTTGTGGAATGACCATGTCAAACAGACGGCATTAAAATGCTGACAGGTGTTTCATGAATACTGTCAGTTGATGATCAGAAGGGTTAAAATTACATAAATACTTTTATGTCAATTTTGGACATACATGTATCTGTACATCAGATTTGATACAGCATGACCTTTTCTATGGTTATTCTTAAATGCCAATATCACTGACCTCTTTCCCTCAATATCTTCCTAATGGGAATTTCAAATTGCTCAATAGGCTGTAAATTATTTTCAAACTATGGGAACTAATCAGTTTATTTGTCAAATAAAAATTGCTGAACTTTCAAAACAAATAAATGTATAGAAATGGCTTTTTATTAAAATATTTAAATCTATCAGAGCTTTATATAATTGATTAATTTTTTTAATGCAGTACATCTGCATACAGAAGTTGTTACAGATTTGCCTTGGCTCCAGCATCTTGTATAGAAATTACTTTTTATTCCTAAATATTAAAATGTGCCACTGCTTTATATCTATAAGTGATCAATTTTTTAAAATACAGGAGGTCTGTATACAGAATTTGTTATAGATTTACCCCAGCCCCAATATCTTATGTACGACGAAGACCTCCAGGAAGAAATGTCTCTCTCTCTCTCTCTTGCTTGGCCAAACAAGATGTTTTTAAAATGCTAATGTCTTAAGATTTTAGAATTTCAGCAGGAATGAAATACAAGAGATCCCATTAAACTATTACTATGATACAATGACATCTAATCGATTTCTGCCATCATCGCACTTGAAAAATAGTAATTTACTGTCGATGTCTTTTCTTAGTTCCCCCTGAATATTGCCAGCCTGATATGAGAGGTCATTCACTGTGAAATGTACCATGGAAAGGACACAAAGACATGGTGGTATTCACAATGATACATATTCATGAACACAACAACTGACATAACGAAAGAGGGTCACCATGAAACACTGAACAAGAATCACAATGTGGACTATCAGTCCAATGAAACTAGGTAATTATCGTATGACCAACTTCAATGGAGATATATAATATATATACACATTTGATACTCATTTTGCAAATCCATGAAAAATTTTCCAAAAAGAAAAAAAAAAAAAAAAAATAGCATGTAAAGATAATAAGCTGATGCTTAAACATAAAATAAACATTAAGTAATAAAAAGTAATGTTATATTATGAACGAATGTATAAATCCATCATACTTCAAAATAAACAGTTCAACCATATCAAGCCACCATTTTACATATTGCACAATCCAGCACCTTGCCACTAAAAATAAAATAATTACATATCCAATTTATTCCTACAGAACACTTCCTTCACATCAGTTTTTCTGAACTGTCATTGTTTTAGCCTCGAACCACTTCAAAAGTCTGGCACCGATGAACATCATCAATGGCATTTTGTTAACCCTATAAATGCATGCTGTAGTCAGCGGACACTAAGGCCAAATTTTTTTTCCCAGCTGGTCAGACAGATAATTAAGGAAACCAACACTAAAAGTAAACTGTAATTTGACAATTATCTGGTATGTATCACTTGCATTACCCAAAATTGTGACGTTGATTACATGGCACCCCCATCCACCAGAGCACAGCAGCTAAGCATATGACTGGCAAAGGTTAGCCATAAATTGTATAATCCAGAAAGAAGAACTCAAACTTTTTGAAGAATAAAACATATGGCCTTGGAACTTCTGCCAGAACCCACAAAGTGAAAATCAAAATTTTGTAGAATCGCAATTTCTGTGCCATTAAGTGAAACCAACCAATACATGAGCCATGGCCGTCAGATCTACAGGCTGGGTAATTTTCTCACTTGTATAAATGCATCCTGCTGTTACACGGTCACAAAACAAGGGGTATTCATACGAAAAAAGCCACTGAGATGTTAGTTGATGCCTCAGATCCAAAGATTTTCTTCCTTTTCAGTGCTAAATAAGATGATTTCATCTTGAAAAGCTCTTCTAAAGGGAAAATTTAAGTTTCAAAATTATAACATGGGTGGGGATAGGTTGATAAAAATAATTTTCCTTCATAGAGTAATGTGCAGTATCTTAAAACAGATCTGTCTTTTACAACCTATTTTTGTGTTTTCAAACAAAGCTATATGACAGACGGAAAACCATAGCAGAATAATGTTTTAAAATTCAAATGGTGCAGAAAAACAAATTCCATTTGGAATCTTTTTTTGAAAACACAACATCAAACATGAATAATAAAGTAAAATATGCAACAGAATGTTCCGTTTTCAGTGGCAAGGCCAATGTCTCTTCAAACCAACATTTTACATGCAAAAATTGTCCACAAAAACACACTCTTGTCCTAACAAAAAATCTAACACTTCCACACTCTCAAAGCGACTTAACACCCCCAAAACTGATTCAATTATCGACACAATTCTATTATTTATCTGTTCTTCCAAACTTTGTGAACACTGGAAATCACAATCACTTGGCCACTTATCTCATCGCTAAAATCATTTTTCCTCAATCAAGTGTCACCTTTAACATTCAATTGCTTTTTTCATTCATTTCTGAGCCCAAAAATGCAACATTCAAACTTCTATCTTCATGTTACAGATGATCTGAATGAAAATGCAAAGATGCTACAAAGAGGTCACTTACTTACAAGTTATATGATGGATGATGTAAAGACACTGCGTGTTGTTATTTTCTTTCACACCCACCTCAATGGATCACCAACAAACCTTGATGCCACCAAATGGAATTATGATTCTCCATCATGATTGAACTTTTTTTTTTTAACACAATTTTGGTAATATATATGTCTTTGTTATGAAAATACAAAATGAAACAAAATTAAGTTGGTTGTTGATAATTTTTTCCAGGGTCATATATTGACTGTATAAGTAGGTCGTGATCTGCTATAGGACTTCGCAGCTTAAAGCCACTCTGCTGGTGCTAAATCTGCAAGCTAACCCTAACCGTCACAAGGTTCCACAGATAGGTTAAAAAGATTCTGTCATCACCCGAATGGAAAATAAGTTCCAATTCCAAAAATACACAATAAGCATCAGGACCATGACAGTAAAACCATTTTGGACATCAGTCTTAAAATGGAAAGTCGGACAACCAAATGTCTCTGCATGATAATCATCAACAAAAAAACTGTGTAGAAGTTAAATATGCTGTTATAGCTCTATTTTTTGTACCTTCACTTTCCCCTTCCATTCAATGAAAATCATTTCAAACTGTTCTGAGCAAATATTTGAAGGAAACTTGCAGTGAGCAAGTGACAAACTGTAAAATGCAAATGAAAAATGGCATTTCTGCTTATAATCGCTTTCGGTTTTACTTTTTATTTTCTGCATTGCATTCATTGTTGCCTCCAGCTAACTCAAATGTTTGTCGTTTATTAAAAATGACATTTTTTCTTCTCCGCAATATATTTCCATTCGGCACAAGGAATAAACTCCATCATGTCACAGCTCAATAACCACCTCTATGCAGGTTGTCACTGTAAGGGTTTACTACATAATCAATCATCCATCAAATTTCATCTTAAGAATGAATCGACAATTTATGATATAAACTGCCTTTGATTGAATCAGAATTTGGAAGAAAATATTTTGAAGGCAGTTCTTCCACAAACTGGCAAAAAAGATTACCAAATGAGTCTCATTCTGTATCCCTTGTCCTTCGATTTCACATATTTATCTTACAGATGTGATACATGGCTATGCTAATTATTTACCTATGACTGACATGTAAATCTGATGATAATTTACAATCATGAGTGACACCATTCAGTCTTTTCAATTTTGATTGAATGTTTTTCTTCTGCTAGAGGACTGAATTAACATACAAATCCTGAGTCTACATAAAACTGAAAGTAGTCCCTATCTTAAAAAAGCAGTGGACTTTACAAAACTTGAAAATGATTTTGATAAATCCTAAATCTACATGGAAACTCTCCACTGATCAGGGAATGACTGATTTCAAAATACTTTGATAACATAATTTGATACTAGTTTTCGATACATTGATCCACTCTTGACTCATCTATGTCTAATTTAAAAATAAAACCCATTACTGGGTCACCTGTGTCGATTTGTGCACAAAGACGAACTGATTTCACAGACTTACTGAAACAAAGCTCGTGACACGAGGACAAGTGTCACATTACAAATCCAATGTTCGCCATAGACAAAATACCAGGAATAAACACAAAAAAACTTTTGGCGATCTTGTATTGTGTATGACTGTAGTAGAGCAGTGTGACTTTCCGACCTGTCGTTGTGGCAGCATCGCAATAATCCTCCTGCACCTGAAATGTAGTACTGGTTTGTTGTCCATCACTGTGGGCAGCTTGATGGTGCAGCACTTGTGGAATAAATGTACAAAATGTATGTGGTTGGCATCAGGGCAGAGGAAAAAACATGTTAAAAAAAAAACACATCATAAGTTGGAAGTCCCTGTTGATAGATGATATATCTGTCTCAGCACATAATACACTTGAAGGCCTCTTGTTTGCAGGGATGCATGTCTGTCTTTGTGACTTTATGGGGGAGTATGTGTTTGTTTTAAAACTGTCTGGGAAGGAAGAAATCGCTTGGGTTTCTTTAATCCTGTGGCCTTGGTGCTATGATACTGTGGAACTTGGTAGCATTGGTTCTGACTTGACAACAATAGAACCATGCATCGGTGACACAACATGGGGCTGAGTAAGCACTCGGATGTCATTTCTGTGTGCAAACTGTTCCAAGGCTTCACACTTGTTTCTCAGGGCATTCAGCTCCATTTTCACAACATTGTTCTCTCGCTGAAGTCTATCAACCTCTGCACGAAGCTTATCTTTCTCAGTCTCAAGTTCTTCTTTCTGTGAAATACGTTTCTCCCTGCAATTAGCAGCATAGCCCCGATTTTTCAAAGTACGTCTTCGTTGTTTTAGCTTGCTAATTTCATCTCGGGTAAGTCCTTTCAGGAGTCGATTCAGTTCTTTGACTGAGAGAGAGACAAGCTCATCATCACTGATAGATGAATGGTTCGGTGTCAGTGGAGGACTTGTGCTGGCTGCCCTCGCTGCAGCTGCATTCAGTTCCTCAGACTTCACTTGTGATAGAAAAATCTGGAGAGAGAAATTGAATGGATTCAGTTTCATTGATAAAGAGACATTACAAAGCCAGTTTAAAGACATAAAATCATCTACATTAAGGAAGACTAAAGCAGACTGATGCTGTGATTTTTCAACTTTGTCAGATCTCCAAGTAACGTGGTTAAAACTCGGTATTTTCAGATCCACTCTCAGAGTGCACATTGTACACCAGCATGACGTATCACTTCAAAAGCCTTTCTGCAAACGGAGACAAAGTGCAATAATATGGTCAACATCCATATTTTGGTTTGACCTAGCATTTTGGTGAAAAAAAAAAAATTGTCTATAGATCCCTAGCTGTCTCCATCAAAAGATTAAAATTATGTTCAAATCATCATCATTTCTTCAAAAAAAGTCTTCCGTTCACATGGTCAATATACCTTTGTGGGCTCCTCTGACCACACGCCTCACCCTAAATCAACCTTAAACACACACACAACTAAAATCTAGCTTTGGGTGAAGGCATTTCATTATTGAAAGTTATTCAAAATAATGATGTAGAAAAATGATATTGCACGCAAAAAAAAAAAAGCTTAACTAGCTGGAGAAAATGAAGGGGAGGGGGGAGGGGGGGGGCTGTAGATATCTCTCTCTTTGCAATATAATATAACAGGTTAGTCTCAGATGTGTGTGTGTATGTTGGATTTTATTTGGACCCGAAGTTTGACCAGGGCTGTGCCTTTGAAGAAAGAATGAAGGAGTTAGTGCAGGGCCTATGAATGCAAACACAAGTATCATCACACGATTCAATAAACGCCAAAAACTACATGTTCATCGAAAACCGACCGGCATTTGCTTCTTGTTGTTTGTTTGTTGTCACTCGGGTCAAACAAAATAATAACTTGCTCATATTTGCAATGTCCAATGTCGGATTGAAACAACTTTTTGTGAAAAAAAACAACAGAATCATGCTGTTGAGTGTTGGAATTTCTTTTCATCATAGGTTTTATAACTTCTGGATTGGATGATAAGAACTAGGATCTAGGTCTATTCCATCATCCGTTCATATCTGGACTCTTGGCTTACCTCACTGGTCATCACGGTTGCGACACAAACTAGACCTCGTCTAGATCTTCTATGTCTAGCTCTAATAGTAATACGTGAATTGTTTTCGTTCACGATACAGCAATGAAAATTTAATGTCTTATCCTGCAAAAGCTGTCCCTTAATTAAACTACACTTCTCCTGTGAATTGTAATGTAATACGTTTGATATTATCCAACAGCCCTGAACTTAGATGGCGATGAAATGGGAAAGCGGGTTTCGTGATGTGGCTCAGAATGTTTTGCTGATTCATGATTTTACAGCAATATTTTGGTCCCCACCTATCAGGTCGAAGTACATTGTTGTGGATGACGGAATTGGACGACGAAAATGCGTGGTTTGGACCAATATGGGGCTAAACTGTCTTTACTGCTGGTGCAATTGGTGCCTATATTTTCAGAGGTTTTGTCAATGAAACTATCCTTTCAATTTTCATGTTTTAAATTAACATGATTGGAACTTAAAATGACCACTCCTTTGCTTGAGCTGTTTACCTTTTTCTGTGTCGAGGACATGACACGCAACAAAGAGCAATCTGCGCATGTCTGAGCGACCTCATCGTAACCTCTCCACTAACTCCGCCCCCTTTACGATGACGAAATGCGCAAAGCGCAGCGTTCGCGTGAATTTTTTTTTGTGAAGTCAGCAGCGGCTCGGAGTGACTGTAGTGATCGTGCCAAGCACTATTTTTAGACGTACTAAACAAAGACATGAGCAAGCAGATTATTTTGAAACTAGTGACGCTGAACATAACCAGAACAAAGAAGCATTGGTCGTCAAGGGTGAAAATTGCCAATCTTTCAAAACAAATAAGGTGTCTCTCAGAGCGATTTTTCCGTCACGGTAGTCGTCCTGGAATCAAAATACCTGCACTTGTTTTATTGTCATGGCTGCATTGTCCTTGAACCTTTTTCTTTCCTGTTCATGGGTTTTGTTTTTCTCTGACCTGTGCTCTCTAACATTTTTTTTTTTTTAGCAAATCAAGGGGAAGCATTTATGTACTGGCTAGGCCAGTTAACATAAGCTTAATCAAGAGGTAAAACAATATGCAACATTTGAAGATGAGTGACGTAACAACTAACTTGAGATAACCGGTGAAAAAAGATAAAAGAATCCTAAAGGTAGGCCTACAGATTAGATTATTCAGGGCGCCTGAGGGGGCGTTGAAAATTGCTGATAAAAGTACGATGTAAACATTTCCCATTGGCATGATGTTCAAGTCTTTCTAGTGATGGACAGGTAGATGTTTTCTGTCAACCAGAGTGCAGCATGCCTGGGATTTTCAACATACCATTGAATCAACATCTATTCCCTCTAATTGCTCTACATCCTCATTAAGAAGTACATGTTACTCAGATTGTAATATAAAATTGGTGTTAATCCGTTAATTCTCTCTCCTACCTTTGAATGAGAGGAACATTAATACCACATTACAGTCCTTCACGATTAAATTTAAGCCCACTGAAAAACGAATACAGGAATCGGCAAGGAAATAAAGTATGGCCCCTTTGCGAGGCAGCGCTAACGGATCTCATTCCGTCCACCAAGCCACGGCCGCGTGGCATCTTGACAACGAACAGGATTTCATAAGAAAATGTCTTAAATCATATTCAAAAACTCTTTTCATGATTAACATCTGTGGGTGGGTCATTCTACAATAAAATAAACGAAATTTTGATTTAATACAACGTTACGAAAAGGCCGTTCATTGAAAAACCAAAAAACGTAAACAAAGCAAGTTGTGGGAAAATTCGATTCGTCCAATGACACAGAGATCCGCACCTCACGAGGTCATGCGACCTACTTTCTCTCATACACATTAACACAGGGCTTCAAAAGTCTTCTTACCCCTTATGAAACCCATCATCATTATTTACATTCACTTTTTAATGTAATATTTGGTTAGTCTACGCTGAGAAAGATGAAATAAAGAACAAAGACAGCTAATTTACAGCTGCGTAGTTCCCATTCATCCACCCTCGTGTTGTAAACACAACGTAAACAAAGACATGGAGGTATCAGTACTATGCTACTATTGCCTGAATTACAAACATTTGTGTTCAGTTACTTACCTTTTTACTCATATTCCAACTCTTTCGTCTTCTGGTGTTCACTCCACTGATTTAAACTTCCGTTTGAAATCGAATAGCACAGATTTTACGGATGTAGCCACGGAGTGGTCGCTAAGTTTACCAACAGCATCAGAAATTACGTAGTTTACGCAAATCACTCTGGCTGTGGCTCCGTATGAGTTCGCGCGAGACGTGCCAATGTGATGACTCAGCAAAGCACGCCGTGACCACAGTAAAGCGTCGATCCAGCGGCTTTCTTTGTTGTTGGGAGGCCGAGGCGAGTTCAATGTCGAGGCGTCGTGTAAGCTACCGTTGTCCTGGTAGTTCGATTGCGAAAGCGGCGAGGGGGGGGAAATAGCAGCAGAGAATAACATTATTTAATGTGTTTGCTTTTCTTCTTTGTAGTTACTGCACTGATCTTACTTTGGAGGTATTTATTTACCTTTTTAAAAATGACTGATAGATAGATAGATAGATAGATAGATAGATAGATAGATAGATAGATAGATAGATAGATAGATAGATAGATAGATAGATAGATAGATAAATGAACTAAATGAAGAAAACTTCGTATATTATATTGAAATTTCATACAATAAAAAGTCTGTGATTCAACATTAGAAAAAAGGGGTGGGAACAGGGCGTCACCTTCTTACCCAGAAAAGGGTGCAGCGCTGTTTGGCGGGTTGACAGATTCACTGTGCAAACAGCGCAGTCTTTTCAGGTTTAAATATAGAAATAGTCTGACTACTTGTATTGTGTTCCCTTACAATTTGTGTAGGTATTGGCGACGCCACAAGAAAAATATGGGGATGAGGTCCTTTGTTTCTTGGGGGCCTCAGCGTAATGCTGTTGGCCCCGACAAGAAAAATATCTCAATCAACGAAGGTTTAATAACTGCCACTCAGCTCTCGGCTCTCAGCAACATGCGCAGTCATTTCGAGCCTTCGGTTTCATAAGTATGATTATCTGCTATGGTGTCGAGGGAAAAGGGGCCATAGGCCTAATAATATAATTTTCTGATAAATTTATTTCTGAGAATTCTAGCAGAGATCACTGCTTATGATTATGAGCAGTGCCTTTGAGATAACAACAGACTTATAATTCTCCCGAGCTCTATGTAAAAATAATGTTTTTCCTTTTTTTCCCCAGATCAAAACGGAACGTGAAATTCCCCAGCTTGTTGATCGCTCGTTAAATCCGGTAACTGTCGTCATGCTTACCCGGTGATATTTTTAGTACACATAGCGGTTCGAGCCGAAGTTCCCCGCGGTTGTTTACCACCACGATTTGGCGGGAGTCCTCCTTGATGAAGGGACATTGGTTGAAGGGAAGAGAATGTAGCTTTTGATTATGAATATATATTTCAGTAAACAAATATCCTAATTTTTTATTTCATTTAATCTTTCAAAATGCAGAGTAGTCATAATTCAGCGTAATAATTTCAACAGGGAAGTTCGGGCGTACTTATGTATGTCAACAACAGTCTCTAGCCACAGTTTCGTATTCGAAATGGCGGGAGTGTTTATTTTTGCTGAACAGGCAGAATTCGGTCACCTATTTTTGAGATTTGACCTTTCACCCCTAATGTTATTACGTATTGTACACACCAGCGCCGGCTTTGTTGTTCTCTATAACTGTGTCAAACCTGCTTGATTCGCTTTAGCATTCAAATTACACTGATAAGAGGACTAATTTCGAGCTACATGAACCATGGCTGTCGTGATGGGCAAATTCCAACAGTTGTCAGCCATTAAGCTACAATGTCGGTCATCAAGAAAGTTACCATGCCCTAGAGCATACAGTGCTAGGTTTCTGCTTGTCCGCATAATTTATGCAAACTGTGCGTGATAAAATATCGTGCAAGGCGAATTTAATGCCCACGATGTGTAACAATAACATTTACTATTCTAAAGTAAAATATGTTTCAATGTATTTAGGTAATGAAGCTAACATGTAGATCACTTGTTGACAGGGTAAAGCAACCTGTAAAAGTTAAATACAGTATAGAATCTAAATGTAACAGGTTATTTATCGTCTCCAAACTTAGTACATATAGGTATATGTGTCCCCAAACCCATGCTCCTTTTACACTAAACTTGTCCTTACGAGAGCACTTGCGTCATCGCCTGTTTATGTACATAAATTTCAAAGATATTTCTGTAGAAGAAAGCGAATGTTGTGTCATTTAGGGTTTTGCCGCACGATGGAAACATTCTATTGATATCTTTTAACTTTCCAGTTCTATGTTCAGAGTTTGCATCATCTTTGTTTATGTGTTAACCTGTGGCTTCTGTCATTATCTCTTTTGGTGGGACACATTCAGCATACATTCATCATCACAGGTACACAAGTTTAATGTGCATCCTACCACTTTACACTAAAAGTGGGACAACCCAAGAACCAAAGTGTGGGGGGGGGGGGGGCATAGTTTAAAAGTTCACACCGACACACTGTTCCGATAAGAGGTTACGTAGTTTTGGCTGCGCACGGTCAGCCAGGTCAGTACCCGTGTTGTCAGTCCAGTGGTCAGAGCGAAAGGGTATTATTTCAAAGTAAGTCAGCACTGCAGATTAAAACAGATAATCTCTGTTGAAAATTACCTCAATAAAAAACAAATCACCTGCGTAAGCATGACTATATAATATCATAGCAACGACCTAAATCAAATTAGAAATAAATCAGATTAAATTATGCTGCTAAATCCTCTGCTGGTTTCATGTCAGAAGATACAATCATGCAATATCAAAAACATACTTTCAAAGAAGAAGATGATGATGATGAAGAAGAAGAAGAAAGGAAAGAATAAAATTAAATAATAATGATGTCCGTACGGACGAGCGAGTATGTGTTACATGTATCAGATTTTATTTATTTTTTTGACGACACCGACTCCGCTCAGCTTCATCCTTGTTGCAACTACTGCCCAAGAAACGGCACACTTGTGAAACAAGCAGCGCAAAATCTCTCAGTCATGCTCGGGGCTACTAACCGACTGTGTTTGATCATCTCCAAGACGCGGCACTCGCTGACCTACGACCTCAAAACGAGGACACTACCGTAGTGGAGGGGAATCAATACTGGCATGACCTCAATTTTCAAGAATGGACGTCTCAAACCGCTGACTGGTGACCACGGTGATGGTATGATGGTAGCTGTTGTACCATCGCAACAAGCCTCCCTTTTAGTTTTCCAAATACCACCATACACAAGGTTGTAAGCTTGGTTCCGTTCCCAAAACAGTTGGGTTTTTTAAAATTCCTATATCGGGACCTTAGTTCTTGTTTGTTCTATCTCCATTTTCCGAAAAAACTGGAGATCTTTTACACAGAAGAGGTCTAACACATGTACACTTTGACATTTGTGTAAAATGCGCCGTGGCACTTATCAAGTTGTTTTACAGTTCCAATTTATTCTAATTCCTTAGCATAATATTAAAAGCCGTCAACGTTTAGCGTCGATTTTCTCAGTTGTGCAAAAAGTGGAGTTGAAACAAACAAGAATTCAGGTCGCGATAGCTGAAAATGTTCTCCATCACTGAATTATTATTTGTCAACCCCTACCCACCATCCCCACCCACTGTCCATTTTCGTCTTAAAATATTTTTTCAATGATGGTGCTGATAACAGTTGATTTTGCTTATACAAGTAATTCACAGCGTGCAATAGCCAGATAATTTATTAATGTTTTGCCCTTAGTGATCTCAGGCAGTTTCCGTTTTTTCCTCCCAACTGTTCCATAATTTAACTCAGCCGACAAGAGAAGGCCATTGGCCGCTTCTATAGCTGAAACTATACGCTTTAGTGCAGGATTAGACGTCTGGACCCCCACCACCACCACCAACGGCGGGATCAGCATAACTTCAGTTAAACACTTCTTTTTTGCTCACAGATAAAACAAATGGGTCGTCACTGCTCTGCTCTAATGGCCCTAAGTACCTTTTGACACTCTTGAGACACAATGTATTGGCTTAAGAAAAAACTGCTTCTTCTCCTGCCACTTCGTGACTTATGCCATTATGATTCTGTTGGGTTATTAAATTTTCCTAGAGGCACATCCTTTTCCTGTAGTATTTTCTGTTAAACGTGTTAGTGTTAGCCTGGCAATGGTCCACCATCTGCCTCTTGGCATAAGTCTGGCATTATGCCATTATCGTAGAGCAGTGGCGAAATTACATGTATCTTTCTATTCCACTTTGTCGAGTGGTTCAACTGAAAGTTGTCAGAAATTTAAGTAAGACAAAGACTTTGTGCACAAGCTGTATTAAGAATAAATTGAACAAGACCAGAAAACGCTATAGAGATTATGTTACTATTCTGCACTGTATTCTTATCTCTATGCAGTGTACTGAAAACCTTTCATATTCTTTCACTGAATGTAATTGCCCCAAGTGCCTGTGTTGGGCATAGCATTTTGGCTAGGTGGGGTCGAATATCCTGCATCATCAGTTCTAAAAATGGAGAAAACAATAAGATAATGGCATTCTAATTTCCTCAAGGACGTCATCTCTTGTCTGCAAGATTCTTTAAATTATGTCAGCTGTGTCCACTTGTACTCGTCTCTCCATTTTGCAGATGAAGCAATATTCTGCTGTTACTGGTTCGGTTTAAGGCACTAATCTCTCCCAAAAGAGTACAGCCGTCAGCGGACGATGAGAGATGGTCAGCAGCTCGGTGGTCAGGTGTGATGATGCTGGGGAGTGAAGCTCATAAAATCCTCCCTCAAGTCTCATCTCCTAACACCTGAAATAGCTGTCGTTGTTTTGTTGTTGGTTTTTTTTTTTTTTTGGTTTTCTACTCCCCGTCGACGGGTAGTAGTGGCGGCTGCAGTATGTTTTGCACCTACCTCTGTCTGATGCAATGTCTTCAGGTGGCCTGTGCTACACGACCTAGAAGCGGAGCGTCACTGCTGGGATCCAAAGCGAGGACTTTCGGTTCAGTTTGATAAGATGGTCTTCTTTAACCACTATCAACCTCAACAAATGTGCTGTTTCGGTTTGCCATCTGAAATCTTCCCTTCCGATCACATGATAAAGGTTATCTAATTGAGCCACCATCTGCCTTGACCTTGCTACCTACTAGATTACTGCTGACCGCCCCAAATCTACTTTGTAACAAATGGGACCTTCACCCCTCTTCTTTAAAGCTGCATGTTATCTATATTCTGAAAACACACTGTTGTAATCATGTATGTAGGTTTATCCACTGTGTCGGTTGTTCTTATTGTTATATTTTTGCTGTTGCTGTTATCTTTTAATACAAGATAATGAACATGAAATTTGTAATGAGGATGGGATTGACGGGGGTAGGGGTGGTTGGGAGGGGGGGTTAGATCTATCTGTATCCCAAGCCCTTCTTCCTGCACTTCTCCGTTTTCGCTCCGCTCCACCCAAAGAACCCCTGCACTTAAAGATGTTCACTCTAATCTGGACCCAGACATGGTGAAATGGTAACGACCAATCCGTGGAGAGATGTGGAGGCCCACTTTGCCAGGTGTAAACAGGTAAATGAAGCTGTTTAACAATTTTACACTCGGCCTAATTTTCACCAGGGATGCAGAATAAGCTCAGTTGGTCAGTTGCAATCATGAATAACGATAATAGATAGCATTTTATACTTCATGTTTCTGATCCAGCGCCTGCCTGAGCTTAAACCATTCGGCCTGCTGAGATGGCAAAGAATTTTTCATTCTCAGCGACTGCGTTTTGTCCGCACAGAGGGTATTCCTGACAACAGTTAACATGTTGCAAAGCGCTTCATCCCGTTAAATGCAAGCTGTAAACGCTTTACACTATTTATTTATAGTCATTATTCACTTCACATTCAATTCATTAACACAAAGAACATGCTAAAAATGGGACAAGGGTCAGAAACAGCTGCGGTTGAAATTGCATTCTATCAACTGAAACATTATTTTATGTTTCACAAAAATTGCAACCATCTGCAGACTGTAAAACCCAAATAAGTTGGGGTTTTTTAATTTTTAATTTTATTTTGCCAAATACGGCGACAGCGTGTCTGGCTCTCTTAGTCTGTCAATAAATTATTTTTAAGAACTGCCACTTTATTTCCCACTTCAACATGCCTCGTTACATTTACAAAGTCATTTTACGTTAACAAAGTCCGATACTTGTAAATTTATTCATCAACATAAGTTAAAAAAAAACAAAACAAGAATTGACCTTCCAGCGTACGGTGTTCCATATTTTAACCCGATGTCCAGTGTTCCATACATGAAGCGGTTTCTTATTTTTCCGAAGTATTTCCCCCCCCCCCCTCTCTCTCTCTTTCTCCCTTTTCTACTTTCTTTACTTCCGTCTCTCGTTCCTTCTTTTCCATTCTTTCCTTTCTTCTTTCTTTGTTGCCTTCCCCCCTTTCTCTACTCATTTGTGTTTCCTTCTGTCTTCTTCTTCCTCTTATTCTACTTCGTCCTCTCCTGCCTCCCCCCCCCCTCTCTCTCTCTCTCTCTCTCTTTCTTCTTCTTTTGCTTTTTCTTTTCGACTGGAGGATTGTTAGACGAAACGTTTTCTATTTAAGTGAAACAGACCCTATTTTAAGTATTTAATGCGATTCAGTTGACAGGGCGGTTTACGAGGAAAATATACGAGGCGAGAATATGCTCTTCAGCCGGTTTCATCGGAAAAGTAACTATTCCCCTGGCAGCGGACTAACTGAAAAAGACTTATAGCTACATAATAATAATAATAATAATAATGTCATTTCTATAGCGCCTGATTCCACAGAAGAGTGCTCTAAAGCGCTTAACAGTTCTCTCAGTCACACACACACATTTTCATCAACCTATACCTAATCACTGTCTCAAGAATGTTACATACGCGTACTTCTATGAACTCTTTTGTCGGTATTGTAATAATGTGAAAGCAAATTCGTTTATTATTATTTATTTTTTGTAATTTTTAATTTTGTGGATACTATTTATTATAGGTAATCTACTATATGGCATAGTGTGCAAATAAAAGCATATTTAGCAAAAGCCAGTCGGTGTAAAAAAATTAAAATTCGATAATTAAAAATGGACATCAAAAGACAATGCCTAATCTTAATAGTGGTAAAACAGCTTTATCGTGAATGAAACGAAGTACAGTGGAGCATACAAACAAGGGTTAATTCCAGTTGGTAAAAATTAAAATTCAGTTAGACCTAGAGTGGTTAAAAAGAATTCTTGAGAATGGTTTTGGTGTGAAGGTAATTTTACAAAAAAATAAAAACATTAAAAGTGCACTCTTTGACTTCTCAGCAATAAAAACGCCGTTATAACTCCACTGAGTACTTGTATTAGCATAATAACTCGGGAAACCCCTATAATCTATCTATAGATATTATGAAATAGAAAACAGATGTTATGTGCAACAGTGCGTGTAGTGAATTAGTGTTCAATTACCAACTGTCGAGCCTTGTTCGCGTAAAATAGTTTTCAACGAATTCATTTTTTTTTTTTGGCCACAATTTGCAAATTGTCAGATCAGTGGGCAATCGACATCCATAAGACGCGAATACGATACGATAATTATGGCTGTCCTGATAGGGCAGAAGTAATTGCATTGTTGTTATCTGACATAAGTAACTCCTCAGGTGGAGCGATACTGGTGACGATCTTCAGAGGAAGAGTGAGTTCTTTCAAACGGCCTTTAACTTCATGACATGTTCTAGAACCCCGGCTACACCGAGGTCATAACTCTCGGTATTCGTCGCCCATTTTTTTTCTTTTTTCGTGGCCAGGATCAGGGTTTGAACCAGTACCGCTGGTATGGCCGAGTAATAGCGATATTTTATGTATAAACGAAGTGATTATTATGACCATATCAGATTCA
Organism: Onchidella celtica; assembly: GCA_963931925.1. Classification (NCBI taxonomy): domain Eukaryota; kingdom Metazoa; phylum Mollusca; class Gastropoda; order Systellommatophora; family Onchidiidae; genus Onchidella; species Onchidella celtica. The sequence goes on along the minus strand of OZ007568.1, from coordinate 65,157,890 downwards.
CCCACAAACATCATTTCATAGAATCAAACGTGATCAGCCTTTCTCTCTGGGTTATAATTTCTTACAAAGCTAGGTTTTCATCTAAGGAAACGTCAAAAATACATCAATTAGTATAGAAAAAGAGTGTTTCCACGTGTAGGGAAACGGTGTTTCCTTACAAATGAAAATATTCTTTCTATTTCACTACTTGAACGGTTCTCGGCGTTCCCTTGCCATTTCTGTTTCCGTTTCCGCACACATGGAAACACAGCCTTAAGAGTTTTCTTTGGGCACCAGAAAATGGATATTGAACAAAGAACAACCCAACAGGGAAAGCGAAATGACTTTTTGCGTCTCCCTGTAAAAGTCTGTGTCTGGAGTTTACCGTATTTTCACGACAAAACACTAGAAAAAACCGAAGATTGGCTCAGACTAACCAGTTTGTTAAGGCTGACAGGTCCCTTCGAGTCGAGCTGACGTGTGGGGGAGTTGTGATGTGTTGTCGTAGCGAACCTCCTGGTATGATATAACCATATTTTTTCTTGAAAGTGATGTAATCCGAGACACAGAATACCCAGACGAATCAACTCATCATATTATTCTGTCCGTCGATTTGCGCTCGTATCATCGATGTCAACAATGCAACAACGCTTCTCCCCCTCCCCCCCCCCCTTCACAATTGAACGCAGAACACTAGAACCCATCTTATTTATTCACGTACAATTTGTGGTCATATAGGGGTAGAAGGAATGGTTCGTCTCGGTATTCTGTGTCTCGGGTGTACTAATTGTGCAGGGCGAAATATCCGCCACGAGTACGGATCTTCATCTGTCTATTCCCGTCCAGCAACCCTACGGAAACTCAATAGGGAGAACTGACCGTCAAGTTTGCACATGGGAGTGTCATCCTTCCTTTGTAGACCCATTGGATACCACATCTTACTTACGTCGGTTTGATGTAAGGAATCCGACCCCCCTTCCTGTAATCCCACCAACCCTATGGAACTCCTGTACATACAAATCTACGTCGGACTGATGTAGGGTTGCTATCTGGGTTAACACTATTTATATCTTCCTCAGAATGTGGTTAAATATTACTTCACCCCAGTACTGCTTTATTCTATCTCTGCCTTTTTTTTTTTTTTACAAAACTTGAGATAAAGCCTCAATAATATAGTATAGAAAAAAAGTATATTTAGATCTAGTATTCCTGCTGAAAGCATAAAGGTATTTTGTTTTTGTATTTGTATACTTCTTTAATCCCATTTGGGAAATTTGCCTTAGTGTCATTGAAGCCCAGTTACAACTGAAGCAGACAAGTCTTCGCCACAGTGCAGCGAGCGCCGGTTGTTGGTGTCAGGGTTTTTTTGTGTGGGTATTTGGGGCGGGGGGGGGGGGGGGTAAGGATTTGAAAATTTTTAAAAATTAATTTTGCCCAGGCAGCGGCCTGTTCAGCCTGCTCTTCTCGATTTCCAACTGCCAAGATATCTTTAACCTGCGCAACGTGCACAGGGGCCAGCCGAGTTTTCACCCATATCCAAGAAGACTCGGTGGTCAATCCTCTCCCCTCTAAGAGTAGACTTTGAAGTTTTAGATTGCTAATTTGACACTGTAAAGTTTAACTACAGAACTGCGCGAGCGATTTTCTCAAAACCCGCTGATGAGTAATGTGGAGATCGAATAACACATCGCTTGTGGGGAAGGGGGGGGGGCGGGATTGTTTGTCTAGGTAGGCTTCAGTGTAGACAGAACGCTTCTGGGTTTCAACTCTATGCCCTGAGGGCTGTGAATATTCTTGACCTTCCGCAATTGTGAATGTGTGCAGGTGTCAATATCTGTCTGTACATGTGTGAAATTTATGTGTCTGAACTGAAGATTAAATTGTTCGTAACAACTGACATTCCCCAAATGGAATGACCTCTTAAAATGACTATTTTGAGTAGCTTGCGTGGATTGTAAAAATAACTACCAAATCAACCTTGTCACCTTTCCCTTCCAATCTCATGTGATAGCAAATCCTTCTTTATGCTTGGCAGATTGCTGAACTTCAAACAGAGAATTTTTCTTCATTAAACTCTGTCTACATCCTGTATGTTTTTATATGATTTTGTTTTGAAAAGAGGGAAACAGCCCAAGGTCACTTCCTTAAGCTGTGTGTAACAACCCGGCAGGTACATGCCAATCTGGCAAAAACGGATTTGTGCTTGTTACCAAAACAGTGTAGATCTATTTAAAATTTAAAAAAAACTGGCCGTATTCTGGACCCTGTTCTAAAAAAAGACACTTGGGATTTCCCGAGCTGTAAGTAAAATCTAGGGATCATGTGCTTACCGTGAAAATATTTCTCTCTCTCTCTCTCTCTCTCTCTCTCTCTCTCTCTCTCCCCCTCTCTCTCTTCGTTTTTTTTTTGGTTGGTTTTTGTAATCGCGTTTGTCTCTCTCATTAGTTTTATTTGTTACAGTATCTTCTTTCTTTCATTCTTTTCTTCTTTCTCTCTTTCAGTCTTTTATTAATTCTTTCAGTTTTCTTCTGGTGCTTTTCTTTTTCTGTCTCAATCTGTCATTCTTTGAGGCTTCAACTGCCTTTCCCCTTACTTCTTCTATCCCTCTTTTCTTCTATCATTCCCTCTCTTTTTCTTTCATTTTTCATCTCCTTCATTCCTTCGTTCTGTTTGTTTACTCCCTGTCTTCTTTACTTTCTTTCCTCTTTCTTTGCCTCCTTCGCTTAACCTGCTTTTTTTTTTTTTCTTTGTAAGATATTAAAAATTTAATTTAGTGTTGAATTATTTTTCCTGTTTTCGTAAATTTAAAACAGCATAGTTTACGGGTGTAGTGTAATCTGAATTTAAAAAAAGAGAGAGACAGAGAGAGAGAATGGGTGGATGGATTGACACAGCGGATGAGAACGCGAAATATTGGACAGGACGTACCAGGACAGCTAAGGATGATCGGCTGAAGATTGTCCGACATGCCAGTTTGACACACCTACAGTAAAGATGTTTACTCTCGATCCCAAATCGTCGGGTCGGCTCTACATACTGTTATTAGACCGCAGTATTTCACATAGAAAGCTATAGCAGAGCTCTGAACATAACTCGGTATTTTCTCTATATGGCTTTATATGGCTATATGACTACGCCCCCCCCCCCCCGGCCTAACAACAACCTCAAAGGCCAGATTTAACAAGGTTCCAAACAGCCGACCGTCGAAAAGCAACTACGAGTAAATACCGGTACATGTAAATCAGATGTCGTCGCTGCAGGATTCTAGACGGCTAACTCTGAAAATGCAGTGTGCTGTTTTTTTTCCGGAATTAAGCGTGACATCACATGACACATCCTATAAATAAAAAAAAAGCCCTGGACATGTAATCGGAAATATTTTTAGTATCAGCACCGATTCCCAGCTCCAAAATGTCTATACATGTAATAGCCTTGCTTTTCAGTTTTTCCACTCTCCTGTAAAATTTACAAAAACCGAGGTAGCCGTTTAGAATCCTGCAGCGACGATGTGTTGACGATCCACAACGCTTCGTCGTGTCGACCTTGGGATGTTGATGTCGTTATTACACGTATTAATGTTCTAGTTTTGGTTCCTGAGGTATAGGCCTAATTGACATTCTCCTTTGAATCCTGCAGAGGGCGTGACATGCATTTCAGGTAATCGGGTTTCATAGTTAAACTGATACGATCCCGCGGTGGGCAACATAAATACGCATTATGGGTGCCAATTCTTGGAAAGGAAAATTTCTATCGTTGACTATGTATTTCTGTTGGGTGTGGTAAAGTAAACGCTACCCCACAAGCACTGCCCAAATATCCTCCGATTGGGTTGAGCTGAGTTGACTTAAGTTGGGTTTGGAGAAAAAGTACACCGGGGTGGGGAAAAAGCAAGACAATGGACAAGAGTATAAATGAATGATAGGACAGAAGGAGATCCTGCGAGAAGGGGTTTTTTGAGACCCTTGAAAGCACGTCGACGCGATGACGGCCACACTGTGCTGGAAAAAATCAGGACATCATTCAGACAAAGTTAACCTCACATTGGAATTAAAATGGCGACAGATTTTGCAGAAATAGGTATAAAATTACTATAGGTTTTAAAGGCCACTAAAGAGCGAAATAATAGTCTGTCAGTTATTATCTTTGACAGGCTGACTTTGCCAATAAATATGTGGGAGGTGGTGTATTGGGTCATGGCTTGGTGCAGGAGGAGATTCGATTCCTGTTGTGTCCAGAAAATGATCATTTCACGATTATTCACAGAGGTGCTTCAGGATAAAGAAGTACGTGTACTAGTCATGACAGGTAACATAACTGCTTCACAACAAAGTGTCAGAAATGTTGCTGCAGAACATTTTTCAGAAATTCACACAGTTCCTACAATCAAACTGAATGGCTAGTAATCTAAAGAAGAATCAAGAATGATAGACCAGACTGAGATATCCTACGAGAAGAGGGTATTTGAGCTTGAGTTTGGAGAAAGTAGGTACAGTATTCCAGGAAAAAGCGAGACGCTACACGGAATATAGCAGAACAATAGACCAGAAGGAAACCTTATCAGAAACGCCCCCAACAACCTCAGATTAGAACAATACAAAACAAAACAAAACAGACATAATATCGTGCTTAATCACGTTCTCTTGTCAGTGTGAAAAGGGAAAATAGTTTGTACCTTTCAATACAAACCCGGATACCATTTGTCGGAATAAAACAAAAGGCCGGCTGTATTCAGGCCGCTACCTATGGGCCCAAAAATACAAAACACCCCCACCGTTACCCTGTCCAGGCCGCTAGGTGCCTCCAGGTAGCGGACTGAATAGACACTCCCTTAAAAAAAAATACTGCTTCATCATTGAATGACACGATCTGTTATCTTTTCTTTCCCCTGCACCCCCAAACTGTATCCGGGTGGTTTTAATCCTGTTGTTGCAGTGAGAGGTGAACTAAGAATCTAGTTTGGTGTTTTTTTTACATGTTGCTGACAAAAGCTACCCCCCCCCCCCGCCTCCCCCCCCCCTCCCTTAAAAAAACAAAACAAAACAACACAACAAAAGAATAGGTCCCCGGAATGGAAGGACAAATATTTCAAATGTTTGAAATCAGAGCGTCTATTTTCACTGTCTAGTGCGACAGGTTAGGGTTGAAAATTAAATAATAATAACGATTATGATAATAGTGATAAAAACAACAACCACAGTAATAATTATAATAATAATAACAATAATAATAATGATAATAAATACAACAACTAGGAGTGTCTAAATTCACTATACTTTTATTATATTACAATGATAATCGTCACGTTCTTTTGGAATGCATTTCAAGTTCGGTTTCTCTGTTTTCAGTGCCAGCTGGCATGTTGTCCCTCCACTTTCTAATGATACGAGGAACGCGAGGAACATCACGTCGGATTAACAATCAGTATTGTAATAAAGCCAAACAGTTTGTTGTTTTCTTCCACGAGATGATCGCGCTTTCGTGTCCTGAAAATGCGGAATTTCCAGTTTCAGAGAGTTGAATGAATGAGCATTCTGGAGACCACACCCAAGGCAGTATATTTTATTGTTTAACCTTAAGAATGGACTCATCATTAGAAATTGTTTTTACTGGTATATTTGTTTATTGTATTTTGATCAGAGGAGGAAATTCCTGGCGAATACAACTTCATAACATCAAACAATACGGAAGAGTCAAAATGTGGCAAAAAGAAAAAGTTGTATGTAGGTTTTATTGTTGTTGTTGTTGTTGTTTTCGGAAGAAGCTTATTATACCGAAAGCTTGATTTGTCTTTCCTTTTCTTTTGCGTGTTACAGTGTCGTTTCTGTATTGTTTCCTAAGCCAGGCTTTTACCACATAGCCTACAACTTTTTTTTTGTTGGTAATGCCATATTTTGTCTTTGCTTCATGCCTTGCTGAGATCCCACAGTTTTTCGGTCGTTTTCATAATATTTTATCAATATTGAAGAGAGGGTGGGTTACGGGAATGTACGGCCCTGGCAGCGTGATTGTTTTTTTCGTACTCACTTTACCAAATTCAGGAGCGGGGCAGAAACAGACCCCCAAACACAGGTCATTGGCTAAGGGATTTCTCGTCCTACCGAACACTGTTATGGGTGCTACAATCTCTGGACTGTGCACCCTAACCCTAACCCTAAAGTGACACTGAACGTCACCGAAAATCCCCGTAATATGTTGGAGCTGTTGCTGCCACGCTCCTGAATTTGGTAAAGTGAGTACGAAAAAAACAATCACGCTCCCCGGGCGAAGATTTCTGGGCCACTAATGTGCCGGGAAAGTGGTTGCTGGAAGTAGCGAACATGACGTAATATTTTGTGGGTGGATCTGACAAAACCAGGTTAAAGGTGAATTTTTTATACCTCTTTAAAAATCAAAATAAAATGTTCCTAGGATAATCACAGGCAAAATATTTTAACTGAATGCAGAAACATGGATCTTTCATTTTCTATTCAAATCTTAGTTTTCGTTGAAAAATGTTCTCCCTTTTGTAGGATGTCCTCAGGAATTTGGTTTTTCACCTAAGACCCAATTTGGTTAGATCCGCTCACATTTTGTTTATAAGATTAATTTATTTTAATAATTTTGTAACATACACGAGCGTTCATCCCTGGTAAGCCACTTCAGTTGGTAAGCCACTAGCACTGCGAGTTTTATTTTTAGAGATATTCAGTGCTGTAGTTTGGTGCAGGGAAGACCACAGCTACGATTCAAAGACATTATGCAAGAAGGACCTAAAAGCTTTGAACATCGACCAGAACAACTGGGAAGCAACAGCCCTCGAACGTTCAGCCTGGAGATAGTTTGTGTAGAAGGGTCTCTCCAACTTCGAAGAGACACTTTCTCAGCAGCAGGAGGCAAAGAGTGTCATGATTCGGATGTTATTAAAACTCACGCAGAGAGTGAGTTGTTTTTTTACCAGGGCCATGAGAAATTGGCTGGTGGCCTTGAACGGTCCTCGCGAATTATAGTTGGTGAGTAAATAAATGTAAAGTTAAACTGTTAGATGCACGCTTGTCGGTTTTAATGTTCGTGATTAATAAGTAATGGAGTAGGGGTGAAACAAGGTGGGGATAGTTGACATTGTTAAGTATGACTAGACAAGTTTTTGCACGTCAACTGGCAGAATAGTGCAGACGTATTACGACAATTAAAATGGGGGGAGGTTTCGACCTATGAGATAGCTGAACTAATTGGGCCAGCGGACTAGCACGCTGGGTAGTTAGATAGTATAAAACATCGTGTAACGTTCAGATTTGGGGAATACAGACGAGCAGAAGCATCGTGTCGTGAAGTATCTCCGGTTGACCAGTACCTGAACTGTGTGCTTTGAAGACAAGAAGTCCTTGCTAACGGACTGACTGAGCTCTAGAAAGAAAGGTCTGAGTGGGCTGACCTTTGAAAGCCCACGCTGCGCTATATTGATGTTCGCGCCTACCAGTAGGCGTGACCAATGGTAATATATCTTATTTGTTGAAGCATAATAGAGATCGGAGATAGAGAGAGAACTACAGCCTCATAGGAAGACTTAGGAAACCCCAGCTGGCACTCGACCACGAGTGTCCTGTATCATAGATCTATTGCCGTAGTATGATTGGAATACTATAGCACATTGTTGATGAATTGAATAGTGATTGTGCATAAAATATAGTCTTTTGGCAACTGCTTAAATTACCTACAAGCCGAAGAGTGCTTCTGTAGGCTTTGAACGTACTGGGCTCTCCTAACATTTAAGCCCATATGATTTATGGAGAGTTTGCCTGGCGACTGGCCAGTGGCGACTCAACTGTCACTTTAAAGTGATATCTAGTTTCGTATAATATACCTATTTGCTATTGATTGCAGTACCTCCATAGTTACATGAATATCATTGGTTAAGTTATTAATTAGAGTTTTTTTGGTTTGAAGATATACCTCTATTGTCTTTTGTTTTGTTATTAATATTTATGTAAACTATGGCCTGACCGGCCTGACATATATACGCTCTAGTTATTTAATACTTTTCTTGTGTGGTTGTGTCCGAGTGTGAGTTAGCTGCCTCTCGTGCAGTCGTAACATCCCCAAGACCCTAACTCTGCTCGTGACAAAGAGGATGGGAAGAAAAGCTGCAGCCCAGGCAGTAAGATCAGCCTCATACTTCATTCTGTGCCCTCTGCTACAGAGACTGCCATTCCCGCATCGGACTGACCAACCACACCAGACGTTGTACCAGAAAAAACACCCAGAGCGCAACTCTATAATCTTCCGAGACTGAAGGATGCCTACTACTACATGTTCTGTGCTATATATGCCTTATTCAACCAACTGTTAGATAGAAGGTGAACGAAAACCTAGATGGATGTTTGATCTGTTTTAAAACTGCGCATGTCACATCCCTGATGAGCCACTTCGATATTGTAGTTCAAATTCTGGTTTTTGTTTTGTTCTTTTTTAAATATTCAACGCCCCAGATCTGTCCCGACCAGCATCTCTAAGTCAGTCCGACCTAGATTTCCGTAGGCTTGGTAGGGTTATAGTAGGAGCAGCTTCCCTAAGTCAAATCGACGTAGTCGGCGCGATGTCGTAACCAGCGGATCTACGTACAAACGATGTGATTCCTACGTGCAAAACTTCACGTCAATCCTAGGCGCCAGATCTCGGCAGGGTCGTTAGCCGGGGGTGCTACACGCCTGAATTAGCCAGCTGTTCGATCGGCGAATAAATGAAAGCCTAGGTGGATGTCAAAACTATTTTCAAAATTACGCAATGTAGACGGACGTACGTCCTTAGTAAGCACTTCAGTGCTGCAGGTCTGGGCTACATGCCTGAGTCAACATACAATAGCCTAAATGGGTGTAACGTGGTAGTATTTTTAATGATTAATACATAAATATAGTTTTTATCTACAAATAGTTATGATCACACTTCCTTCTCCGACACAAATTCAGTGGGGAACCAGCAAGATTGCAGTATGTGTATAAATACATTCCTGAGTCTCAGATTCCTTTGTAGCATTGGGTAGTGTGAAATTTTGTGTTACTTCCTGGTCTAACTTACATAAAGTTAGCTTTAAGTGGTTGCAGTACAGGCCATAGGCCTAGATCTATTTTTATATGTGTCCTGTTTCAGCGTTCGAATGGGTGGGTGGATGACAAACTAGAAGTGTTTAAGTAACTAAACTAGGGTGTTTAAATAACAGCAGAAGTTCACCAGATTTAGCAATGAGTGAAGCCAGAATAAAATAATTTTTCTCACCCTATCTTTTCCTGTCTACGTGGCTGGAGTTTTTGTTTGTTTGTGTTTCTACGTAAACGAGGAATTACAAATTCATAAATCATTTTCTAATTTGAAATCTTTGCATACATTGTATGTGTGTGTGTGTGTGTGTGTGTGTGTGTGTGTGTGCATGTATTTGGGGGGGGGGTCAGATTAAATAGACAAGTGACTGGGTAAACATTGAAACAGGATGCCTATTCAGTAGGTAAAAGAGAAAAGTAAGGTGCAAAACATCCAGTTACGACATTCCATCTTGAGATGAGTTAGATCCTTGTTTGTTTCAGTTGTTAACTGGTGGCTGTTTTTGTCCGGTATTGCACCATTTTTTTGGGGGGGGGGGCAGATTGAGGTGCTATTTGGAGTGTATTCATTCTATGCATGAGTCATAGATCAGACATAACTAAATAGATAAATAAGTACGTGCATAATTGAGCGAACAGATAGAAACAAAATCGATAAATAAATAGACACATATATATAGGTATATAAATATTTGTATGCCTATTGTAGGTAAAGGAATTCAAAGTGAATAAATGGATAAATAAATGACAGTACGTTACTGTATCCGTAAAAGGTTGTCAGCTGCAAGTCTTTTTACAAAATTGTTTGAGACACCTGACAGTAACACACCATTGCCAAGGCTTTTGTTTACAGTCTTGGTGACGTCATTTCCGCCTCTGTGAGCACAAACGGGAATAACTGGCATTCTCGTGACGAAATTTGACTACCCGATAATCGGGCTTTAATCCTATTCTACACGAACAATCGCCCATCGGTAAATGCTTTGAACGCTTTAGGGTGAATAAAGGGGCGTCTTCTTGCTCGAAAATGGCCTAAAAACGTTGACGACATTCCAACGTTCACATGCACTTTAAGGAACCACGGCAGTATTTCTAGACAGGTGATTTACATTTGGCTCTGACAGCCCCAAGGACAGCTTTGTCCGAGGATGAACAAACTTGCCGATTTAATTGGCTTATAATGGCACTAGCAGGGTCTAGGGCATGGTGGTTGTAATTTTACTTGGAGGGGTCCTCAAAACGGTCATTGTCGGACCTCTAGTGTGGGGCCGTCCATAAACTACACTCGATGTTGGGGGGGGGGGGGGGGAGGAGGGCGATTCCCCGCAACATATAAAAAGCATACATGGGAGGAGGTGGGGTGGGTTGGGGTGCCTGTAAAGCGTACCTAAGCATTTCAGACACGGTGTTGAATTAAACATGTGTGTTTGTGTGTGTGTGTGTGTGTGCCTGTGTGTGTATGAAGGGTGGGGGGGGGGGGTGTCAGATTAAATTAGACAAATGACTGCTAAACACTGGAACAGGATGCCTATTCAGTATGTAAAGGAGAAAAGTACAGTGCTAAACATCGGGAATCGAGTGTGTGCGTGTGTACGTGTGTTTTTTAAAACAAAATATGTAAGTTGCAGGAATAGGACAGAAAAATCAGATACCAGGCTGTATTTCTAGTGAGATAGTCGAGTAGTCCGCTCATAATGTCATTTAAAAGCTTTAAAATATCAAGACTGTGTCGTGGTATTCATCATTTCAAGCACGGGCTTTGGGGATTGGGTGTGTTGGGGAGTGGGGGGGGGGCGAGGGGAGGTATAAAGCCAAACGTAAGAAAAACGTACATTTCGGGATTGCGGGGAGGAGTGGGTGGGGGAGGGGAGAAGGGGGTTCAAAGATCGCCAAAACTGATCATACATACTTTGTGGATGGCTCCCTAATGTCATGCTGGCTCCAGTTTTTTCCTTTTCTTTAACGCGAGGGAAAGAAAAACAACGCTTTATAATGAACAATAGACAAATGCGCTTGGCAGCAAAGTATGTATTTACCATGGATATATCGAGGATCACATAATAAACCATCGTAACTTGATAAAGAAAACAAAAAATTGCAACATTTGGCGTGCTCGGAACCCTTTGACAGCCCGCAGATTTTATTGCAAAAGTTGGAGGTTAAATTCTGCAGACTGGGGGTTAAATAACTTTTTTAAAACATTGTAACTATTCGGTGGGATACAGAAAGCTATTCAGTTTTTCGCTGGTCCGGACAAATTTTGCAAAAGCCTAGTTAAGGTACCAGCGAATCATGTACCAGCATTTTGCTGCAGTAACGATGCTGATGTCAGCGAGTTGCACAGAAGAGTTTATCAACTGGAAAACAACAACAAAAAAAAACACCAAAAAATCAGCCAAGCGATGTTCATAATTAAGCGAGCGTTTAAAGCCTCACACAGATGACTCAGCGTTTGTATGACATCTGCACGTGCCTGCGGTACGGTGGGTGCTGTGCCATATGATACCGAAGTCGAATTCAATAGCGCAACAATGATGTTCTTTGTTGTTAAATGTTAAAATGTTACTCGCGGACCTTCGAATCGATTACGCATGTTAAACTGGCTGTCAATAGGAAATGAATATGGATGACCTCAGCACGTTCGAGTTATGCCATAATGTGGACAAAGAAGGCTGTTGTCAAAACTACGTACGCACCCCAAAGCGTTTTACACTGGGGGTGCGTACGTACGCATACGTACCTATCCCTAACCCCGTACTTATCCTCAACCCTAAATCCTATGAATCCCTAACCCCTGCCCCATACCCTTTCAACCAAAAAACAAGAGGAAAACGAAAGAAAATTTGTAAGAATAATTAATTATGGCTGTGTTAGGTATAGGAGTATTCGGGAGGAGCTCTCTAGTTCTGGAGTCACAAAAGTCTTGAAAATACGTAACCCCTAGCGCAAATGAAAAGAAAAAAAACCTCGGGGACATACGTACTTGTAACGACATTCGACAAATTAATTATAGTTTTTCCCACATTTTGAATTAGGAACACAACGAACGTATAAGTCTGTCACGTTTCTTACGTATCTACCATTGGTCTGTGGAGGGATAATTTGTGTAAATAACAGGAAGATGAAACAGAGGGAGAAGAGATTTTATGATAAATTTGTTGCTAGGACAGATTAAATAGAAGAGGGAATACATTTTACAGGAATAGTGGCAGTTCCGTGCAGTACGGATGGTTGTCGTAGAGGTACCGTAGTAGTGTAAGCATGGTAATAGTAGTAGTAGTGGCGGTAGTTGTACGGTAGTAGTAATGCTGATGGGAGTAGTAGTAAGCCTGGGAGTACTAGCAGCAGCAAGCAGCAGGAATTATAGAAGTAATAAAATAGTAGTTGTAGGAGTAATAGTAGTAATCGTAGTAATAGTATCATGGTAATAGTAGTAGTAATAGTACTAGTAGTAGAAGTAGTAGTAGTCATGGTAGTACATGTAGTAGTGGTAGTAGTAGTAGTAAAAGTAGAACTAGTATTAGTAATGGTTGTATTAGTAGAAGTAGTAGTGAGAATACTAGTAACAGAAGTAGGGGTAACAGTAGTTAGTACATGTAGGAACAGTAATAGTACCAGTGGTGCATAGAAGTAGTAGTACAGTATAGTAGTTATAATAGTGAATGTAATAAAACTGTACTAGTAGCAGTAGTAACAGTGGCAGCAAAGTTAGTTATATAGGCTCGCACTAGTGGTTGCAGTGCAAGCGATTGCCGTAGTTATGAAACGCAGCTGTCCGGATTAGCTTCTATGTCAGAGAAAGGGTTTGTGAGTCAAATCTTCCTAGTCTCTTTGAGGGGGTAAACCTCTGCTAGGGGGTCCGGGTGAAGAAGTGAGCCTTACAAGTGAAAATTATGGCCAGGCAAAGGTGAGTAAATATTATTTTGAAGCAACCTAGTAGTTGGTGAGTCAGTCGCACGCTACCCCACCCCCTGCGGTCCCTTCTCCCTACACGTGAGGTCATCGCTGGCTGTGCAAATTCGAGTCGCAGTTCTTCACCTCTCGGGATGAGGTATCTGTCTGTCTGCTATAGATAGATAGATAGATAGATAGATAGATAGATAGATAGATAGATAGATAGATAGATAGATAGATGAACGGATGGACTGACAGACAGACATACAGGTGGATAGATAGATAGATAGATAGAGAGCAGACAGACAAACAGACAGACTGGTGGATAGATAGATAGATAGATAGATAGATAGATAGATAGATAGATAGATAGATAGATAGACAGATAGACAGATAGATAGATAGATAGATAGATAGATAGATAGATAGATAGATAGATAGATAGATAGATAGATAGATACAGTGAATCAGTCATTAAGTCAAACAAACAGACAGACACTGACTCCACCAAAATTTTATTCAGAAGACACCCAGTTGACACAGTCAGATATATATCCACAGCTTTACACTCTAAGCTCCGGCCCTTTGAGGTAACAGCGCTGGACTATTCAATTAAAATATGACATAGAAAAGTAGTGCATTCAGCTCAAACAAAGAACTTAGTTGAATCATTCTGCATAGCCATTAATGGCACGTTCTCACTAGTAGTTTTGGTGCAGATGATGTCATAAATTCGGGAATTCCCGGCTTCCTGGATCTTAAGTCACCTTGCCGTGCTGCAGATCTAGTAAGATACTTTCTGGGAAAAAGGGTCTTGCAGACGAAATGCAGGCCTAGCTTAACATTAGTGCATTGCTCTACATGCACACTATCAGAACATTTTTTGCCCATCTGGTTTCTGGGAAAACAAATAGAATCGAAAGTTGGCTTCAATGTCTTCGCGAGAAAGTGGCGTGACAGACGCAGAAGAGGAAAGAAGTAATGATAGATAAGGGAATAGGAGGGAAAACGCTGAAGGGAAATAATGTTACTGTAGGCCTACCTTGGCTTTGAAAGCGCGAAACAAATTTAATGATTCCATGGAGAAGAGACGACCTTTGAACTTAGTTAAGTGATCAGACTGCAGGTGGAAAAAACAACAACAATCAAGATGGAAGAAAGCAAGAAATGGAAGACAGAGACAAGAAGCTGAATGAATGAAAGAAAGAGAGACGGACGAAAAATAGAACGGGACTGTGGCGGGGGAGGGGGGGGGGTGTGCCGAACACGGACAAAATGTACAAGTAAGAGGTTCTGACAGGGAAGATACAAACGCAAAAAGAAAGTTCGATTGATATACATGCGCGCAGGTTTCAGAATTGTAAAGGTCCTTGTTGAGGCCTTGACAATCTACAACTTTAAGCGGCGTTTTGCAGGCCTGGGACTATTGGACTGATTCATCAGAAGCACAATGACATGTGTTTGCCCCCTCCCCCCCCCTCCCCTTCTCAACAGTTCTTGGTATTTTTGATACGTCCTTCGTCTTCTGCCCCCCCCCCCCTTTTCCTACTTATTTCCCTCGTAGTTTTTGATACGCATTCATTACATAACTGTGTACGCTCCGTTTCTTTTTTTCTTTTCAGTCGCAATGCAAAATATACCCCTTTTTTAATGACGTCATTGTGCATGAAGAAGCACAAGAACTGAGAAAATGTAGGTTTGAAAGTAGAAAAGCTGCAGTTTACACCAGTACAAAAAAAAAACTCATGACTCTAGCATTACCGAGAGTGGAGATGCAACGCAACTTGCATAGCCTTTTGACTCACCCTGTGTGTTCACGATGAACGGGAAAACGATCTGTGATTACTCAGCGAACAATACTTCACTCAATAAAATACACATTTATATATAATTGTTTTTTAAACTCGCCCGATTTTTAACAAGACTTATCGCCGCTTCTACGGCTCGGTTTGGCGTAATATTTTCAATGTGCATTTCTTTCGACCTGCAGAAAGATTTACTTTTTTTTACGTTTGGAGGCACCAAATTTAATGGTGGAGAGGTTTTATTTAATTTTGCTTTGTGTCTCTCATGTTGTCCCCTATCCAGTTTTTTTTTTTTCACGATTGCAAGAACACATGACGTCATCACTAAGGTCGAGGCTCATGATTGTGACCATGCAAAATCTGAAAACTAGGTTGCGCATCAAAGAAGGGGGGGGGGGGGGGTCCGATTCAAAATTTGGCGCTTTTCGGCCCTACTCTATATCAGTGGTTCTCAAATCTTTTTCGGGCAATCGCCGCCAGCCCACCCCCCCTTAGGCTCCAAATTTTCATTCATCTCCCCCAACCTCCCCCCCTTTTTTTTTCTTTTCACCCCCCCCCCCCCACTCTATCTATTCAGTTCATTATAAAACAGAGCACATTCTTTATCAAATGCACTGAAAAAAAAAAAAGAAAAAAAAAAAGATCTTTGCCTACACAAAACCCCATCAACGGGTGCAGTGGAACACCTGAGTGGTTACTCTATGTATTTGTCCCCAAATTGTCCTCCACTCGTGTCTATTTTCACCCCCCTGTCGCCCCCCCCCCAATCCCCTTCGTCATTTTCGCCCCGCCCCCCCCCTCTTTGCCTTTTTCTTGGATTTCGCCCACCCCTTCCCCCCTCACCCCCCCCCTCTCCCCGGGTATGAAGACCACGCCTAGCCTAGATAGATCTATCTTCAAAACATATTGTATGGATATGGACAGTGCATATCCCCCCGGGGAGAAAGGGGCGGGGGGGGGGGAACGATATCGTTCACGTTGAGAACCTCTGCTTTATAATAATTATCACAGATTTATCATTGGGGCAGCAGTTTTAAAAACTGTAACTATAGGACCACGACTGGTCATCATCGACGGCCTGTAGCATCTGCGGGCTACCCCTTGCCCTCCCCCGGTTTTGTTGTTGTGCTGGTGGCTGAGCATGTGTCCACTACTTTTTTCATTTTATTGTTGACAACCGCCAGAGTGTACTGTACGCCGTGACCTGACCTTCTTTTCCAGTGAGTAGATTTTTCCTCGCTCGCTTGTTGTCAGGTGTTTTGACTCGTTCAGTAAATATTAGTATGTTCCCGAATATTCGATAACGTTGTGGATACGAATGTTTACGCCAGATTTGACCTTGAGTGATGTAACCTGATGACGTATTGATGCGTGATTGGTTAGTTTGTGCGAGGGCAAAGGTAACGTTTATTTCGGGAACTTTCTGTAGGAATGTTTATATATATAGACCTGTGTGAGTGGTTGGTCGGTGAGTAAGTGAGTTTCCTTTTGTGTGGCGTAGATATTTAGTTTCGCTGGTGTCTTCCTAGTAATTTATTGTTCACTATACAGTTATTAAACTTTAGTATTATTTAATCTATCGTCGGATCTCGTGTTTATTTATTTTACAGCTGTAATAGTTTCGTTTTCTAAAGGGTTGTAGTTAGATCAACTAACTCCCCCCTACTATAACGTGCTAGAACAACCTCAGCTGTTACACGGCCATTCAGTTTTTTTTTACAATTTCACTGTCAGGTGGGTCAGGGCATGACTCGACACTTTTAATCTTCATCACCCCCCCCCTCCCCCCACCCCACCATGTGACTCAGACGCTCAGTCACACGAGGATCAGTCATCAGTCAGCAATATTGGTGTCAGATTTCATTGGTGTCTGCCATTCTGCGTATTTTGACAGGCGCCCTACTAGTGGATGACAAAGCCACTGAGTAATTTGTGATATATTATTAGATAGTTCTTTTAGTTAATGCTTAGTCATGACAGCATCACTAGCAATTTTCAGCAGCTGTCATTCTGTAATATCAGTAATTAAAATACTGCAAACAATATTTTTAAAATGTAGGGAAAGAGAGAGAGAGAGAGAGAGACAGAGACAGAGACAGACAGACAGAGACACACAAAGAGAGAAAGTAAGCGATAGAGAGAAGTCGAGAGAGAGACAAAAAGAGAAAGAAGAGAGAGAGAGAGAGAGAGACCTGGTAGCAAAAGAGAGAGAGAGAGGGATGGGAGAAAGAAAAAAAGAAAGAGAGAGAGTGCAAACACGTCACAGAGAGAAGGGGATGGAGAGAGAGAAAAGGGGAGAGATGGGGGAAGAAAGAAAGAAAGAGAGAGAGCAAAGGTTGTATGATGCAAAGCCCCTCTTTAGAAACAAACAATGACAAAGCTATCACAATAAATTCCAAAAGGAATGAGAGATGAAAAAAAAAAACCCACCAAAACAAAGCTTCGGCCACTAAAGACAATCGAAGGTTAAAGAATAAAAACAAACAAACAAAATGGTAAGTAAAACATCAATTGAAAAAAAAAAAGAAACATTGCCAAAATGAATAACTAACCATGAAGCTATTGAAATAGTCACTTAGCTGTTGCTTATCTTTCCACAAGGCAGAAGGACTGCCGCTGCTGGTGCTCTTTTCTCTCTCTCTCTCTCTCTCTCTCTCTCTCTCTCTCTCCCTCTCTCTCTCTCTCCCGCTCTTCTTGACTATTTTGTTAAAGGAAGCGCATGTTGTATGGATATGGACAGTGCATATCCGTACAACGCACACAATTCGATGACGTAGAACACACACCGGAATTGTATGCGAATCAATCTTCTTCATTCATAGAAGAGCGCTTACATTTTACACTCTACACACAGAAGAGCTGAATGATCCTAGCAACCAATTTAGGCCCGACCAATCTAGGCCTATGCCCACGAGAGAAGTGTCACAATCGTGAAGCAATGCCACTGCAAGCAGTAACATTAACGTCATGAACTAGATGGTCTATACTAGATCTAGATCTAGAGTTAATAGAGCACTCCTGTCTCCAATCAGATACAGCTACCCCAGCCCCTTTTTCGCCTGGGTAGTCAATCTGACTACCGCCCATTGATACAAACTGACTAGACCCTCATGCCCCCAGGTCCATCAGACCATTCCAATGCACTTGCAACAATCATGCTAAGACTAGAACTTCCGCACAGCACGTTGTGGGTATGAAGACCGCGCCTAGCCTAGAAAGATCTATCTTCAAAACATGTTGTATGGGTATGGACAGTGCATATCCGTACAACATGTTGTAGTGCATGCAATATGTTGTACGGATATGCACTTCCTATGTTAAAAAACCTGCCTTTTCGGGGCTTTTTCCAAGCGTCTTTTTCACACACTGTGTCCTAAAAATAGCTCCTATATTAAATTTTGTTGTAGACTAATTGTGGTGCCCGGCGTACCGGGTTGTTTTGTTGTTGTTATTTGGTTGTTTGTTTATTTGTTTATCTTTAGAAACGTCATTCTGCACTCGTTTATGCCCGACACGCCCCGTCAGATCCTCATGAAATGGCAATAACTTGCTCACGGGTCAATGCGTTCGATTGTGAACACACAGCAGGAAATAATAATGTCAAGTGTTTATGAAAAAAAATGAATTGCAGGGAGCAATTAGCGACACAGAGCAAACCTACAAAAAAAAAACCATTTCTCCACCAGTTCAAGTCTTCAAATCTAAAAAAAGAACCTTGTTAAAAATCGGGCGAGTATTTTTAGTATATAAGATGTTCCCATGTGGGAGCATTTTTGAGAGATATTTAGGGGCGAAGATCCAGCCGATTGTGTGGCATGCTATTGGTAACTATCAATAAAACATGTTTTAACTGAATATGTAGACCATGCATATCCGGAGAAAGCATCACCCCTGCAGATCCATGAAAGAATTATTTTCTGACGTGGGTCCGCAAAGCATCCTGTCCTTTCTGAGAGAGGCTAAGATCTACACCTTGATTCAATAACTTTTATACTCGTTTACAGAACTTTTTCCTGATCTATACAAAACAACGTTTTTTTCTTAGAATTTTACCAATGTGTCAAAATGATCTGAATGTATTCAATTCTATATTAAACTTGACAGCTCTGAATAGGAAACATAAATAAAGAACGTGTACCCAAATAGACCCGGAAGGGCGCAAAGTGGCCGTTACCGTGTCGACGCACCGTAAAAAACCTAAACTCAGACTCAGACCTGAGAGATGATACTTTTCGAGGAAAAAAAAAACCCAAACAAAAAACACGCTCGTCAAGAACACGTGTAGAAAAAGTACCTTTCATTGGAACAGGCTTTAACAGGGAACGGGATTTAATGACGCAATTACTATATTTAAATTTACCGATGACGTCATGAGACATTCGAACTGTTCAACGCGGTGGTTAAGCCCAGTTGTTATGGATATTGTAAGGGCGATTCGAGGCACAAAGATCAATTGCACATGAAAATTTATTGTGTACAAAGTCCATAACTGTGCTTAACCGCCGCTTTGAAGAGTTCGAATGTCCCATGACGTAAATCTAACTATAATAACTGTGTCATTCAATCCCATTCCCTAGAGTAGTCGTTTTCATTGTCGTTGTTATTATTGCTTTTGTTGTAGCAGTAGTGGTAGTGTTGTTGGACATGATTGTGGTAGGTTGCAGGAAAACTGTTTGTGCTGTTGTAGCAGTTACAGCAGCCCAGCCAGCATCCGTACGTCATCGTATCTGACGTAGATCTGTAAAGGATTTCAGTAGGATTGGTAGGAGCACTGTAGGAGCGGGTTCCTTACATCAAACGGACGCCGGTGCGATGTCATAACCAGCGGATCGTAGTAAGAATGATGCCGTTCCTATGTGCAAACTTGGTGCCAATCCTATACTTCGGATTGCTGGATTGCTATTTTGGGAACGGATATGTTAAGACTTAAGTGTAGCTCTGTAGCCTTTCGTAAAAAGACTGCCCTTACGCCAATCCAGGATAAATTCATTCCTTGTTATCATGAATTTACAGAATGAAAAATGTCCTTCATTTTTCTGCCCGGGTTATAGTTGAGGTGTTAGAGTTAGGAGAGGCCTAAGTGCCATTTGAGTACTTTTGAGAAAATGGCAAAAAAACATATTTCAGTATAAACCAGTCGAATGAGGGTGCGAGATAGAGATGGGAATGGGTTAGAGAGAGGAGAGAGGCAAGCAAAAAGAGAGATACATACACACACACATTTTAATGATATCCTCGAAGAATTGATGTCAGTTTTGAAATCATTTAATAAATTCGATTGGCTCATACTGAAATGATTTTGTTGTTGTTGTTGTTATTGTTCTTTCCTTTTTTTTTTCCGCCTCAAAAGCAGTCAACTGGCACTGAGCTCTCAACTTTATACTATTAAAACTAGTAAAACGTTCAACTGGAAATCAACAATCGGTAACTGAAGACCAAGATAAAAATAATAAAACGGGGAAAGAGGAATGAGGAGCAACACGAATTTATTTATTTATTTATTTATTTATTTATTTATTTATTTATTTATTTATTTATTTATTTATTTATTTATTTATTTATTTATTTATTTATTTATTTATTTATTTATTTATTTATTTATTTATTTTCCATTGCTGTTGTCAGGGGACTGGGGTATTTTACACTGTACGTTATAGGCCCATTGCGAATGACGCCACAGAGTGTTTTTGTTTTGTACTTCCGACACCTAAAATGGCGGGTGGATCAGCTGATGTGTGTAACTTCGAGATATGTCTAAGCAGTTTAAAATGCCTGCTGGTTGCACTGCAGTTGACTGTTATGACAGGGGTGGAAAGGCTGGATCCAAGCTGGTCAGATTCCCTACCATCCGTGTAAACAAGGGAGAGGATGTGTGAAAGAATTGACCGAACGTCTCCCATGGCAGTGTTCGATAGGACTAGAAATCCCAAGCCGATAACCTGTGTTTCGGGCTGTGTTGCTGCCCCGCTCCTGAATTTGCTAAAGCTCGTACGGAAAAAAGAAATTACTCGTTCCGGTAGGACCTCCCCCTGTCCTATTGTCCTGTTACATTATTACTGTTTATCGTCTCACTTTTTCCTGGTACAACTTGACCTTCATAGTTTCGACGTGCTCTCTCCGAACTCAAACTCAAAGAAACTCAAACCCCACTGACATAATTATTATCTTGCTGAAGTTTTAGTTTTTGTTCATTTTTTACATACATTGTAAACAATGACAACAGAATGCACAAGTGAACCTTCAATGAAGCCCATCTTTTGTAATGATTATGTTCCATGTAACTGTATTTGTTCTGTTTCTTATAGCTTTTTGTTATTGTTTTTCACAGTCGTCTGGGGCTTTACAATCACCCCCCACCCCTCACCTTGAATTCGTCACGACAATGAATTTTAAAGAGTGTGAAAAACGGTCTTGATCAGGGGTCGGCAAACTTTTTAGATCATTGACCCCTTTATGGAATCCTCGATCTCTCATCGACCCCTAGCATGTAAAATAAATGAATAAATGTTATCAATAATAAATGTCTCTTTATTGTTGTTGTTGTTATTGTCATCTTCTGTAAAGTTTCCATTTTTTTTTTCAAATATGGTATATTTCCATCACATGTCAGTGTAGCTGTAATATCAAAAATGCACTGTACTTGTTATTGCTCTTATGGTAATATTATTTTGCTACTAAAAAGTTATACTGGCAAAAAAAAAGAGTGGCATTTCGTAGTAGTAGTAGTAGTAATAGTAACAGTAGAAATGGTAGTAATAGTAGAAGTAGTAGTAGCAGCAGCAGTAGCAGCAGCAGCAGCAGCAGCAGCAGCAGCAGCAGCAGCAGTAGTAGTAGTAGTAGTAGTAGTAGTAGTAGTAGTAGTAGCAGTAGTAGATGCTAGTAGAAGCCTGCATTGTTGAGAATGTTACATTTCACGAGGGTGAAACTTTTCCCAGGTAGAACTTAGGTCAAATATTGTTATATTTTATGCGAGGTAGGTGAGGACTAGGTCAAAATTCATGATCATTTCATTGCGTCGTTGAACTGGAACAAATGACATCTGTCGCACAAAGACCATCGCGACATCACCATGCCTGGATTACCATGTCGCTGCAGAATGTAGTATTTACATTAAATAGATTTCAATAAACAAATTTTCTCAACATTCTGAACGCCAGTTTATTTAGATCTTGACCATGGAGCTGTGAGAGAGAGAGAGAGAGAGAGAGAGAGAGAGAGAGAGAGAGAGAGAGAGAGAGAGAGAGAGAGAGAGAGAGAGAGAGAGAGAGAGAGAGAGAGAGAGAGAGAGAGAGGGGGGGGGAATGGGTTAGAGAGAGGAGGTAGACAGTCAAAAAGAGAGATACATACATAAAGAACGTGAGACAGAGGGAGACAGACAGACTGACAGACAGACAGGCAGATAGACACACAGATAGACACACAGAGAAAGAGAGAAACAGACAGAGATAAAAGAGAGAGAGGTGTAGAAAGAGAGAGACAGAGTAAACGAAGAGAAAGAGAGAGAGAGAGAAAGAGAGCAGAATTTGTTCTGGTTTGTTTTCCATAATGGTCAGAGTGATCATCACACTAACGGTTTCATTCGTCAGCCATCAAGTCAACATTCCTGCTATATACATTCCTATTATTTTGAGCGAACGCATGAGTTATGCTTTGTATGTGGTTAATTATGTGCGTGTGAATGAGTACGGCAAATTACACGTGAAGATGACCTAGTTTAATGGACATTTTTCCCACACTGTTTGGTTTTCGAAATGGAAAATAGCTTAACATCAAAAGAGTGCCAAGCGGCAACAGATGGGGAGACATTATAGGCTGGTTGGGACCACTTGTATGAACATCCAATAGTGCAGGGCCGATCAGCAGAATACTTCCTTAAACGTGAATACCGACAAGCAAACTGCATGTATAATCAACTGTATGCGGTGTCTCAAAAATATGTGTATGTGTACTAAATGAACCGCTTTTTTTTTTTTTTTTGCAGCGGGTACATCGAACTCTGTTGTCATCGGTGGCTGGCCCAAAACAGACGTCCGTTTTAGCACAAATTACAACTCAAAATAAATACACGTTTTGTTCTCTTTAATGTGAATTGTGAATTTTATTTGCATCTTAATTGGACATTGTGTTAATGACTGTTCAACAAAGTATTTTTGAGACACCTTGTTTGTATGCGCCAATCTTATCTCCATATATGTCTTTGTCGTATTTTGTTGTTGTTTTTTGTTTTTTCTGCGATTCTGAATATATTTTGGCACATGTTTGAGACATACAAGACTGTTGTTAACATTAGTAACATAGCCGAAGTTTTAACACTCTGTGTGCCATGGATTTCCCCACGTTTGCCGATACAGGAAGAAGATAGTGGGAGATGAATGAAGACTAACTACAGCAACATCTATTGATAGGAAGTCGACTTTCTTTCTACCCGAAACAAAATAGCCTGGCATTCTCGTGCATCGATATAATTATATTGGTGACTTACACAAACCTGACCAGCAGAAGAACGGATATATCGGCGACTGGCACACAAAGAGTTAAGCATTTGGGCATCTTTATTTTACTACTGGCCTCTAGACAGACTTGGGCTCAAGAATACTTAACAATCAACTTATCACAAAACTGCATCTCTCTAGAATTTCCGAGTAAGCCGGCGCGACATGATCTATCTGCAAGTAGTCCCGCTAAAGGAGACTTGGGCAAGTCACACCATCTAGGAATAAATCCGCAAGAGCGTTCTGAAAGTACCCACGGCGCAGCCAAATTCATATTTGAATAGATCTATATTTAACCACTGAAAGAAATTCAGCCACTTTAATTCATTTGTAAATCTCCCTTTTCGGTGCGTGATTGCTTTCCTGGCAGTCAGATCTCACAGTAATAATAATAACAACAATAATATTTCTTCTTAAATTTGAGTGCTTAAGGTGAAAGATTAAATCTGGAGAAACCCCTTTCAAAGTGGAAAAAAAAATGTCTATGGAAATTGGGATTTGTTTATAATGTGAAAGATCAGCAATTTTTATGCTTTCTTTTAAAATATTTTGCTTGAAATCGTCTCAGAAATGTTTTATTTTGATTTTTTAAACAGATATAAAAATTTCACATATTTTGGCCCCGTTTTGTCCGATTCACTCACAAATATGAAAACTTCATCCAAAAACAATTACTGTAACAATAACACAAGTCAGATGCTGGCAGACAAGAAGTGCACACAATAATTTCCTATATTTTCTTAGTAAATCCGGGAAGACTTTGTCATGCTGGCTCACATACAGCCAGCTGCTGGCAGACAAGAAGTGCGCGCCACAATTTCCTATATATTCTCTCAGTACATCCTGGAAAACCCTATCTTCATACTAAGCTCGATCAGACACAGTCAGCTTCTTCCAACATTTTTTTGGGTGCATATTTTGCTGGCAGCAACTGGCTGTGAGGTTCCGAGCTTATTATGGTACCCCCCCCCCCCTTATCCCATAAAGACATTTCGTTTCGCAAATGTTAATATTGAGATCATAAACACACATCTTAAATATTATTATATTAACCCATATCTTGCTCAAGTTTTAGTCTTTGTTCATTTTTACATACTTTTATATTGTAGACAATGACAACAGAATACGCAAGTGAACCTTCAATGACGTCAGTCTTTTTTAGGCCCCTGTAATTCAATTACATGAGCATACACAATTACTATTGCATAATATTCTCTATTCTGTTTCTTATATCTTTTTTTTTTATTATTATTATTGTTTTTCACAGTCACACCTCTACCCCTCTCCTTGAATTCGTCACGACAATGAATATTAAAGAGTGTAAAAAACTGTCTTGATCAGGGGTCGGCAAACTCTTTAGATCATTGACCCCTTCATGGAATCCTCGATCCCTTATCGACCCCCCCCCCCATTACGTAAAATAAATGTACAAATGTTACCAATAATAAATTTCTCAATTTGAAGATAATAATTCCTTTGTCCCTTTACGTCGTTACTGCTTCTTGATAAGAAATATTTAAAGACATTTAAAGAAAATACTTTAGGGAAATTAATGAAGAACATTAACAATTTATTTACATTTAATAGACTCCTCTTATGACCCATAGACATTTATCGACCCCTTTGATAGCCACATCGAACCCCGGGCGTCGTCGATATCGACAGATTTGCTGACCTTTGCATCGAGATAATCATACGAATTATAAATCTACCAACATTCACCAGGGTCAGTGGTCAGTGGCCTTACACAATGGTGACAAAAACAGTTTAAGCTGAAGACGTCAAGACAGGACTGGTGGTCTGACATCATCGCTATTAGATCAATAAAGAGACTAGCAAGGCTTATCTGAAAGGTGATGCTTGATTCGGTTTTCATCTCCTGTGACGCCAGTCACCCCGTTCGGCTTTAGCATATCTACGCCACTGTTGGAGTTGTTGGTTCTGTTTCTCAGTTCATAGAAGTTAAATTATCTTTTTGCTGATGGGAGCATTTGGGGGGGGGGGGGTAAAGGAGGTCAGACAGCTGGACAGACAGATTAGATAGATAGATAGATAGATAGATAGATAGATAGATAGATAGATAGATAGATAGATAGATAGATAGATAGATAGATAGATAGATACTAGACAGACAGACAAACAGACAGACAGACAGACAGACAGATAGATAGATAGATAGATAGATAGATAGATAGATAGATAGATAGATAGATAGATAGATATCCTGAGCTGTTAGAGTGGTATAAAATCGACTGGAAATGAAAATGTGACCACCGAATGCTGACCTTGAACTCAGACACCCCCTCCCACTCCCGTCGGCCAGAAAAATAAAACCCGGCATGTCAGTTTGGTCACAGGAACGTAACTAGTCTGGAGTTTGGTATTTTGTAAACACATTTCCTGCTGAGCTCGTCTTTCGTCAGCTGTCCGAGGTGTTGGGTCAAGAGAGGTGAATGGCCCTTTCCTCCATTTGACCAAGTTATGTCTGTCAGTGTTGAATGGTCAGCCCCGGTGAGAGGTGGAAAGGTCATTGACAGTGTCCATTCGGCGCTGGATACTCACCGGACAGGTAATTGGTGCAGTGGGCGTTCGCTGAATCGTCATTCTGTAATGGAGCTTGAGGGTGAAAATGTAAGCACCTTAAACATCGTTATCACATGACCAAAAATTATGAGACTTTTTGTACTGCCTCAATTTTTACTTACGTGGACATATTTATTTTGGACTAAATTCAATCTTTCGTATTATTTACTGACAAATTGTTTGAACCACAAAACGAGAGATGCATTTTTATTGAGTAAGAAAATTTAAAAGAATATTCGTAAATTTCGTTCGGTGCCTCCGATTACACATTGCTGGTACAGACTCAATTTTATCACATTCCTAAGATGTTCCTTAAGACAATGGGTGAAAAAACGTTTTCGTATCAAGGGCCTCAGATTTGGAATTCTCTGCCTCTGTCTTTGAGAGAGACCGAAAATTTTATGACTTTTAAACATCAGTTAAAGAGTTATCTTTTTACACTCTGAATGTCCATCAAGCTTTTGTTTTTCCAAAGTAAGCCTGTGTATTGTGTATGTGATTTACATGATATAATAATGTTGTAGAGTGCATAGGGCCTAGTTGCTAACGGGTTGAAGTGCTATTATAAATGCTATGTATTATTTATTATTATTATTATCTGGAGATTCTGCAAAGGATTGTGATGTATGATAAGTGCTATCAGTCTTTGCATCAAATCTAGGTGCTGTTATTTACATGACCTTGATCTAGATGTACAGTTGGGATTGGTGTAAAGAATGTGCAAGGTTAATCTTAGGCCGGTCGGCTAGTTGAAAAACAAGAGATAGACAAGAGTGCTTGGAAAACATCGAGTGGTCACTTTTAAGATCTTGAAATAAAGAATTTTTTTTTGTTTCAACATACTGATACGTGAAACGTACTAAAAGAAGGAAAGAAGACCTTTTAAAATATGCCCATGTGCACTGTTAAGTCTTTCTGTGCGTGATATCATATTTTGTAGTATTTAGGGCTCAGCGGTTAAAAAACCATTCATGATTTCATTAGAGGCCGTACTTCCTTTATAATATTATTGCTGAAAATCAACTTTGAATATCGCATGTGTTTTCTCCAAGGCAACGGACCAACTGGTCATGATAATTCCTTGTTGTTTGTTTGGTCTCTGTTGTGTCGGCATGCATGTATATGTAAGTGTGTGTGTGTGTGTGTCTGTGTTATCATGAATGTGTGTGTAAGTTTAGTGGTGTGTTTGGAGTGGGAGTGGGATGTACGGTAATTCAAAAATAAAACGGAGCCTATATGCTTTTGCAAATTAAGTGCAATACAACTGAAAGAGGACTTTTTGCTCAGAAGCCATTCATATAGGCCTACATATAGTACACAGGCGGTTGGAGGGCGCCTCTCAGAGTCAGAAGGTCTCCTTCTGTTCTATCCTTCTCGTCTTGCTTTTTCCTAGCACAACATGATCACTATCGTGTCAACGTGCCTTTTCCAAACTCAAACTCAAACTTAAATCCATATTGTACGTACTTTCGGGAGGGAAGGGGAAAGTGGGGTGTGTGTGTGTGGGGGGGGGGGCGTATGTATACTTTTCAGTAATGGTAAAGAAGTAAAGAAATGATTTTTATTTACCTTTTTAGTGCACATAAAGCTGTTGGATTGTAATATGAAAGTCGTGTTTCTAATAAAGTAGACAAATACTCCGTATGCAAAGTGCTATTTTGAGGTTTTGGACCGCTGAGGCTTTTATTGTGGACATTTGCCATGCCAAATGGCCGTGCGAACGTACAAGGACGTACAAGCGGGGGGGGGGGGGGGGGAGTCGGAAAGGGGGAGGGCAGGGTTGTGGCGAAGTGTATGAAAAGTGTTCTTGCGGGTGGGGTTGACCTGAGATTGGGTGTTACAGCGCGTTGATACGATAACGGCCATTTTGCGCCTTTCACAGGTCTATTTTGGTACTGTATTTATTTATGTATGGTATTCAGAGCTTCATCAATTTAAATTTCACAAATAGAATTAAATAATTCTGTATTAGTCAAAACTAGCCAAAATTCGTACGTTCTGGATGGCCCTTGAAGGTGGCGGGGTGGAGGAAGGAAGTTCAGATTGGCCACGTACCCACGTCCAACGTTAACAAGGCCAAATATCTCCGTGAAAACGGCAACAAAGAATCAAATGTTACTTTTTTTGGTTTTTATTTGGTGGTCATTGTTACCCAAATATTTTGCGCAAGGTGTACGTATTAAAGCCTTTTAAGCCTTTTGTGAGTCCAGAGCTAGAGAGCTCGCCGCCCCCCCCCCTTCCCCGAAATATTCATAACAACAGGCTTAATTAATTATTCTTTCAGATTTTCTTTTTGTTTTCCTTCTATTGTTGTTGCTCTTTTGTTTGTTTGGTGTTTTGTTTTTTTTTGCCCCTAGCGCAAAACATTTGGGATACGTACGTGCCAGTAACAGCAGCCAAGAATCAGATGTCTGTTTTTTTTTTTTTTTTTGGTACGTTCAGTTCCGAAAACTTGCCAGGGCAGATGCTTGATTCATTCTGACTAAGCCGAATAGGCCAAGTGTAAATTTCTCGCGATCGGCCCATATATCAGATCAGAAACATAAATATGCATATTAGACAGACAGAATCCAGACATAAATCTACACCCCGAGCCCCCTTTTATTGTGAAAATGATATATTTTACACAGTCCAGGCCATGAGACCTGCCAGTTTGTTTTTAAGGTTATACGATAAACTGTTGAATTTGGCAGACATAGGCGGTGTTTGTCATACTTTTTGGGCTATTCCCACAACGCTGCGCCATTGAGGCCGAAAGGCTAGGATCCCCGTGCCAATAGCAAGTTACGCTGAGTCATGCCCATGACAGTGAATATAGCAGCGTGATAATCGTGCGAATTACGGGCTACAAATACATTAACTCTTTTGGCGTGAAGCATTTTCGTAGTTTATGCTGCCAAGGTTTTCAAGCTCTGCAAAGTTTCTATCGGCCAGAGAATTTGATTTTTTGCTGAGAATGTAAGCAAACTGTTGGGGGTGGATGTCCATAAGTGTATGTGGATTTCGCTCTTTCTCTCTCTCTCCCTTTCTTTATCTCTCCCTATCTTTCTTTCTCTCTTTCCCTTACTTTCTCTCTCGCTTTTTCTCTCGCTCTCCCTCTCTCTTTCTTTATCTCTCTCTCTCTTTCTTTTTCTTTCTCTCTTTTTCTTTTCCGTCTCAAAATGTCGGAACACTTTTTTCTGTTCAACTCGGTTGTGGCTCAAAATCAAGGAAAATATTGAAAAAAAAGCAAACTTCAAAACCTTTTAAAATATACCCACGTACACCTTTACGTCTTTCTCTGCATACTATGATATTTTGTAGAATTTAAGTCTTAGCGGTTAGACAGCCTTTCATGATTACATTGGAGGCTTAACTTCCTTTATAATAATAATGATGATTCAAACTTCTGGCCCGAGATGCACATGACCCAGTGTGATAACCTCTGACGTTCACTGTCTGTTTTGGCGCCAGGATTTTCAGTGTGAATGTGCCCTACAGGACCGTCCGCCGCGTGCATCATGCGCTAAATATATGTGCTGTTTATTCACCCCTTTTTCCTCTTTAATATTTGCGTTCATTTTTTGTATCTGTCCGAGAGTTTGTATGTCGGAATGAAAGATACGTTTATGATTGGGTTTCATTTATTTATAAGGTGAGCGCGTCTGTGTGTGTGTGTATATGTTGTTGTTTGTGTATGTATGTGCTTGTGTGAGTGTGTGTGTGTATGTGTGTATGCGCGTGAGTGCATGACTAGGCGTAATGAATGCACGTGGCTGTTGTGACATCTATTAATTTTTGATGCCGATGCATACACGCACGCCCAAGGGTATGTAACCCGAGCTTGGAGACTGCGTTAAAGAAAAACAGATGAGTTTGAAAGCGTTTTTTTTCTTTTAAAACTTGACCTTACTAAAAGTTACTCTGTTCACCCGTGACCGTGGATGTTAGCCTGAAATAGCAGCGCATGATTACGTTATGTGGGCATAATCTGTATGCCTTTTGTTGCTAGTGTGACAGTTTGTCCATATGAAAGTATGAGTCAGCACTCACGCACGAACCCAAGCCCAGAGATTGATTCATTACCGTTACCAACAACTCTAACCCCCCCCCCCCCCGCGCGCGCCTCAATGGTAACCTGTCAAATGAGGATTTCGAAGCACAGGTTGGAAACATGTTTGCAGGACGCACGTGCATTCTGGCGCGGACCGGGGGGGACAGCCCAGCTAAAGGAAGACACGTGTGTGTCGAAATGGTGAGCACATTTTTTCTTTCTTTGTTCTTTTTGTTTCTTTTCTTTGATTTTTAAATCCGTGGGATTGCAAAGAGTGGAGTGGCGTGGTGTGTGAGGACGAGGAGATAGCGAGGGTGGAAAAATGAGAGTATGAGGGTGAGCAGTGTTGAACAGCTAACAAAATGACATTATTGAGCACTGCTTAAAAAAAAAAAAAAAAAAGCCAATCAGGCACGAACTGTGAGATCATCATCATTAAGAAAAATGTACATCCTCCAATCACCCACATGCACATTAAATGCAATAAAGAGGATTCAAGACACAAAAGTCCAGAAGCCGTTTCAAGCATGCAGGAAAACGAATGAAAATGAAAACAAGAGATGGGCAAGAGTGCTTGGAAAACATCAAGTGCTCACTTTTAAGATGTTGAAAATTAATAAAGCGATTTTTTTTTTCAACATACCGATAAGTGAAACGTACTAAAAGAAGGGAAGAAATAAACAGATGAAAATGAAAAACTTCAATCAAGGGACAAAAGAGAAGAACACAATTGATAGTGAGGAAAAAAAAAGAAGAAAAAACGACAAATCTATTTTTAAAAAACGCAGAAAAAAGAAAACAAAAAACTTCTCATGTGCTTGCAAAACAAACAGAAGAAAGTTTGGCGTAGGTTGAACAAACAACCAGAACAACTGAAAAACCCAAGAAACAGCGTTAAATGGAATGAAGACAAAATGAGGAGAAAATGCGGAAGACAGATAGACCGAAGGAGAATGAACAAAAAAATAAAATAAAACAAGAATAAAGAAAAAACGAAAGAGAGAAAGAAAGAAAGACAAAGATGAATCATCCCCATGCAGCAACCACCACCTCAGATTGCGTGAATCATAGTATCGATCTCAAAAAGGTCAGCTGATGCCAACGCATGCGCAAACCTGCTGCGTACCGCGAGCCTTACAGACGAGGGAGGAAAAAATAGTTCTCTGTTTGAATTACATGCGGCATATTATGAAATCGATCAAACTATTAAAACTGAAATAGGTCGCTTTAGGCGCGAGCACCGCTCTGCGTGACCTATTATCATACTATTAATAGAGCTGCTTTTTCTATCGGTATAATTGTAGGTAAACCCAGGTCTATTTGTCAGAAAAAGGGTACTATTTACATAATCTTACCCATGATATCATTATTTGAAAACATTCAAAAATAATTTATTGATCGATGTGAGGATTGTACGAGTCGGCTTGCGCGTTTTCCCGCCATTTTTACGTAAGACAAGACAGAATGTGTTATGTTATGACGAAATAAAGTAAGAATACATTTTATCTGCTTGTTAGTAACTGTCCAGAAAATGTTTAATCCAATTTTGCTTGAAGTTTTGAAACATATGAACATCATGCACTTTTCTTTTTTTTTAAAGAAAGATTTCGTTTCGCGAGTCACACGCAAATGCTCAAAAATAAACGCATGTACTAAAACTTGGTAACATTTACACAGATAATTCGTCCCTGATTGCTCAGAAAATAGTGGAAAATGTCTTTGTTATCACGCCAACAACTCAAATTTTGAAAAGGTTAAATCACTTTTGGTATATTATCTACCCTCGCATCCGCCCCCTTGACTGGGTTAATTCAAAAACATAACTCGTTAGTTTATAGATTTTGTGATTCGGAATGCGCGTCAAGGGAGTGTGTGCGCAGACTATGGTGCAGAGGCTCTCACTGAATGCGCAAACGGTCGACTTCCCGCCTGAGGTCAGCCTGACCTAGATAAAGGACGTCCTGTTCACAGGATCAAACAGTGGTGCGCGTGAAGTGGAATGTGTTAATATTGTTGGTTCAGTTTAATTTCTCTATCAATTTCCATTGCAGCGAAGTGCCTCATCATTAGATATTTTTCTTCCTTCTCTCTCTCTCTCTCTCTCTGTCTTTCTCTATGTCTGTCTGTTTGTCAGTCAGACAGTCTGTCTGTCTGCCTGTCTGTCTATCTATCACCCTCTCTCTCTCTCTCTCTCTCTCCGTGAAAGGCACAATGTGGCTGTTGTCATGCCGACGCGCTAAACAAAAACCCCACAATCTCTGTTTGTCTGTCTGTCAGTCTTTCCCTCTCTTTCTCTCTCTTCGTCTGTCTCTCTGTCTGTGTGTCATTTAAAGTTACTTCCAGCTCCTCTTCAATGCCTTGCCACCAAGGAAGAAAGGATGTTAGCCTGAGATGTCAACTCACATCCTCATTTGCCCACACCAGAAATTGATTACTCACGTCTCAATTCTGAAAATGGCCAGAGAACCTTAGAAATCCTGGCAAAAAGGAACTTTCACAAGTACCAGTTTGGCCAAACAGATAGCCAAGAAGACAGCTCTCACTATAGAGTTCGTTTTCTCTTCTAATCATCCCACTTCTACTATGACATTGCTTCCACTACTATACCATTAATAATTATAGCTGCCTCTTGGTAGAACTGGGACATCGATTATATTCTTTGTCCCTGTCTTTTTCGGTATCAGACCCATAGCCGATACCATCGATACCTGATAATGACATATAAATCCAAGAATCGAGGTAACTAAGGTACCAGCCCATCACGAACTGAGTACTACATCTTCCATTTAATCTGCCATAAATACTACCACTCCTCCTCTCACACTACCACTCTTGTTCATTAGCCGTAATAGACCTACTACTACAACAATATCTGTCATAATTACCTACTGTAGTTCTATTATTATTATTATCTATATTACAAAGCCTACTACTGTTATTGCCATTATGCTATTGTAACACTGCTACTATACTAATGACTAGCTCTCTATTAATACTACTAGACCGCTGAAACACTACTAGAGTATTCATGGCCAGTTCCAAGTCCACCACTGTACTACAGCTATTGTTTCTACAGCCACTGGTGCTCATGTTCTTTACACTAGCATTGCCAAGGAACATAGTTACTACTATACATACTATATGCACATACATTGTATTAATATTTAGCCAACAGCTGTGCTACAATGGCGCTTAGTCTCAAAGACGAGTCGAACCTCTTGTCATTTTTTGTTGTTGTTGTTGTTTGTTCTATGCGTTCCCACGAGATAACGAATTGCAAACTCTGCCTAAAGTCATTTATTCATTTAATGCTCCTACGCGTTTTCCGTATTTTTTTATATATTTTTTTTTACCCTGAGTAATAATTAAGTGGACTGGGATTTCTTATGGGATAGTGTTCTGAGAATCTGCACTTGAAAATGTACAACAGGATTTTCATCTTTTCGTCGGTTGGTATAGAATTGCATTTTTCACGACACATTATGAATATTCATGAGATGATGTTTTCCAGGATAGATGTGCATGAAATGTCGCTGCTATGACTCATATTCAGTTATATATATACTTTTTTGGTATGTCTGAAGAAGGCATTTAAAGGAGTATCTTTGGTGAGAATTGAAATGTTGGCGGGGAAAAAAAAGGGCAAACAAAGAGATAAAGAAACTTGGAGAGTCTTGAGAAAACAATGTCAAAGAAACCTGCCATTTTTGGTTTAGAACCCTCTAACATTCGTAAATTTTAATGACCAAAGAAAATGGTAGACAGTCTGGCAATATGGCGTGGTAAGTCCGGGGTAAAACTTTTTTTTTTTAACAACCGCAAAAAAACCCAGGAAAGATACAGAAACAATTTGGCAATGTTATGACTTGGTAAAAGTAATAACTTAAAATTTTTTTTTAAAAGTACCGTAAACGCCTTGGAAAGATGCTGGGCAACCCGGCAACATACAATAGTAAGTTCAAAGTAACTTTTTTTTAACAACTAACTACAAATGACCGGTAAAGAAACTGAAAAAAGTCTTTCTTTTAACAGCCATACATGACCGGGAAATAAACTGCACGCTCTATTCTGGCAATGAATTATGACATGGATGGATTTCCCCAGTTACTACAGCCATAAAGGAATGCATTTGGGGGTAGGAGTGGGTGAATTCTTAATCAGGAAAGCTAAGGCTATTTGCCTGACAGCGGATATGGAACAGTTGCTACTGCTACTACAACCACGACTACTAACTACTCTTCATCTTAGGGCCCACGGGCTGCAGCAAGATGAACACGTGCATGAGTGAGTGAGTAGTAAGAAGACCTTAGATCAACTACAGGGACCTGGCGACAGGTGGCATGTCAAGCACGTGTCATGAAAGAGGTCACACTGACCTTGTTCTGGGTTTCGCGGTGACGTCAGTTTTGACACGGTTACAACACACATTGTGTTACATGAATTATGTCTACCAGGTCCGTATCCCTTCCCTCCAAAAAAAAGAAATCAACTTATAACTCATTCACTCACTCACTCATTCATTCACCCGTCCACTTAATTGCTTATAATACAATGAGTAATAGACTCTCTTGTGTCATCCACACATTATTTTAATTCACTCATTCAGCCACTCACTCATTCGGTCATTCACTGTCTCTTTCTCTCTCTCTGTCACTCACACACAGGAACTCACGCACACACACCACTCACTATCACACAAAACATGCAAGTGACGCAAGGACTTATGAGCTCACAATTGTTCGTGAGCACTTGAAGTTACGGATGTGCAGGCTCTTAAAAGTTGCTTTCTGGGAAACCAAATGGGTGAGCCGCTGGATGTATGAATGAATAAGTGAATGAATGAATGAACGAATGAAAGCAAATGAATGGATGAATGAATGAATGAAAGAATAAATGAATGAATGAACGAAGGAACAAACGAACGAGCAAATGAACGAAAGAACGAATGAATGAATGAAATGTCTGAATGAATGAAAGAGCAATTGAATGAATGAATGAACGAACGAACGAACGAACGAGCAAATGAAAGAATGAATGAAGGAAGGACGGAAGGAAAAAATTAATGAACGAACGAATGAATGAAAAAAGGAATGAATAAACTAACAAATAACTAACGAACAAACCAACAAGCCAATGAATAACTCAATGATATGAATGAATGAATGAATAATTGAGTGGACGAACGAACGAACGAACGGAAGACCGAATGAGCAAACGAACAAATGAATGAATGAATAAATGAATTACGCATAATAGAATGAAAACGTGCGTAAGTAAACGAATGAATACGTGAACGAGTGAACAGATTAAACAGAATTTCAGCCGCCTGACGCAGATCTCATTATTAACTTCAATCGATTCATGCACGTAAATCTGCCCAATTGGCTTTTCTATTTTGTGCCTTCACCGTCATTGGCAGAACCAAAAATAGAAACCCACCTGAAGACAAACACCGGGTTCGGACACGCGCACACAGACAAGAAAGACAAAAATAACAACAAACAACGATAACAACAACTTTTAACTCATAACAACAACTTTTAACTCACAACAAGAGGATTAACTATATATAGTTGTCGAAACCTGCCATTTAGCGGTCTATCTGAAGAAATCACCAGACGTTTTTTATGACATAACTTCTGTCAATGCACGCGTATTCGCCAGCTCCGCAGACTAAAAATTACTCTTATGCAATGTTTTCCTCGCTGTATGCCGGCACCGCAAATGCTCACCTACACGCACATGCATGCAGGCCTATGATTATGGGATCGATGATTTTATGCAGGCCAGAGTTAACACTGTACTAGCATTCTCCTGTGGTCTGTGGAATACAGCGACTGTTGCCACGGTGAAATGTCTTACATGAAATCGCGGATGTTCCATACAGGGCCAAATAAAAGTGAAATATGTATTAAAAATTTATCAAGTTATAACCCAGTAGGTTCTTTTCATGTTTTATTCATTTTCCTTATACTTTTCATTCCCTTTGTCCTAATCCATCCAAACCCATCTCTCTCTCCCACTCTTTGTCTCTCTTCCTCTCTGATTCGCTATATCTGTCTGTCTGTCTCCTTCTTTTCCCTTGGTCGCCCTCTCTCTTTACCTCTCTCAGTTTCCATTTCTCTCTCTTACTCTCCCCCTTTCTCTCTCTCTCCCTCTCACACTTTCAACACTCTCTCATCCTCCCTCACTCTCACCCGCCTACTGTTTCCCCCTCTTCTCTCTCTCTCTCTCTCTGTCTCTCGCTCTCTCTCTCTCTCTCTGTGGTCTTTTTTGCTCGTGGGTAAAATCAATTAATAGTATCACCTTCGAACTTTACTCATTCATGCAGCTAACCTACATGATTACAAGTACCAAAGTAATTACATTTCTGACACAATTAGCAGGACAGACATACCAGAAATTTAGCCTGTCGCAACTACCGTCAGAAAGTCCAGTCAAAGAATGGAGCAATCAGACACGAGACACCTGTTCCCTTGCACTACACACAGGTCAGGGCAATGGCGAAAACAGGTAAATTCAGCTGTTTTTCCTGTATGTTATGAAATTTTTTATTTTTATTTTTTTCTTGCAGAAATCGAGAAATTCTTATAAAGACACGTATAAAAATTGGCAACTTGAGGTAAAATGTAGGCAAAAGTTGGCAAGGGGACTGGTCTCACAGAAACATGTTCATTCACATCCACACACACACGTACACTTACGACCACACACAAGCTAGGTAAATGAATGGTTCGGAATCCAGGTCTGACAGCAGCTCGTGCCAAGTCCAGATAGTGGGGAAATGGCCACGCACCTGCGAGGTGCAATGACGTCACAAAAATGGCTGCCAGATTTTCTTCCTTTCTGTCTTCCCTGAAAATAAATGATATAAACTTTGAAGTTTCATGCCTGATCAGCGGATTGTTCCTAAAAATGATTAATCTCTATCTCTCGTGTCAGTTTATCAAAACACATACTGAAAAACAAAACGTAGTATATTAAAAAACAAAACTTACGTAACTCGATTTTGCCAGCTTTTTGAAAACAACTACAGATGCCAAAAAGCTGTGATAACAACCAAAAAAAAAAAAAAACCCTCAAAAACAACTGCAGCTGATTCTTTCATCCATTTGAACACATTCGCAAGTAAAGTAAAAAAAACAAAAATCAGACATAAACTATGATCCAGGTCAACAAGTGTGCGCGGTCCTGTGCATCTTCATTGCTCTAGCTCAGGAGACAAAACTGTCTGCCCTCACACATACAGACACACAAATCGCCTGTCTGAGCCTACTCATATTCACTAGATGTGGTCGAATTGCTTTCCATGACTGACTGTTTTTTAAATGTAACTGTTAATTTACAAGAGAATTGGTGCATTTGATTTATGGCACTTTGCCGAGGTCACTGCGAGGTCAAGTTCACTCGGGTTGTGTTTTGAAACGCTGATTCAGTGGCTAGAAATAAATGTCAACATTTTAACGAAACAAACTTGGGGG
The DNA here is from genome assembly GCA_963931925.1 of Onchidella celtica. NCBI lineage: Eukaryota > Metazoa > Mollusca > Gastropoda > Systellommatophora > Onchidiidae > Onchidella > Onchidella celtica. Next base: position 65,120,552 of record OZ007568.1, on the reverse strand, counting down.
GGGGGGGGGCGACAGGCAAGTCTGTATTGATTACAAAGCTGAATCGCATAATATTAACTAAGTGCAGTTAGGACATAACTCTCAACCCTGCTGACAGACTGCGACCCACTAGGTAATGGTAATTAGAAAACAGAGTTCCTATATCGGTAATTATGTCAACGTAAATAAACAAGACACTTGTACTGTGTCCTTGCACAGAAGGGGGCCAAATTGCTATGCCCGGTTGGCCTACTGTTCATGACATTGACAGCTGAGATAACAACTTTAATCTCTGTATCCAAAGAGGATAGTTTGTCTATTCAAGACGCTGACGTTAAACATTATTCTTACCACACAGGTTATTTTGAACCTCCCATAATAATGAACCTAACTAAGGGATTTCAGTGGCTGAATTCAGTCACTTGTTTACAACCCTGATCTAATTAATACTCGTGAATTAACGACTGCACGCCAAAAATAGTGTCTTCAAAACAAAACAAAACAAAAAATGTTTAAATTGACAAAACAGCTACGAAATCTGTTTTACATTTAAATGGTATCTTAAAAGTGAAATCTGAATGAAAAACGTAAAATAGAAGGAAAAAAAAACGTAAAATAGAAGGAAAAAAAAACGTGAGGCAAAGTGAAAATGGTGGGGGAGAGGAGGAAAATGAAAACGTGAGAAGGTGAAAGAGGTAATGTTTATTGTAATGACATCGTCCCTTCCTAAGCTTAAGGAACATGGGGAAAAAAATGGGAGCGGGGTGAAAGACTGATTTAGGGCATGGGGCGTTTTCATTTATATCTTTCCCCACCATCTTCACTTTGCCTCATGTCTTTTGTATTTTACAAATTTCATTCAAATTTCACTTTTAGGAACCATTTAAATGTGAATCAGTGGGGGGTGGGATGGACGAGGAGGGAGGACAGGCTCTTCGACTTTAAGTAAATTAAATGGTAAATAAAACAGACATTCATTTCTCTTCCAGACAGATTAATGTAGCAGCAACAACAACAATAATAAAAGCATAACTGTCCAAACCCAGACAAAAGGCGCTGGCAAGTGAACGTTGAACAAATAATCTTGAGTACAGGAAAATAGAGCGTTGACGGATGTAACGAGATGCGGTGTACAATTATAACCTTATAATGTTGGGGTTTCTCAAGGACATTGGAGACAGACCTGGGGAAAGGGTATAGGTGTGATGGTGAATCTGCTGGTTGTTTCTTATGATGTTGGTGGTAATCAGTTTTGCAAAAAGTTAGTTCTAGAATTAATATCCAACAGCGATGGCCCAGCAGCAGCAGAACCTCTTATTATGCTGATCAGCTAATAAAAAAAGGAGAGTATTATTTGATACCCATGCACAAAAATCTCAATGGAGATGGCAGAAAATGTATTTTATTATTATTCACTTTTATTAAGGAAATTATAATCAGTGCGGTTACATTCTCATCTGTATTATGGTGCTGAAAAACGGAAAAGGGAGGCGGGGAAAGCTGTATTCTCAGACAAAAATAAAGATAGTGAGCCAAAGGCGTGACACCAGTTTTATTGTTGCAGAGTTATGAAAAGCAACTGAAACGAACTTTCAGAATAGTGTCAAAAACAATAGTTCGAAAAGAAGACTTCACAAGTTTGCCAGAGATTCGACATAAAATAAAGATGGTGCTTATTTTTTTTTTAAACCCTCACATCTAACTTTAACATTCCTCTGCTCGAGGGTACCTGGCAATAATTTCTGGCAACACAACACGATGATCACTTCCGTCAAAATGGCGTAGTAGATGCTTATCCAAAACTTTTCATACTGTATTGGAAAAGGCATTTTGCTGAAGGTAGCATTTGTATAATTTGGGAAAATTGTTTGCTGAATATCATGCCAGGTTCAAATTATCTATTTGATACGTATATTATGTTATTCGACGTGCATTAAATTGAAAGAAGGTGTGGAGGAATGTTGATCTGGGTCAGTTCGTGGGTATGCACTAGACTAGATCTATGCAGTAAACTAAAAAAAAACCCTTTGCTTAAATTGCTTAAAGTCTGAGCTTTTGCAAATACTTCAGAGACAATGAGAACGTTCTCTTTATTATGGAGCAGTGTCAGACAATGTCCTCTATTGTTTTCTCCTGATGAAGGCTCTTCCTTCTGACTATTGTGTCTGTCAGAATGAGAATCACTGACTGAAGAGCAGTTTTTCTCAAGCCAAGGTGGGGTGCATGCACGCGCTTAGTGGGGTGTGGTAATATTTCGCTTGAACATGGGACTTTAGAAATGAGTTTAGGGATTTTTCTTACAAGTCTTAATCTCATACTAGACTCTAGATATCTAGTCATGACATCACATAGTGTAGCCTATTTGAATTTTCGGCGCTTTTTCGGTTGTTCCCACCCCAACTTACCTAGGCTATGTTAGTAGATTGTCATATTGATATGTAACGACGTGAGGGTCTAGTCAGTTTGTATCATCGAGGCCGTAGGCCGATGTTTGTCTGGGCAGTAGTCAGATTGACATATCAGGGAAAGCCGCCAGGGTAGCTATGTATTGTTTTCACTCGGACTATGGAACGCATTCGGAAGTCCTTCCGTTAACTAAGGAGGGATGGGAACAACCGAAAAAGCGCCAAATTTTCTAGATAGGCCTACTGACACTGTTGTTTTTTTTTATAGTTTTAAGTCCACATAGCCTACTAAATATTTAGGCCTGGATCTAAATATATGTTTTTAACCTGTTTGTATTTTTATACTGCATACTAACTTTGTCCGATCATGATGGGGTAGGCTATGCTTTAAAAAAAAAAAATTAAATGTGGGGCATGGGAAAAAAAGGTTGAGAAACTGCAGTACTGGCAGTAGAGTTTGTATAAATAATATTGTGACTGATCGCTCTGGTCCAGACCCAGGCTAGATTCTATATCTAGAGATCTAAATCTAAATCTACATCTCTTTGAACTTATGTCACTGCTGATTATAAAATTCGGGGGTTTTCTTGTACATGTATGCTATCCGCAAATTAAAGAGAAGTCAATCCCTCTTAGTTGAATTTTGTTCTTGCTTATCAAGTTAAATTATTTGATTTGCCACCACCAACGGTTAGGCCATGTGGGTGTAGAATCTAGGCCTGATGTACAAATTGTGGACATCACATTATATTCTGGCATTGACAATTCATTATGATTTTGTTGTTTTTTTTTCCAACAGGGTACACATAACTGGTTAGCAGTGAAACTCAAGAATCCTTTGTGGTTACAGGATAACTCTACATGCATATGAAATAAATTGTTTAATCTGTGTAGCATTTTCATAGAGACCTTCTGGAGAGGTGTGTTTGATCTAGTAATTGATAGGGTGGGTTTCTAAGAGTTACTATTTATGACAATGTAGCTCAGTATTGACCTAATTCGTGTAAATTTTTCATGAGGCAAAATGAGCCCCCTCAATAACTTGAATATATGTGATACACTGAAAAACATTCTGTGAGATTCCACTAACAAACTCTATATCAGTGACATTTTGTTGCTGTAATAGTGGAGGAAATTGTGTGTGGTAGAGTGCCAGAGCAGCAAGAAAGACTGGTAGATGAGACGGTGACAGAGGAGGGTAGACGATTCTTAACAGACAGTCATGGATGCATCAAAGAAATTTGCATCCAAGGACAAGGAGCTGGAATACTGGAGAGACCTAGCCCAAAAATTTAAAGCAGAGTAAGCTGCACAAATATTTTAGATAAGATACAGCATAGAATCACTTTATTATCCCATTAGGGATATTCTCTTTCACAGATTTTTTTGGCATGTCCATGGTACTGGTAGATATATCTTACTAAATATATATATCACAATTTGATAAACTCAATAACAGGCACACATAAAGTGACATCATAAGGAACCTAAGTGAAATAAGTAAGTGAAATAAGGTAGTTGGAGATGAGGATGAAACATCATGTTTATTTATGCTGTATAATTTCTTGTAGAGATACTGATTAATTTTTATAATGTATATTTATGTAATTGATAAATATTACCTGAATGGTACAGATTGATTATCTGTATCAGCATATGCTCCCTAGTTTCACTTTGTGATCGTCGAAGAAGAAAAATAATCTTGGAATTGGAATAGGATTGTTGTAAGAATGCAGACAAAGATACTTTAATGTCTAGAGGGGACTTGTTGATTCATAGGATAGCTTACGGATAAAAGTTATATCTTGTCTTAAAAGAAGACGGGTAGTCAATTGTTGCACATTTATGTGTTTGTATCTAGGCTTGAGGAAACTAAAGAGGAGTTGGAAGAATTTCAGATCAGCAGTAGAGAGCTGGAGCAAGAGTTGGAAACACAGCTCAAACATGAAGAGAAGAAAAACAAAGAGCTCTCCCAGGCCAATGAGAGATTGAATAATGAATGTGATTCACTCAGGGTAAGTGATGTTTGAGAAAAACAGAGAGAAGAAAGACAGACAAGAACATACACCAAAAAAAAATCAGCCATATCATGTTTGTCATTTATCTGAACTGTCTTGATAGAGAAAAAATTCATAACATTTACATGAAGTGATAGTTTTATGTTTGCATTGTGTCTGTAGTGTGAAGTTAAATGTGTATAATTTAGTAGTTGCACCTCATAAATCAAGTTTGGCTCTATAATGGTGTAAAATTTAACTGTCAGAATCAGGCAGGAGATGGAGAAATGAAAAACAGAAAAAGTTGTGTGTTGGGGGTGGGGAGAGAGAAGTACTAGGGTTTGGGAATGTAGAGATGATGCAGGATCAGAAAGGATGTTTGAAGAAAGGTGAACACGTAAAACATCAGTGAACAGTATCAGTTGTTCATGTTTATTTTGGATGAGATAAACGTCATGTCATATATAATGTGTTTAGGAGATTTATTGTGTGTAGTTATTTATTGGATTTGAATCAGCATTTTCTAAATTCTTGAGCATTTATGGAAGTGTGTCAGTGGCAGAAAAGATTATCATGTATTATTAAGAAAGTAAGGCCTCCAGTGAAAGGTTTTTTAACTGCTGAACCTTGGAATTTCACAATAATATATCATATCATTATGCATAAAAAGAAGTGAAAGTGTGCGTGAGCATATTATAAAAGGTCTTGAAGTGCGCTATGTTTTTAATATTTTCATTGATTTTGAGCCACAACCGAGTTGAACAGAAACTGTAGAAGAAACCATTCTGACATTTTGAGCCTTAAAATAAAGAGACACATGTTCTTCAAGTAGAATTAAATAGTGTGACCGGAACTTTCATTCTGCACCTCAATTTACACATTGGTGATCAAAATCCAACTTCAAAAATCACATCTGTGTATTTCCCAAGTAAGTGGGTCAACTAGTTTTATTAATGAAGATAAGCTACCTTGCAAAAACAACTCTGTCAGCATAAAAAAATGTGTTTTGTGTATGCTCAAACTCTTAATAGGCAATACCTGGCATGGATTCAGAATGTACAAAAAAAATGAATCATTTTGATATTCACCCCGTCATGTCTCAACACTCTGCATTTTTGTATGGATTTATTTCCCCAGGATAAATTGCAGAAACTACAGTCTGACAGTCACAACAGAATCACAGAGTTAGAAGACAATTTTGCAAAAGTGGAAGCTCACAAAAATGAACTACAGAAATATATACGAGAACTGGAACAGGATAATGATGATTTAGAAAGAGCCAAGAGGTTTGTCTGGTTTGTTTGGACACTGAAAACAGCAGCATTTAATATGGTCGTAATAATATTACTTTAGTCAACACATTAGTGAGTAAATCCTAAATCAAAGAGATGATGATGTTGAGGGGAGGGAGAAATGTATGGTATAGCACAAACATTTATATGATGCTGTCTGTTGATTGTTATGCTGTAACTGGGGTATTTGAAACAAATATTCTAATTGAGGATCTAGTTCAATTTTGTCAATCTATTTACCATCATTGGGGAGAAATGAAAGTGGGGAAATGGAAGAATTTGAAGGTCCAGAATTTTTGTTTGGCAGTCTGTTTTTGATTGGATCCAATTTGGCAATTCTGGGAATACTTGTATCTGTTTCTGAAAATGTGTATGTATCTTTGATTTGTTTGTTTTTTTTGGAGGTTATGTAATCAAAAGAAGAAAAAAAACTTCCGAAGAATTGAGATTAGTAGAGAAAATTACATGTTTGATTAAATATTTTACAAATCCTCTTCAGAGCAACCATAGTGTCATTAGAGGATTTTGAACAGAGACTAAACTTGGTAAGTCCAGGCTTTTTTTTTTTTTTTTTTTAGCAACTTATACATAGACGGGACAGAAAAATGTTCTGTATCACTGTCGTCTATGAAAAGACAAACACTTGCAAGAACAAGCACCATGATCACCCTTTTCTTGTCACCATGTACTATAGGGTTAAATTCCACCAAGTCTTACTAATTGATGACATCTGTTCCATGGTAAAATCTTCCTTTTCTTTAATTCTTTTGTAGGGTGAAATCTACTTTCACTTTTCAGTTGATTGTTAGGAGTAAGTCAAAATGTATAATGATAATTTATGTATCATCACTCATCCACGAAATGGCAAAAAATGCTTTTTGTTTTATTTTAGGCCATAGAAAGGAATGCATTCCTGGAAAGTGAACTAGATGAGAAAGGAGCTTTACTGGACACAGTGCAGAGACTTAAAGATGAAGCAAGAGGTAAACAGTGATAGAGTTTTTTAATTCGGGGGTGGAGGTCTATGGTTAATTGCAGCCAAATCTGTACCATTTGGACTGGATAACACATGGTCTTCTTGTGGCTAAATACAATCATTATGATAGGATTTGGAGGAGGGTGAAAATAAAGAAAATATGGACACTTTTCTGGGGTATGAAATTTTGTGTTTTTAATGTGTACAAGAAGTGAGGATATTTACTTAGAAAATAGGTTTCTTTTGATGTGTTATTTTCTGGTGTATGCAGTTATTTGTTTTTAATTTTTACTAGAAGTAAGAACCATTTGCCTGCGAAATAGGAGTCGTGTTATGTACTTTTTATAAGCTAAAATATACAGAAAAGTGGTATACACAGCAAAACCATTGAATGACTGGGCCAGTTTGTCTGTGCCAAACTCTGATAGTAGTGATAGTATGATGGAGCCTTAAGTACCAGTATCAGATCTTCAAGGATATAGTTATAGCATCAATGAATCTGCAGTGTGAATGAAATGAAAGGATGTATAATAATTCCGTGTTTTTCAGACCTTAAGTCAGAAATTGGTGTGCGGAAACATCAAGAAATATCTTTGAAAACCAGTGGGGACAGTTTACCTGGTGTTGCAGCATTACCCATGCAGGACAGTGGCTATGCAGCCCAGGGCAACACCCCCACAACACCAACCACACCCATGGGGAGAGGTAGGCAACACCAACACCATACTAGTGGTGAGATTCACAGTAGATGATCTTCTGATCTGAGACCATTTTAGTTTGGTTCTCATTTCATTTTCCATGATCTGACAAAGCTTCTGTTTGTGGAATCTGCCATTTTCATTTCAGCACCAAGCTGGTGCTTCTGAAGCATGAAGACGGTCAGGAAGTGCTGGACAGATAAATCATTTTTATCATTTTATTGTGTTACTACTACTTTAGTTTGGCTGGCTTTTGTTTTACTGATGAATATAGGATTACAGAGATACTGTCTCACCCTTTTATCTTGGCTAATAATTTACCACCATGAGATTGTAGAGGATGTTTTCTGTAGATATCATAGCTGAGCTGTGAAAGGAACTTTGCACAAAGCTGATTTGCTATTGCTTGTGTTGACAGTCTGTGGAAGTTTTCATATCCATCCAAGGCAATGGCATTAAGTAGTTTGACACCTTGTATCTGGTTTCCTGCATTGTGCATTTTACTTAGAAAACAAAATGTAGGAATATATCACAATTGAAGCCGGCTCACATTGCGCAAGAAAAGTTTACTCAAATTTCACAGTAACATGACAGCATGGAACTAAACCTGTGTACAGTTAATATCAAATTGGGTTACATTTTAATGCTGTCCTGTAAAAGTATCACTCTGTGGAGCATGTGTTTCTTCAGCTAAGTTGTGGAAGTGCAACAAGCTCATGTGAGCTCAATTGTTCCATAATATTTTGTGGGCGTAAGAAAATAATTTTTTGACTATATCAAACCGCTTGTGAGATGTCATGTATCTTAATATAGTTTTCTTGCTATGACATGCTCTAGAGGCCCCCCTAGCAGTAAGTTTAGTGTGTTCTGTTCTAAGACATCTGCTATGTTTGAAGATACATACATTTATCTATTTTTCATCTTCGCTCAGCTCCCTTGACGCCAGCAGTAAACAACGGCACAAGTGGCACACCTTTGACACCATCAGCAAGAATTTCAGCCCTAAATATTGTGGGAGACTTGCTGAGGAAAGTAGGAGTAAGTACAAATCTGTGCTGGGTTGAGGTCAGCTTGAGAGCTCCTTCCTGACTGTGTTGACTCCAGTTACTCAGATCTAAACTATTGTGATGTCCTCTTGGCCAGTGCTGGCATTTGTGTGTATTCAGCTCCAAACTTAACTGATCCATGTTACTGCTCTCTAATGTTTATCTGCACTGGATATTATAAAGCACAATTCTACGGCTTCTTTTCTTTGTGTAGATATATGTTTATTAAGTACACATTTGTATAAGAAGTTGCCAGAAAAATATATTTGGTTTTTAACTCTTTAGTGGCCAGACAAAGAAGACTTCTCAAGATTTCTGGAAACATGCAAAGCCGAGTTCGAGAGGGTCAGATAATTGCAAAGATATAGATATTTATCAGGAGAAAATTACTGACATAAGTTCGAACGTGTTTCATAAGTAGACACTGCGCACCAGGTGATGTGGTTCAAACTAAAATACAGGACATTAGAGGACACAAGACACCCACACTATCCCCACAAGTTTAGCTGAAGCATGTGAAGTTCAAAATTGAATTGTGGTAAAAGGCAACAGATGAAGCCAGAATTGAACAATCCTGGTAAAATTTTGATTTTCTCAGAGTGGGGTTTTGAGATTGTTTTGGCATTATTACTGGCCCTGGTGGCATGGGTCTCAATTGATGTCAGTGTTGGTAATTTGGTCATTTTTTGTATTTGTATGGTCTAACTTTTCATGAGAAGTCTCCTGGCAGAACCATCTGCCTAATATCATTCACATCAACTTTTGTTTTCTGCCGACCCAACCAAAGGGATTTTAATACATGAAGGTGCTAGCTAAGATACGATATAAACAAACGTGGTTTGTGGGTAGCTACATTTGTGTGATGCCTAGAGAATTTAATTTATTCTGCTTTTAGGATAAAACTAAAGGTATACACTGTAATTCTATACTTCAACTGTGTTGACATCGCGACCTTTGTTCTCGTTTGTTCCAGCTCCACTTTTTGCACAACTGAGAAATTCAACACTGAACTTCAGTGGCTTTCATACTATTGCTGTTAGGGGAATGTGATATTTTACACAGTTAGCTATAGATGAGAAATGAACACAACGCAGGGCATTTCTTCTATTCAGTTTTGTAAATACACTACTGTCCACTAACAACAGCCGTTATATAAGGAGTTAGAATAAATCGGAACTGTGAAACAGCCTGATAAGTGCCACAACGCATATTAAATAAGTGTCACAGTGTGCATTTGTTAAACCTGTTCTACATACTAAAAGATCTCCAGTTTTTCAGAAAGTGGAGATAGAACGAACATGAACTTAGGTCGCGATATATAGAGTAGGCATCAGTATTAGCTGGAGGGTAGATGTGTACAAAATTGTGTTAGTGGCAATAATTTGATTTAGTTTGGCAAGTGTTTACATGACTGTTTGTTGTTCAGTTCACAGGGAGATTTCAACGTAACTCTTCTGAAATAAAACCTGATAATACTCCACCACAAAAAGTTGTGGAAAGTTCGGTATAGTTGTCACATTCAAGTAATGCGCTACTCACCATAGATCTGTCTGCTGTGATTTAGGCTCATGCTACTAAAATTCTCCTTTTTGTATGGGTTGCTGGGAACCTGTGGTTATGAAAACTGAAAACAGGAAAACATAACTCAGTATTAAGAAATATCTGTGGTGGTAATTATCTCCCCTTAATACTGCTAAACAGATGTAATATAAATGCACCGTAAAGGGATGAAGTGCTGGAGAGATATGTGGGTCAAACTGATGTTAGCATTTGTGTTTGTGCCATTGTAAACCTTACTGAGTTTCGGTATCCTTTGCAATGTCTGAATTTTGCCATGTTATGAAAAAACATATTTGCAGAACTGCGAACCTTCCCGAATTTTTCAGGAAACTCCCGATTTCAAACTTCTCTCCCGAAGTTATGCAATTTTTCCCCAAAAGCGGGATCCATAGACTATAATATGCCAAAAAAAAAAAAAAAAAGAAATTTTACAGATGACGTGAAATCATTTGCTCTCTATTGTATTCTTTGGACACTTATTTCTATTTTGTGATGACCAAAAAAATTAGCCACTCTAAATTATAACCAAGTTAGAAAGCTACGGTGCACCTCATTCGACAGTATGATGATGAATTGGGAATTTGGCCTAGATTGGCGTGTGCGATCTTTCTCTGTTGCATGAGAAATTCAATTCCCACTCAAACAACACTATCTTTTTTTCAGACCTACTTTGTGTGCTATGTACATGCAGTGGCTATTTTTATCCAAGACATCCTTATGAGTTGTATGGGGGAAACCTGCACACCACTCTACAAATGACAAATGGTCACAGCATTGTCTTTTTTCAGACATAATGTGTGTAATGTACATACGGTGGCTAGCAGACTAATTTTGTTTAAGTCATCTTGATAGGGCTGTATGTGGGAGATCTGCACACAGTTCTGCAGATGACAAGCACAGCATTGTCTTTTTTCAGACGTACTGTGTGTAATACACATGCAAAGGCCACCAGACTTATTTTGTTCAAGCCATCTTTGTAGAATTGTATGTGGGAGACCTGCACACAGCTCTACAAATGACAGACACAGCAGTCTTACTTTGTTGTTCAACAACAGCACTTTCTTTATTGATCTCTTTTATTGAGAGTGCGTTAAAAAAATAACTACAAGAATGCTGAACACAAATTGAAACTCTCCTTGGACCTGTAGAAAATCTGAATATGTCAAATCGAGCCATGCAAAAGCATGGGCTTTCAGTGTGTGCAGCTGGTTGTCATCGGTTTTTCAGGACTTTTGGTGTTGAAAAAGCTCTTCCCCCAGCATCTTTCACAATATGTAATACTGAAGCTATTTTAAAATAGCGGCACTGAAAATATTGACCTCTTTGGAGAGGGGTTGGGAAAAAATGTTTTGTTTTGTTTTCTTTGAACCCTGACCTGGGATGGAATCTGGCAACTGGGCTTCAGGAGGTGACAAGTTTGGTCAGATCACATGAAGGCACAATTTTCTACAGATGCAGCCATCTGTAACAAAGCTCACCCATAATTCAGTAGAGTGATTTTTTTTTTTGACTGGTTAGTTATTTAAATGATTTCTTAAAAGTTAATAGTGTCAATTTTTTAATCCTAAATATCACATTGACTGACCCACACTATATTGAGACATGGAACTTTCTAATATTTTGGGATAAATAGTTCAGAGAGATAAAGAGTAGAAAGCAATATTTGTCTTTGAATCCCAAAGTATTGGGGTCACTTTTATATGGGGATGTTTGGAATTTTTTGATACATTGATGTAATTGGTTTAAAGGATTAAAGAGAGGAAAAATTTGAGTTTAGACAAGAAAAGTCAAGTTTGACCAGTTTGTCAGAAGTGACAGGTTCCTTGTAATCTGAGAATCTCCTCCTTGACATGCATGTGAGCATGAATACTTTCTTGCACTGTCACAGCCTGAGTCAGCATGGACTCACAAGTCTGACATGGGAATGGTCAACAGCTTTACAGTCTCCTGTAGTATATAGGCATTCACTGCTGCATGTCATGTCGTGTGAATCAGAGGACATCAGAATGTGTCACACAGTGTGATTGTATCATATTCTGGAGAGATGATGTTTATCTCTTGGTATCTTGCATAACCAGTACTAAACTAGGGAGAGTGGAATATCTAGTATGTCTTTGTTATACTTTGCCATGTGGACAATGGTATATCCAATATAGCATTGCTGATGTGTTACTTGACAATGTTTTGACATCTCATATAGCCAGTAAAACATCCTTTGCTATTCATGGGATATGTGATTTGACACTGGTGTGGGCCTGGGAAAATGGTGTTCTGAGGGTATTGAAATTACCAAATTTTAATTCTCATTTTTTAAAAAAGTTTTGAAGGATGACCATGAAAATGATGAACTCGTAAACGTGAGAGAAGAGAAGGAATATTATGAAGATATGAGTGAAGAACAGTATGATGATGTAGACTGGAGGAGGAGTATTGGGGGGGGGGGGGGGAGACACCAACAAAGCATACCAAAAAGGAGATGGGGAAGATGTGTCTGCATTAAAATAAAAGAGTGTTGCCATTTTGTCCTACACTTGCCATGATCAGCACTGGGTAATCAGCCAGTGCCAGATTTCAGCCCCCTATAATTCCACAACACTAATGTCATTGGAACTGAAATATCATGAATCTTTCCTTTTGATAGAGTTGCATCATACAAACCAGAATCACATTGTGTAATTGACACTCTTCAAATCATTATTTCCAAATTTGGTCCAGATTTGGCGTCAGTAAACTTTGATAGGATTAAAAATGGCAGCATGGTGGATTGCAGCTCAGTGGATGGAAAGATTTGTGAATGAACAGAGAGAATGCTGCAGACATTCAGTATCTTGAAAATGTTTACATCACTGAGTACAGTGACAATGTATCCAGCATATATGCATGTTGTTCTTGCTTACAATCTCAACTCTACTCAGTGCCGTGCATGTACAGCTTTAAATTAGCAGTGCATAAATCACAGCTTGAGAACTGTATTTTCCCTTCGCCTAAATTTAAAAAAAAAAATATATTCTGAGCTTGCATGTACTTTTACAGGTAATGGAAAAATTGAATATATATAAACAAAGCAAGTCCTAAATCAGTAATCTATTGAAATATAACACTAAACTGTTTAATACAATTGTAAGGATGAATATATTATTGAGTGTTCATTGGCTGCGGAAACTTGCAAAACTTAACTCTCTAATGCCCAGACACAAACTGCCTTATATTTCTGTAACAAGCAAAGCCACTTTGAGGAAGTCAAATAACTGCAGAAATATCAGTGTTAATGAAGAAAATGGTTTTACTGATAAATTAGATAATCTAGTAAAACAAAAAGGCAAAAGCAAATAAAAAATTGTTGGATACTAAGTTATGTTATGTGTTACAAATATGGCACACAGGGAGCTAGAGGGTTAAAGCCATTTCTTTTTGTATTACATGTGAATGCTTTATTAACATCTGTAAAATGTTTATGGCTTCGGTCTCAAACATTGGCTGCTGAAACTCTTGCATTAGCCAATAAGCATTGTAGCATCAGTTTTTGTTTTGGGTGGGTAGACAGCAAAATTCTAAAAGGTGCTGAATGTCCTGGAAATCTGACGAAAAATAATTTATTGTGCTTTGTTCTTTGTGATTTGTTGTTTGTCTACATAGGAATTTTTACTGTTTTTTCCTGTCTTACATGGAGTTTGGAAGTCTTTAACAATTTCTTTTCCTGTGCTCTTTATTTCTCCTTAAGGCTCTGGAATCCAAACTGGCAACCTGCAGAAATTATGTCAAAGATGAGCCCAGGAGTAAATCTGGCACAAGTCCACTAAATTCACCGAGGTAAGTAAACTTTTGTTTCCATGTGATTCATGGTGGAATATGTCAGGCTGGTGTTTGTTACATTAGCAAATCATTTGGCTTGTTTTCATCTGTCTGTTTTTTTAAGTCCAAGCAGGGACTTTCACACTTCGGCCAAATAAACTTGGTATCTCATTGTGTTTGTATGTCCGTATTTGATCAGTGTTAATCAACACTGGAATGAAGAAACAATGCAATGTAATGTCAGTTAAAATAAGTTTAAATAAAAGATTCCTTATAAACCTGAGGTAACTTTTGAGGGTGATCTTTTTAAGGAGATGGTGAAACTGAAGCCATCATGAATCTTGCAAAGGCCTACATAAGTACCAAACAAGAAGAAACCACTACAGTGTCACCTGGTAGTTTGACAGAATCTACGTACTGTTTTTATACTTGGAGTGACCATACCGTTTCTGTGTGTGTATTTGAGCGGAAGTGTTTAGATGGCCCTATATTACAAGGGGACAAGGTGGTCTAGAGGCAAGGTGCTCGCCTCTCATGCCAAGAGTCCCGGGTTCTAAACCCGGCCGGTGCAGGCATGTTGGAAGTTTGGGATTTTTCTCATATTTTCATGTCCCTGATCCTATTGAGGGGTAGGATCGAGTACCTAGTCTTCTCGGATAAGGACGAAAAAATTCGGAGGGCCCGTGTGCACGTTGCGCACGTTAAAGATACCTTGGCAGTTGGAAATCGTAAAGAGCAGGCCGAACAGGCCGCTGCCCGGGCAAAATTAAATAAAATTCATCCCTACCACCCACTCCCCCTCATCCCCCCACCACAAAAAAAAAAAAAAAAAAACGCCGACCGGCGCTGCACTGTGGCGACGACGTGCCTGCTCCAGTTGTAACTGGGGTGCAATGGCACAAAGGCAAAATTTCCCAAATGGGATTAAAGAGTTATACAAATACAAAAATACAAAATTAGTCTCTTTGGCCAGAGCGAACTTGAACGAAGGGAGGAAAAAGACAAGAAAGATATTCATGTTTGTATTCTTGAGCTCAATAACTCCGATGAGAGAACAGTCACATGTGTTCATTCTGCGACCTGAGTTCTTGTTTGTTCCAACTCCACATTTTGCACAGTTGAGAAAGTTGACATCAGTTTGCAGCTTTAGTATTAGAAAAAATCAGAGCTGTGATTTACACTGGTGAAATAGCTTGATAAGTGCTACAATGCGTGCATTTGTCACACCTCTTCTACATACTAAAAGATCTCCAGTTTTAGTTTTTCAGAAAATGCGGATAGAACAAACAAGAACTAAATTCGCGATTAGCTGTCATATTTCCATGCCACTGGGAATTTACAGTTAGTCAGAACTTGAAAGCGGTGAAGGCTGACAGCTGTTACAGAGAGCATATTTTTTGTTACAAATGTTCAGTTTGCAGAGTGTGAACAAGTCGTGTGGGCAGCCATTCATTTATTGCTGTTTTCCTTTTTCTAATTAAGGTGACATTCAAGAGAGGTAGAGTTGTTCTGTTTGTTTCTTCTACTCACAGCATTTTGTTTCTTTGTCTGTCTACCTGTCTGTCTGTCTGTGTGCATTTGTGACCTCATGTAAATTTGAATGCCATCCATGTACTTCTTCCAGGTCTGAACTAATGTGTAGCACGGGGAGTAGGACTAAAAGGTGTCTTACTGTAAATGCATGAACTTGTACACAGTCTCCACTATTCGGAAGGTTTACAGTACTCATTTTCTAGTTCCATCTGTCCTTCTGTTGTTATGTGTGCATATTTTTCTGATGGTCATGGCATTTTGTCAGACACATGCATGATCTGTGTTGTTGTGTGTTGGATCTTGTATATACGGTAGCACTGTTTGTCAGGGCTGCCAGCTCTTTGGACTGTCACGCTTTCTTGGGTCATTTTTCCCTTGATATTTATTTAAAAGTATTGTAATTTTGCAGATTTTCATTGCTTTTCCAATTTTTAAAAAAATTTTTGCCTTGGGGATGAGAAAAGAAAAATGAAGCTTTTTAAAAAAAATTATTTTTTAATTACATGTATTTGGAAAGGAAAATCTGATACATTAAAGTAAACACAGAGCACAATATGGACAAAGATGAAGTAATTTTAAGACTAAATTTGCTATTTTTATGAAGCATTATGGTATCATGAGTCTTCTGGGTATCTTTATGCTGGTGAATGTTGTTCTGGTTCACTGCAGCTGTTACACACAACAATTACGTGTCTGGGTAGTTCCCGTTCTGGATTTTCCAGCTTATTACTGAAAGGCCACCCACCTCCCTGGTTTGATTTGTTTGTGTGGAGAATCACCTAGGTAGAGAAAAACCATGGAGCTAAATGGAGTACAAAGTTGAAAATATTCAGTTATGGAAATAAATAAGTATATCAGCCCCTGTGGATGTAAAATAAATATACTTTGTACAGCTATCCTCATCAGAAATTGGCATCTGCATATTCTTATCTTAAATTCATGTAACAATAAGCAGAGATTATCTCCTTAACTGAAAATTGTAGTACAATGGTGTAGATTTTGTTAGCTTGTCTTAAATGTGTCCGAACTAAAGATAATACGTCCTACCAGAGAAAATTATTAAAAGGAGTCCGTATTGGTTTCAGCCTTGTCAAATGTAGATCCATTATAAGCCTGCAGTCTGCACAGTTTTTACCCTTAAATAGATATCAGCATGTTAGAATGTTGATGATCTATTATTGCAGTTGTAGCTCAGAATTCCAAGAATTGAGTCCTATGTTTATCACTGGACCACTGGGTGAAAGTTGGTGAAACAAATTTGGAAACTGAGGAACTGTTGCTGGAACCAATTATATTTTGTTCATTATAGGAGAGCACAAAAACATTTTACTTGGAAAAAAAAAAAATTTGTAAAATTTTTATCCTTGATTGTGAGGACCTTTGTTAATTAAAACATCATGGCTCAAGGTAGACATTTTCCACATTCTCAGTATCTGACATTGTTTTGTCTTTGGCAGCAAGTGTCACAGTGATGTTTTCTTAGACCATCTTTATTTTTTCTTAGCTTTACTATTGGTGTTATTTTTATTGTTATTATTATTATTATTATTATTATTATTTGTTGATCAAAGTTGTCTCGAGAATGCATCAGTCTGTGCATGCTGAATGTGAAAAGTTGTCAGTGTAATCATCGTGTGTAGTGGACATTGCACCCAAGATAGAAAATAAATGTATTTCTTGTCTTGCTGACACCATACTTGTGAAAGTTGTCTCTTCTTTTCTCTATTAACATGCATCGATTATCTCCATCTAAACAGAGCACCATTGATGTCACACATCACAAATCATATATACCAAAAACTTCAAATAGTTGATATTTCAGTGCCCTATTCATTTGACGTGCTGGACACTTAGAAATTGAATGTAAACAGAAGAGATGATGTTGTATTAGGATGGGCTTAGCTATGACCATTGGTGGATTCTTTCCATACACCAGAGAACTATGTAGAGTATAGGAAAAGTCTTTATACAGTGGAAAGTTCTTCTGGTACACTTATCGGAATATGAATGCAATTTGTAAAGTTGAAAAAAGAGGTTATTCGTTCAACATTTTATTAGTATCTTTTATCTTACAATCGTGAAGTTTCTGTGCATCCACCCATCATTAAGGATGAAATCTAGATTTGCCAAAATTATTCAATAGACACCATAGTTTTACTTATTTTCTGTCTTATTACCAGTGTCTGGTCATTAATAGAATCAACTTTCAAACTACAGGTGATTTATCCAGTTGACAATTGACTTTCAGTGTAGGTTACCTATATGTTGAATTCTGGATTTTCTTCTAGTGCTACTATGATGAAACTTAGTCCAGTTAATTGGATATCACAGGTCATTTCATCTTCTTTTGAAGCAGCTCATTGTTATCTGCAGAGTACAGGAAATTAAAAATAATTCTTTTTTTTTCTAAAAAGTTCTATTTTATTAATTTTCTCTCAGTTGCATTTACATAGTGTCTTTACATTCTGTATGGCTGACGTAATCAGCATCTAAACTGTGCTGAGACTTGACACATGTTCAAATAATGAACTGTTGTGTAGTGTTTAAGTTGTTGTTGTATCTTAGATGATATTTATCTACTTATCTGGGAAATGTATCAGTCATGAATGAGCTGACAGTATGAAAGAAGGAAGCTTAAAGTTTTGACAATAACAATATTGATGGCTAGCTTGGAGTGGTTAGTCAAGTGGATGAGCACCATGGTACCTCTGATGTTTGGTCATACTTTGAATCTCTGATCCTGATGACCTAAGAAAAGGGGATGCCACTGATATCTGGTAGTTTTGGCAACTGTAGGAAGGTTATAGGTAGAATGTGCATGATGTCACAGAGTGTTTTTGTTTTAGCTTCCTACAACTAAAGATGGCCGGTGGATCAGCTGATGAATGTAACTTCGAGGTATTATGTCTAAGTGGTTAAAATGCCTGCTGGTAGAATTGTAGTTGATTGTTATGACAGGGGTGGAAAGGATGGATCCAAGCTGGTCAGATTCCCTACCATCCGTGTAAACAAGGGAAAGGAAGTGAAAGAATTGACTGAATGTCTCCCATGTGCATGTACACACGTGCCATTGTTTATTGTAGTGAACTACTTTTAGCTCGCCGCAGGTTGATTCGCGAGGCCTGAAGTGCTCGCAGTGCAAATCAGCTAACGAATCAAAATCAATGCCACAATCGCCAATCGCATGGGTCCTTACATTATAAATGGCAGATATGCGCATTCTGCCTATAGTCAACAGGGTAGAATTGCCTGCACACATTGTCTGAGCTATATGGACTGCTAGAACTGGAAACTGGCCAAGCTGTCTTGAAGTTCAAGCTTGTAGAGCTTGAGTTATCAAAACTTAATGTTTTAAGAAGAGGACAAACACACTTTCCCAAATCTCTCCCCCCCCCCTTTTTTTTTTAAAAATTCAAACCAAACCATATTTGAAGCTCTTTCAGTTTGATTTCATGTGCATTTTTCCCCCCACAAATCAAAGATTAGATTGTGCATTTTTTTTTCCATAGGCTCTTGTTCGGGGAGCGTGGTAGTTACATTATAAGCTGTAGATGAACTGTGAACACAACTCGGTATTTTCTCTATTCGGCTTTGTAATCAAACTGCAGTCCCCTAACAACAAGCATCAGGACTAAACCATTGCCACAATCTCAAAGAACTAAAATAAATGGCTGTTGTTGGGGGCGCGTTGTACTTTACAATACATGTATAAGCCATTGTTGAATAATGAAGACAACTCAGTATTTTCTCTATTTGGCTCTGTAAGTAGACTACTCTCCCCTAACAACAGGACTTTTTGTTTATTTTGCTCTTGAAGCCGGATTGTTTCCAGCTGTTGGCACCAGCTGTGTGTAAGTTTGCACAGATATTGTTCAGTGTATCAGAATTGATTGTTGACTGTTGATGTTGGCCTTGTACAGAAAAGCCAGGAAAAAATATACCAACCTCAGCTCCTGAGGACGGAGGTCAGAAAGGTCACCTTGTAAGTGGATGTTGTATTTCTGTGGAGATGGGCTGTTGGATTTGTAGTTGGTGTTGTTTAGAATTTCTTTTTTTTTGTTTTGTTGAGTGGTTTTTAATTTCTTAGCAAATGTAGTCATTCACTGAACTGATATTTGAAGGACATCAAGCTTGGCCTTGGTAAATGGTGAAGTCTTTTCTGTGTAGATCTGTATGGAAAAACGTAGGTTTTGTTTGGTAGAAACAAGCTGTTTTCATCCATAACACAGTGACAGTATTTTGCAGCTGAGCTTTATAACATACAATGACATAACATTGTGATATTTATCGATCACTGACAAGATCATTGTGAATGACTGACTGCCTTTCTCACACCAACTGACAGTGACCTGATCTGTTGAAATGAGCACGTAAGCCTGGTGTTTTAGTCATAGTGACAAGATATATATATGTGGAGCCCGCCCAAAGTTAATTTGTACTGACTCTGGACAGGTGCTGTAGGCTATATATATTGAGCACACCTGTCACACTGTGCAGAAATGTTGAAATATGAGATTGTGAATAAAAAAACCCGGCTTAAGTCAGCAAAGCTGATTTTGAGAAAAATGGCTTTGATGTGAAAATATGGGTCCGACACAAACTTCCAACTTGGCTTTTGTTTAGGGGACGGTGACATGTTACAGGGTAAACTGTAGATGAGCAGTGAACACTACTCACTATGATCTCTATAACGGCTTTGTAATTAGACTAAGGTCTCCTAACAACAATCACTCCAATATTACTTGGTCAATTAGCTATTGCCACTTATAGGGTTAATGCCGTTTTCTCAATTTCTTGTTTTAGGGGGGTCACTGACTTCAATTTATCAGAAATATCTTGTCTTTTATTATATGTACAGAACTCAAAATGTCATGTTGCCAACTTAAGCCTGGTTTTCACATGCACACTCACGTATGTCAAAAAAGGACATGCATGCACTGCGGACAAAACACAAATTATTTTTCTAGCCTGCCTGTGACCAACTTGGACTGTCAGAGTTTATTGCTGTAGTATGGGAATTGTATACTGGAGGGTTGTTTATTTTGTGGAAATATTATTTCCAGTTATTCATGGCTTATTTTGTTGGTTCATTTCTAAATAGACGTGGTTTTCTTTGGCTTTAGTTGTGTTAATGGCAAGTGAAGATGATATTTGAAGTCATTACTGGCAAGTGCTGGTTTTACATTCATTGTGTGTTTGTCAACCAGGAGATGGATTGTTTTGTTTTTAATATTGTGTGCATTGAGTCACTGCAGTGAGTTGGGTTACAACTTGCAGGGAAAGTCAGAGAAATATTTCAGTGTTTCATTGATTTAGCTTAACTTTTCTATGGAGACGGGTTATGTTTTGGTAAAGTATACTTCACACATTAAGCAATGGTATTGAAATTACTGCTGCTATAGAGAACAGTTATTCTTGAATTTTGTCAGAATGATGGTGAACGTTATATGAATTGGGGGGGGGGGGGGGATGAATATTGTTGCCCACTACTCAAAAAGATTAGATGAAGCATCTGGACTTTTTATCATCCATCCGTTTGGAAATACATTGGGACTTTGTTATCATAATTCATTGCAAATTTAGTTTGTTTCTTCACATTTTTTGGGGGTTGTTTTTGCTTGTTCACTGTTAAATGTCAAACAAATTTTTACACCAGTTTCCTGTACTTCAGAATTGTATGTTTGAATGCAAAACAGCACATAGTGATACCTTCATAGAAGTCATAATTATTACATTACAACGTCACCTGGGAAAAGAATTAACTGAAATTTTAGCTTAGTGTTCACATGAATGTGGAAAGTTTGGACTAGTGTGTGTAAACTCTGGCAATGATGATGGCAAAACAATTCTAATCCAGGGAGTATGATTTTATAATGAGATTGTCTATCAATTTCTGTCATTGCAGGAGCAAACGTCTTACTCGTGGCTCATCACTGCCTGTCCAGCAAGGGGTCAAGATGACTGTCTAGGGTTGTGTGTGTTACGGTAGTCGTCAGGCCTGTTTCTGTCTACACACAGCTTCAACTGGAAACCTGGGAGTGTCTCGGATGTCTGGAAATCTGCAGCTTCTACATCCGATTGCTGAAAGAGCTTGTTTTTTAAAAAATTTGTTGTTAAATGACAAAGGGTAAAAAGTCCATGATATGTGCCATAAAGGGCATTGTTTGATATTACAAAAGTCAGAGATTAGTTTTGTGTAGCAAATATCTGTGTGCAGCATAGAGCTTCAAGTAGGAATATTTTGTTCTCATATGATGTAAGTTTGAGGTTGGTATTGTTTTATTGTGTTCAGCTTTGTGGAAGGTGAACTTAACAAATAGGAGGTTAGAGTTGAAGGTTATCCTTCCTGGGCAAGAATTGCCTTGATTTCATGAGCTCCCAGGCCACAAGAAAGAGTTGCTTAGCTTCATGTGGAAGTGATGGTATTATGAATGAAATCACAAGTCTTGTCCAGTCATGTAATATAACACACGGCTGTTCCACAGCGGCGCACTTAGTTTCCACCCGCTGCTGACCCGGTCAGCCTGGTCACGCACCGTTAAAGATATGCGGTCACTTTGACCTTGGCTCAGTAGGCCGCCGATAGTGTGTTAGTTATTTTCATGCATCGAAACAGGGACAATATCGACATTTAACACACAGAATCAAGTAAAAAAATTATCCCAACAGACAGAACAAACTTTGAACTTTAACACAATCTAATTTTTAATGAGGTGAATAGCATACAAGCACATGCAGAGAAAGCAAAGATTTTGTATATTTTCCGACATATTTTCAAGTGTATACTAAGTTTTTAAAAAATGATATTTAAAAATCTGAACGACTGATCCTTGAAATGTTTGGTGTCATGTAACAAAAACATCGTAAGCTTTCAGGAACAGTTTCATTTTTTTCGTTCTATTCAGAAATACGGCATTTATAGCCGAATTATCGATATTTACTTAGTGAATCTATCTCACAAAACTGAGGCACTTGCTCTTAATACATACACACATACACATTTTGTACACAAAATAGTTTCCAATGGACTATTTACAGTCTAGGTCTATATAATTTGTCTATTCCTTCATCTTCTTTCTCTTCCTTGTTTTGGGAATGAGCATTCTCAGTGCAGAGGCATTCTGCAGGCGGTGTGCTTCGACGGTGGCTTTTAGCTGCTTTCCCTTTCCTTTAATTCCAACTGTTCTTCTCTCTATCTTTGCTAAACTGGAGTGAATGAGTTCACCACCTTGTTCACCCAGCAAACCAAGGCCAAATCCATATGTTCTAATAAACGGCAGACAGTGGTGTTCTAACATGTGCTGTTTTGGTGTGACTGTGTTGGGAAAAAATCGTCTGTACAATTTTAAATATGTTGCGATTTTTGTTTCTATTGCGTCATACTTTGATGGATCGATTTTGTCTGTGTGGGAGATGAGTTTGTGAACTTGAGCATAGCTACTGTTGAGTGAATCAAACTTATGTGCTATTGCTTCAGCTGCGCCTACTATGTGTTGATCTGATGTAAGGTTTCTTATGTATGTACAGATGTGTTTGGTAAGACTAGTGTGAACTGCATGCTTCAAATACTGATTACAATGGTTTCCTATCAATGAACGACTATGATATGCCTGAGGAACAATGCCGTAGCTTTCCAATATCTTATCAAGACTGCCAGTGACAGGGCCCGTTCTTTCAACTAACGGGGTTATTGTCATATTTTGAAGTTCTTCTGCACACGCATCAACCTCATTTCGATACCTACATCTATCTGCTTCAGTCTCTGAAAAGACGAGACAGCCTCAGACAAGCGGTAGTAAAGCAATATCTTTTTTGAAATTTTTACACACAAATCGTCTCTGGTTAGCCTTCTTTGCTTTTTGGCTTCTCTCCCCACATGTCCGGCAAAGTTTGTTGAGACACTCTACATGCAGTTCGTAAGAGTGTTCCATTTTTGTTTTCTAGCAAAACGTTCCACTTTACAAGAAGTAAAGATTTGTGGGCTACGTTTTAAAAGCCAATGCAAAACCGGACATATGAATGCAGTACAGCACTGCGCACACACAAGAAGCAGTAACAAAAATGTCTCTAATCCACAAGTGTTTAAATAGAACGAATTAATTTTTGCACATAATCATTCCTAACTGGTTCTTGCAACAGATGAAGGAAGAATAAAACAAATTTATCGTTCACACTTTTAAAAAATTCACTTTTAAATTAAAAAGTCGATTCACAAATACATTTCCAGTGAGTGTGAGAAAGAAGGCTGTTAGGTTCACATATGCGGGGATAGAGGCAAAGTAATGTGTGCGGGTTATGCATGAGAGTCTCAGCTTTAATTTGATACCTTGCACACCCAAGTCAGTGTATAATTTAAAGTTTGTGCACAGTTGTAAATTCAGGCTAAATTGTCGAAATTCTACCTGACTCGCCTCACAGCGATATCGCCAAGATTTGTAAGCGGGGCCCGCTTGTCAAGCAAAATTTATGACCTCTGGCGGTCAGCCGACCGGGGTGACGGGGGTCAAACTAAGTGCGCCGCTAGGATAGTGAAACTGAACGGCCGTGAACAGCATCATTTGAAATTTTTGGGGGGGGGGGGGGTTTGTGTGTGGACAGAGGCAGACTTATTTATTGGCAGTTGCCAGATTGAAGTTTTATTTAAATGTCTATCCTCTGAAAGTGAAAAAATTCCTATCACCACAATAATTACTGTCCTTAATTTTTTTTTTCCTCATATGCCATGAAATTTGCTGTCATTCACTCATTATCATATTATCTGCTTTCTTCATCAGTATCCAACCTGGCAGCATGTACGTCAGTTTTTGTTTTAACTTTCCCATACATACATTTGTGATGGTGAGCAGAATGAATGAGGTAAAATCTATGAGCTGTAATGTTTAGGAGGGGATAAAAAGTGAGACTTTTGTCGGGGAGAGTTCTGTGAGAATCCTGTTGTTAGATGGCTTAGGCTAATAACCAAAAATTCAGCAAAGGTGGTTAAAGTGTGGAAGGTGGGGTCAGGATAGAAGTTCCTTGTGGTCATGAGAGTCTCAAATTAGAGATAAGAGCAAGCATCAGGAAGATAGGCAAAATAATCTGCTTGTTAAAACCAAAGTGGAAATGAAAATCTATTCCTGTGGCAAAGTGAAAATTCCTCATGCCAGATCTTTAGCGGGAAATATCAGGCAAGTGAAGCCAGCTTTCTGTGATAGTTGTGAAAACTATCACTGACTGTGATTTACCTGTAGGCTTGCCTATCTCAACCACTGAGGATGATATCAACACATGGTAAGGAGTTGGGTTTCAACATTTTGTATAAATATTAGTCCCTGATAGTATCGGGAGGCAAATAGATTATTGTTTAATTCAGGATCCAAGAGTGTATCTTTTTTTATGGAAAGACCACGGGGGGGGAAGGTAAATTTCATTAATATATGTTTAATTTTTTTTTTTACCATACTTGCAATATTTAAAGCTGGTACATGTATATGTTATTTAGTTGGGACACTTAGCTGCTGAATATCTGTATGAAAGATTCCACAAACATTTCCAAAGTATGTGCCATTTGAAGACAGTTTGTTTCATTTGTTGATGTATAATCGGCTTTCAAATGGCATCCATTTCATGTGATCCTTTCTCATTGAGTGTAAGGTAGTGTATTTCATCTGTCAGCATATATGGGCTTATTTTCAGAATAACTTTGTGCAGAGCCAGGGAGAGTGTGCCAATTGGGCATTAGAAAAATGTTGCCAAATTGGCAGGGATGTAGAAATATTATGGTTATCTTAGCCACTTATTATTTTGTCTTTCAGCTGTAAATTTTTGTATTATTTTTATTTTGATTATGGCATGAATGTGTATTTTTAAAAAATGTTTTGCTATTATATAATTACTGTGTTTGTTATGTTGTAATCTGGCCATGTGATTATCAGCTTACCCATTAAAAACTTTTTGTGCTAGTTTCCAAATGGTGGTCAACCAGTATAAATTTTGAAAAATTATTTTTATATGCAGCAAGCAGAATTGTCTTTCTTCGGGTAGTTTTTGTTTTAGTAGCTTAAGAATGTCCAAAATTGCTCAGCTCAAATTGTGAATTATGAAAGTTTTGTGCAGCATCATTCTAGGGGTTTTGATGGTGAAGTATAAATCAGGTTATGATGGCTTTGAAATCTAGGCAGGAGCAGACCTAGAAGCAAAATATACATTGGATTTCAAGTTGAAAAAGTCTGACAGGAAATGTGATCATGAGATAAGGAACTGCAGTGAGTTTTGCCTAAATGATGTTAAGAAGTTTTTGGTCCTTTTGAAGAAACTAAGAAAGAACACAGTTTTGAGCTTTAGCAGTACAATAAAAATCTGGAGTTTATCCCATTGTAACTTCTTCCACTGCTCATTTTGTTATTTTACGGATTGAAACTGTTACAGAAATGTGCACACTCCATGTAAAGTTTGTATTTTTCAGTCATGTTGCTCAACAAAAGGTGTACATCAACAAATCATTGTGTTGGTACAGTCATTGTTGGCTGCCAGTTTAGCCTGATGATGTACATGCAGTTTGGTGCAACTTTATTCCCCTGTTTGATTTGGCAAAGTGAAAACGTGTGTAAATTTGGTACCTGGAAAATCTCAGGCTGATTGTGAAAAAAGAGGATGGTATATACAGATATTTCATATTCGACCAGGAACGGGCACAAACCTTGAGAATCCACATATTTCTTCCCGCTGTTGCCTCTATTGTTTTATAAGTGATTGGTGTAACAAGTTGTTTACAGTTTCAAAATACCATTCTTTTCATGAACACATAATTGTATAAAGGGAACTGTATACCACAGGAAGAAACAATATTGCTTTTTTTTTTTTTTAGCTTAAATGAACATTATAAATCATGCAGTTTTTCCTTCCAGCTCTCAGTCTCACATGGTCATACATCTTTCTTTGGTATTGATATTATTGTCTGGTCAGTGGGAAATTTAAGATTATCATTGCTGTAGTGTAGAGTTATCACTTGGTCACCCAATACTCCTGTAAAAGTTCATAACCTAGTCATTTACTTAATGCATTTCAACCATTGCAGGTCTAAACATGATCGTAGTATCTTTTGTTAACTTTCTTGCCCTTTCAAGTCACAGTCTGTCAGTTGTAGAATGAGTACACTAGGACATGGCAGTTTTCTCATGGTGTCTTCTCTGTCATTCAGATGACATTTCATCTGTAATTATAATAGTTTTAATCAGGGGCTCTTGTCTCATGGTGTGCTGTCAACTGTCATGAAGAGAATTGTTGTGAAATTGCCATGCTTACTGTTTACTTGGCAAATGTTTGTTAATTATAAACAGTGTGGGGTGGGGATGGTGAATGTGTACTATCATTTCCACTAGCTTCCTGTTTTCAGACACTTCCTGTTGGAGGTGTGATACTGCCACTCTGTCAGTGGTCAGATAATCGAAGGGGAGGGGGGGGGGGGGAGGGGAGGAACATGGACAAGAATGTATGAACATACATTCATACAAAATCAGATTTGACCAACTGACCAAGTTTAAAAAAAAAATTTTTCCACAATCTGGATCAGATTGTAGAGAGTGACTGTTGTAAATACATACATGTATTTCACAAATTGTTCCGAAGACTTGTATTTGATGTGAACTTACTGTTTGTCTTAACATTGCACTTGGTCACCCAGATAAAAAGAATTGAAGCAAATAACATTATAAATGAGCTCAATGAGAAACATAGATGAACCCAGATCTGTAAATCCTTTTGGCTCTTGGCAATTTCTCACTGTGCAGTCATTCTCTGGCATTAGGAGTCTTAAGTTGTGGACCGATTAAGAACAGAGGAACAGTGTTTTGAATAATATTAACAGCTATATTGTGCATGTCTACGCTCATTGTGATCAGGTAATGTTACGTACTATGAATGCTGTGGCCTACTATGAATATTTGAAGATCTTTGTCTCTTGACAGCTTCAGCCTGAGGCTGTTGGCCCTGCAGCTTTGATGATAGCTTCAGTTTGCATTGGTCAGTTGCTGTCATTTGAATCTACTAGTAAAAGGAGACATTGGCGTGATTGTTGTTTTAACGCCTTGCACATAGGGTTTCCCCAAATTTTTCTCAGTAATCTGTTGATGTGATTGTGAGCATTAGTTTTTTTTACCTACTTAACTTACCACTCAGTATGTCGTCATCATATGTAAATGATATATTAGGGTGTGAGAACATACGAAAGTTTAGCTGGCCTGTTGGTGAAGTGGTGAATAATACGAAATATCTGATGTTGAACTGAGGCTAGTGAGTCTCAAATGGTTGGATACCGTGTCTGTTGTGCAATTCTTGGTCATTTGAATTATGAATTGAAACAAACACTTCCATCCTCCACCCAAACCTCCTACCTCTCCACTACTTGAGTCATATTCACCACAATTGTAGTCTTGTAATTTTAATTTGACACAGTCGATGTCCTGGTACATTTTGTAAAACTTGACTTTTGTACTCTGTAAACATCACATGTACACATGTATTATAAGTTACTTAAAAGTGATGTGAGAAATGTCACAGCTGGACATATTAGTTCACTGAACTCTGATCATTCGGGATGGAAGTCCTTTTGATGTTCCTTTGTCTTTGCATATCTGTGCAGCTGTAATCCCCTGTCTGCCACACAGATTTCCACTCACATGACGGATGTAAAAGAGGGCAACACAAGAAATTCTGAAAAATTACACACTATATGATACATCCCATGCTTTTGAAATACATGAAAATGATGCAAGTTGAAGTAATTAGGGGAAATAACTAGGAAATAAAAAACAATCATAATATGGGAATTGTCTCCACTCAAGAAATGGGCTAAAAGCTTTTAGAGATATATTTTTCTTTTTAATAGTACACACCAAAGCCGCTGGATACTTTGATACACAAGGGAGAAAGCCTGCGGAAGTAGTGTGTAACTCTGTTCAGCCAAAAAGTAGAGACAGAACATTGTCATTTTAAAGGGATGATTTGTGTTTCCTCTAGATTTTTAGAACTATTCTGTGTGATTTTAAGTTTTGAGCGGATGATTTGAAAATACGTTGTCTTGAGTTTGCTGCTGAATGTTTAACTTTTAAAGTTTGAAATAGAAAATTTGAAACCAATTCCACTACCTCCTTCAGATGGAGATTATACTAAAGGACTATATATATATATATGCAGTTTATAAGTTCATTCACTGTGGTAGTGCAAACAATTCCTGTATCATTAAATCTAGCTACCGTGGTGAAGTTGAGATACTTTACTTGGAAACCAAATTTCCTTGGTCTGTATGGTGTATATTGGTTGATTTGATTACTAACGGCAAAAATTGAAGTAAAATTGCCATGGGTGTGGAAGTGTGTGCAGTGTTCTGACTAACTGAAAGCCATGACTGGATGTGTCAGCTGAACTGTTCAAGTGTACATATGGCATTTGTTTAACATGGCAGTTTCCAGTGTGACTCAGTTTTTAGATTTGCTGTCTTTACAATCTGGTAGAGTGCTGTGTGTTTGTGTGTGGGTCTAGCTAGTGGTGGTAGTTTGGATTCTGGACACTG
Organism: Onchidella celtica; assembly: GCA_963931925.1. Taxonomy (NCBI): domain Eukaryota; kingdom Metazoa; phylum Mollusca; class Gastropoda; order Systellommatophora; family Onchidiidae; genus Onchidella; species Onchidella celtica. The sequence goes on along the minus strand of OZ007568.1, from coordinate 65,091,725 downwards.
GTCTGTGGTCAGTTGATGGGGATCAGGTTAGGTCACTTCAGCCCAATCACCGTAACATTTTAATTTGGTAAATATGTCCAGTCTGTAAAGTCTTTAGATTGGGTGATGAGTGTTCAAGCTTGTCCTGTCTCTAGCTATCATACTTCAGGGTCGATTTATCCAATCCGTTCAATCTCTTAATACTTGTCATTCTGGGGAGTGGAAAGTAATATGTTAATATTTTGGGAAAGGTCAGTTCGCCTACTGTTTCGTTGGTTAATTTTTTCCCAGTTGCTCGATGTATAAGCTCTTGTCCTCCTCCTAAGGAATTTTTAAACCATGTTTACAATGTCAGTTTGTCTTTGCAAATCGTGATTTTCAAGAATTCAAGTGTGATTTCTGAGATGAGGAGATGTGAGAAGACCGCAAGGGGGAGAAACAACCACAGCCACTAAAATATGAAACAAAATTGATTCTAATGCGTGGAAGTCCAGAACTTCCCCCTGCAATTAAAAGAGTGATTTTGTCTAGCCTATTGTATAACTGCAGCTCTTCTTTCAAAGTTTGGGTTTGCAGTGACAAAGCTGATGAACCAAACTTGTACATGATGGGGATAGAGGCAAAATCACTGTTTGTGACTTTGGTTGTTTGTCTCCCTGTGGTCATCATTATCTGTTTGCAGCTGATTGGAGTGTTTGTACATTTGTGTGCCAGTAGCTGAATGAAATGTGTACCCTGTATGTCATCTCTCACTGTGGAGTTGTAGGGAATCTACAATGTTTTGATAACCAAGCATAATGTGTGACTTTGACAAGGCCGATGATTTATGTGTAAGTGAGAGAACAGTGATAAAGGATAGAAAAACCAAATGAGACTTGTAATGGATTTGAATGTATGTCAGTGTGAAATGTAACATTGCAAATATCTTGTCTGGCAAAGAAAGTCTATACATGTAATGTACATCTTGTACCACTGGACCCCATAACTTGATGCTTTTCAGTTCACATGCACAAGCCAGATATTCTACATGGATGCAAGTGTGTCTTACAGCTGTTGTGTAGCTGGACAAGGAAATAATAATAGCATTATGCAAAAGTGTGAAATTGTTATCTAGAGAAACATACATAGGTATTGGTAGTTCTTGTGACTTGTGACTTGATGCAGAAAATTTCAGGGCTAAGGAAGTGTGAGACAGATAGAATGTGCAGTGAGAAATGAGTGAAAGATTTTTTAACCATTTTCATTGGCTGGCTAGTTGCTGTGTCAGGTGGAAGGTCAACACTGGCCAACTCACTATGTTCATCAATCCAAAACCATCTTAGGTTGAAAGGAAAGCTAAGGAGTATGACATGAATCAGGCCCTTATCCAGGAATGCTGTGAAATTGTCAGTGTTTAGACTTAGAGACTATTCCTTAATTGGTTATCAGTATTCTCAGACAGTTGATACAAGCTTTGGGGAATGAAAGGCTTAGTAGTTAGTGCCAGGTCCTTGATTTAAAAATAATGGTAATTTAAATGGTAAAAAATAATTGTTTTGCCTTCTCATAACAAATCACCCACAGATGTGTCGCAGTGAATATAAAGTTGGGTTCATGATAATTTTAACTGGTAACATAAAATTTGAACGTTTGATTGGCACATTTTGAAATTTTGACTTCTCTAGAGCAGTGACAGTTATTGATCATAGGTATGGTATGGCAAATAAGCAGGCCTACATGAAGATTCAGTGTATGCTTATAGTCATGCAGAATCCAAAATTAGTTATGATGACAGACAGTGAAAACATTAAAGATGTTTACTGCTAATTTAGAGATGGCCAACCCGGCAGACCTTTTCTGTCACAGTGTGCCTGAGCTTTCCATTTAACCCTGATGGATCACCTCAAGTCCAAGGACACAATTTTTTTTTGTGGTGTGAAAGTTGAAAAACATGAGTGACCAATCCAGAAAAGATGTAAATGTGACTTGTTCCTTAATCACCAGTTGCATTTCTCACACTCAGTGTTAGCAGTGCTCTCACTTCTCCCACATTACATGTATTTATTTAACATCATCTGATCATCCATGCAAACCTTGCCCCATCTATCTGCCCTAACATGTCATGTTTATACATGTTTACATACATGTAGTATGCCCATACACATGAACGAATCAGATTAATGGTTGTTATAACTGTAGATGCAGAAACGAGGTATCTGATCAGATCTACAGAGTAACAATTCTCTGAATCATTTGCGAAAGATGTAACCATTTCTTGACTTAATTAATAGCTCTGCTGAAGTTTTAGTTTTCAGTGTCTAGCTGTTGATCTGATTGTATCAGGTCCTGTATCAATCTGTCACCAGTCTCACCACCAGTCTTTGTCAGAAGCGTCTTCATAAGCAATGTATGGCGGGCTACGAAATTAATTTTAACATTTCTTTGGTTGTTTTTTGTGTGAATCTCCTGGCTTAAATTTGAACATGAAAAAAGAATTTACATTGACAAGTTCATCAGAGAATAACTTGGTAGGGAGTCAAGACTGTGACATTATATCACAGATGGAAGAAAATAAGAAATTTCTGAAAACTGGAAATTGCCACGGACAGTTTTTGCATGCAGTTTGGTGTTCCATGACAAAGAATGGCCAGGTAATACAACACATTTGTGCATTATTGTATGTTGCAAAACTTCTTTTTTTTTTGACTGTCATTGTCTATTGACTAATTGTGAATATATCAAATCCTTGATAAATTTTTAAAATTTTGTAGTATAGTGGCATTTGAGATGGAAATTTGGGGTTACTAAATTTCAAAATACATGTAATTGTAGTGTTTGCAACTTGCCAGATTTCAGGGGGGAGGGGGGGGAGTTTGAGGGTCAAATAGAAGTATCTGAGCCATTCTAACTTTGCTGAAGATCTTGACCTCGGTTCAGCAAGGTTTTTCGAATTTTTGAGGCTGCAACCCAATTACTTGATTGTATTTTCAGAAATGATCATGTGATTGTACAAATTACTGGATAGAAATTAAAACAAAACAAAAAAGAGAAAACTTTTTTGAACCTCTTTGTTGTCTGTTTAGTGAAAAAGAATGAGTAGAGTGCATTTATTTAACTTGAGGATAGTCCTGAGATATGTAAAACCCCCCCCCCCCCCCCCAATGTATGACAGAGAATTTGATAGACAGTAGATCTATTTGGAAGAAAAATGTGAATATGAGTATATTATGAGGCAAGTTAGTATTAGAGGTGGAAAGAGTTTCTTACATCCCAACCACCTACTCAAGACACTGAACGAAGGACTTTTTTTTATTTCTGTTCTTATCCTAAAGGGTGTCCTTTCCCTGTCCATGTCTCTCACCCTGATTGTAAGAGTTCAAAGTGGTCAGGACATAAGAACTCTTTCCTCAGTGGTGACTGAGAGACTGTAGTGTAAGACACGCTGAACTTTGTGGTGAAAAGTCCATTGTTAATGTAAGAGTTGTATTTGTATCATTCTAAGCCCGGTCAGATACAGCCACTTGCTGCCAGCAAACTGTACAGCACACCAAAGGAATAGTGGCAAAAGCTGACTATGTCTGACCGGGCTAAGTTATGATAGGGTCTTTCCCGATTTACTATTAAAATAATATGGGAAATTATAGTGCGCACCTCTTGCCTGCTAGTGCTAGCATCTGAATGTGTCTGACAGGGCTTAGTATAAAAGTTCCCTAAAACAGCATGGCAGTTTTACAGTACATTTTGGAGACCTGTCCTCCAGCCACCTGAAATATTGGGTTTTGTCAGCTGTGGGCAAAATTAAAACTCAACCTGTTCATGTTTACTTTCAATACAGGAAAACTAAAACAAAAAAAAGCGCAGGTAAGCACATGATGAAGAGAGAAATTCACGGCCTGTCACACCCAAAGTTTAACGCGAGGGAAGTCCTAGAATTTAAAAACCACAGCAACCTACCGCTGTGTATGTGAAACAAATACTGTACATGTATTGTATAATACTCACGCAATACGGACAGACAGGCTCTTTGACCATCATGAAATTAGAATAGCTACCGTAGCAATTGTAAAGCCAGGGTTGCCGACCCATATATTTTTTATTTTTTTTTATGTTGATCAAATTACGGCAGAAATCATTCAGTTGTTAAATCCATTCGAATTTTTCCAATGTTGACCATCACATGAAAGACACCATTGGTACATTAATTTACTACCGTCTGTTTTAGTTAATAAGGGAGACAAGAAATCTAAGAAATGAACTTTCAGTACACTGAAAATTATTGAGTTGTCTCCCCTTCACCTAAACACTACAAGAACCGAAGCTCTACGGGGCCGTAGATTTTGCCTCTCATTCGATGTTATGTTACAAACAAGAACGATGGAGTCCATGGACACTGGGCCACCGTGCTCGATAATAGTTATCAAATACTGGAATCATGAAAGATAAGACATTGGTTTCAGCGACCACTCGGAGACTGTTAATGCCAGACAGAATGAGGCTGGAATGTTAATAAATTTGGGAAATTATAATGTCTGTATGTCATCAAAGCCAACAATGAAAACAGCTGACGTTTATAGTTTAAATAACAAGTGTGTATGGCGGGTAGACAATTCCAGCGGATACAAGTAACTCTGACGCTTTCTATACTTGGTTGAATACATTGAATTTCTGTTTTGACATACATTGTATTACGGTATTCTCATCGCATTCAACTTTTCCGCTAAATTTCATCAAGCGAAATGCATAATTTCATTATCGTATCATACATGTATTATGTCTTCTCACTCCTCCTATTTTTTTAATTTTTTTTAATGCAACGAACTAAAATGGCTATTTATGTAATGCCAAAATGAATAACACATCAACTTGGCAATATTTCTGCTGACGGCTATCTCCACGTTCAATACCTGACAATATTCACTTTATTCAGCAGTTCGTAACGTAACATGTTCACATGTAATTTATTTATAAACATTAAAAATATAAAAACGACGATCTTAATTTCGTTTTTTTTGCCTTTTCTTACTGACAATTTTTTTTTAGCTTCAATTACATGTACATTATAGATCTAGCTTTCAATACCTCTACTCCGCCAGCCACTCGGCACAGAGCGTTTCGTAACAATAACCTTGTGACTTTTTCTCGTGACCAGCAGCGCGCGACCGTGTGAACCCGAGCGTGCTAACGATGGTGTCAAAGGCAACACGTTTAAAACTTGTTAAACCACGCAATTTTACCAATAGATTACGTATCGGTGTCTCATTGTGATGAACGATTTTGTTTGTTGGTTTGTTTGTTTTAGTTATCAGCGCCACTCGTTCTTTATGGGTCCCCCCAATCTCCGTTGCCAGTTTCCGTAGCAATGAGACCAACAACCTATATCAGTACATGTACATGTATTAATATGGAGGTATCAGTATCGGGGCAATAGAAATAAATAATAGATGGTGCAGAAACCGTAGCCACACGCCGCGCTGCACCAGAGGGAGACATGCAGATATCCAGAGCCCAAGCCCACAGTCTTTCGAGACTGGCGGATGCCAACAATAACAGAAGTGGATTGGATGTTAAAGGATTGCGTATTTGGGAAATACATGTAGCCTAGATGTAATGTATTTTATGTATGCACACAGCCAGTCGTTTTCATCTTTCATTTGTTTGGAAAGGTTTTCGTTTTTCTTTTTTTTTCTTTTTTTTTTCAGACATAAATCCCATCACCGATCTACACACAAGTATACACAATCATGTGCATTAAGATGGTAATCTTGAAAGTAGGCTTGTGAGAAAAGTTCCGGCTTGAAGGAATGCAACGACGAGTGAATCAAAACAGGACAGACTAACTTAACCTGGGAATCCAGTTTCAACGTCTTACAGCGCTGCTGAACATTACATTTATTGCAAACCCCCGCAGCGTACAACTGTTACACATAGATCCTAAAATATGATTGTATTGGATATTATGTGGAGATGTTTCTCTCCCTTTCATTTCACACCAGTACAAAGTAACAGATCTCCAAAATGCGTTAGGACGACGAGGGTCCAGCGATTACATTGCAGAGATCTTCCCATAATGCAAGCCGAGAAACAAAATGGCTGGGGAAACTAATCACACGGTTTTCGATCTTGGCTGGACAGCGCCTCTCTCGCCCCTCTACTTTTTAATAACGACCAGGCTTATTGCTTGGCTGTATTTGAATTTGGAGAAAGCTCGTCGACCCGATAACTGTCACACTGTGCTAAGAAGCAAGACCATAGACAGGATATAACAGATTGATTGACAGAACAAACGAAATGGTTCTCTATTGCCTTGTTGCTTGTATCGTAAAATGTAAGAACGTTCCAAATGAAGTTCACTTATAAATCCCACAACACCCGCTAGAACGCAGAACAGCTTTCTGAGTCACGAGCACAGTTTTCATGCAATAGTTGATAATAACATGATTATTATAGATCTAAATGTCTTGCGCGAGTTGGCTATTTACTTATATGTGACATGTATTACATGTATTATGATTATTAAACTCTTTCCCTTTTCCTTAAAAAATCTGCATTTTCCGATGCCAGATTACTTTCCATGAAGCGAACCCAAATTGAGACTTGATGTCACTCACGGAATGAGAATCAGAGAACGGGAGAGAGAAAATGGAGCATCTACAAGCTGTTTGGATCATGCTCGCAGCAGGAAAACGGGTTCGACGAATTCGTGCCACAGTTCGAGGTTCACGTGAAACAACGACATGTACAAAGCATATTGAGAAATAAATTCGGAACAGTTTTTATTTCTTTTCGTGGGACCCGTAATTTCGACTTACGTGTGTTCTAGTTACGTGCTCGACTGTACACGCGGATCACTTTTTTAAAAATCATTGTTATCTAGATCTAGAATTGCCGACACAATTTTCGATTGCACTGCTAAAGAAAGGGATGAACACCTGTTAAAAAGAAACATTGGAATGGGTACGTGTGTGTGTGTTTTGGGGGGGGGGGTCTTACAAACTAAATACAAGGGGGGTGGGAAGGCACTGAGGCCTCGTGAAAGGATGAATGACACAAGGAGAAGTAAAAGAGAGGTGGAGAGACATTGAGAGGCAGGAGCGGTTGGAGAGGTTATGTGAAGTGATGCTGAAAGTGAGGTGAACTGAAAGTGACGACCGTGAACTTTGGGAACGTTGGATAAATTTGGAATGTTGTGTGGAACTCTCCCTCTCTCTCTCTCTTGACATGCACACATGCATTTCTACGTGTGTAGCTATACACATATAATACATGAACCCATCAGGCAATCTGATGCCTAGCGATCCCATGAATTTGGAGAAAGTACGTCGACACCGTAACACTAACAGCCACATTGTGCAAGGAAAAACAGCAAGACGATCGACAGAACATGATACAAAGGTGGGACTGGAGATCTTGTCATACGCGTCCTCCAACCATCCATAGACTCCATGAGCTCGAGAGGTGGCGTGGGAGTGGATGAAGAGGTAAATCGCAGGTGGAGATATGAGATGTGAACTACATGTACCGGTATTTAGTATATCAGCATGTGGGTGAGCACGGCTCCGTCACCAGTGTCGACGCCTTAGATGCTGACCTTCACCTTGCGACTCCGACACCTGAATGTGGTAAGGGTACCGGTACTAGTGCTGACACTGTGGCGGCTCTCTACTTTTCCTCCTCATTACCACTGCCTAATTTATGTTTAATATGTGCAGACATTGCGTTAAAACGATTTCACATTTATAGAGACCTATTTCTGCGTCCCCTCGACATCACAGTACTCGCGTACCAGTGGCCCGCACTCGACAGGAGACAGTCAACTCAAGTCTGACTGTTCGCCTTTGCATCATGTAAATTCTCAGGGTCTGTGCCGGAGTCGAGGCTCGATCTCGGAGTCGACGCTCAGTATTGGAGTCGTGACGTCACTTCCATGAGGTCAGTGCCGTATCTATGGGTTAGAGTCGACACCAGTGTCGGAACCTTTCAGAAAGGGTCGACTTTAATGAGCAGTTATGGTGTCGGAGCCTGGTGTCGCGACACTGAAAAAGTGCTGGTGCCGACCAACCCTACAAAAACTCTGAATGAACACAATGTAGAAAAATACTAGAACAACGAACAAACCGAGATCACTGTTTTAACTTAAAACTTTATTGGAATAAATGAGGAAAAAAAAAATGATCTTAAAAGAAAAAAAAAATGATGTGACATTAAAATGTTTACAATGAAATGAAATGCATGGGAGTCACAAGATGCACCCAATTCTTGCCCAACGTGGCACTGATATTGGCAAGTTGTAACAATTTTACAGTACATGGAGGACCAGAGGGGGTCAAGGTCAGTCATTACAAAAAGCATGACTACGGCAAATCAGACAAAGGAAGGAAACAAAATGTCAGGGAAAGGCAGACTGTACATAGACAAATTGATGATGCAAGAAATGTATTTCAATTTTATCTCGTTTTTCTGAGTTTGTTTCTAGTGGTATTTTTTTTTTGGTTGTTTGTGGCCGCAGAGAGAGTGTGTGTGTTTAAGGAGGGGGGGGGGGGGTCTGACAATTATCAAGGACAACATCATCAGAAATATGCCTCGTTACAGATCAGCGGTCAGACATTTCAGACTTTTCCAGACAATAGATAGGCTCAAAAGTCTCTCCCCCATCCCCACTCAAACCCGACAGATCCATTTCACAAGAAATTTCACATTTCACACACAAATTATGACGTCAAGTATTTCATTGCCTTATTACTGACAATAGGCCTGTTCATTTTTCATTATAAAAAACAAAAGCATTCTGTATCAAATGCACTTAAAAAAATAGGTCTTTTCTATTCATAAAAACCACCAAAGCATGCTGTTGAACAAGTTAATGGCCGCTCCGCATCTGCCCAAATCACCTCCCTTCACTGTTTACCGCCCTTTTCTTTATTTCAATATTGCCCCCTTGCAAATCAAAATTCTCCCTCCAGAAGGCAAAATCGCCAATACTAGTTCTTAAGTAAGCTAAAGATATTCACTGACTATTTGATATTGAATTTACTGAACAAAACAAAACAATAAAAAACCCAAAAACTACATGTATGTATATTAGAAAGTGCTGACCTGAACTATTTATTGCATGAACTTTCAGAATTCATCATACACATTGATATTTGATTGTCATTTCGGACCTATCCAGGTTGGATTTGCCAAGCACTGGCCTGCATCTTGTGCTGGGCATTTTTAACATTTTTTTATACAAATTTAATGATTTTAAAAAATTCATTATAATAAAGATCATCCCGTCCTGGCCAAATTTAAAATATCATAAAAAAACATAGAAAATCTGTGGAGTAGGGGCAAGGCCTGAAGTAACGTCAAAATGTGGCAAAATTTATCGTCCTTTTTCCTTTGCGTTTTATTGTATACTTTTTGTATTATTTCTTATCCGAAGCTTTACTACATACAACTTTTTCATTTTGCCCCAATTTGACTTGGCCAAATTTAAGCATCTGTCAGTCTCTATCTCTTTCCCTCATTAAGTTACAGCAACGAGCATTTTCCTTTAATATGACCAAACCCAAATTGAAAAATCCACTCCCTTTGCCTCGCCCCTGCGGCTGCTTTTTCACACACTTAAGGACTGCTCTGCTTAAAAATACCGTTCTCCACTATGTGATGATGCTCCCCTTCAAAACTAATCCACAAAATTGGGTGTTTACCACTGTGACCAATAGAGGATATCAATGTTTTCATCTGTTGTTGCATGTTCCACATGTGTTTGATCGTAAACGTAAAATAGCCAAAACAAACACATCTTAGTTTCTGTAACATTGTAATTGTTTGTATATTCAGGGTTCATACAAAGTCTTGAAAACTAGTTTTAAGGAATTTTTAAAGACTTCATAAAGACTCGCAGTTAAAAAAATTAAGGACCTGTGTGCTTGTGACCAAGAAATATTACAACTATAGAAGTGGTGTGCAGCATCTATCGAAACAGAATGTTTCTGTATCCAGAGTTCAAACATAGTAAATTCATTCCGAGAAGTTCAGTTATTTCAAAGTACCAATGAGCCAGTGTGCAATTAGAAGATTTGAATCTCAAATCATTCCACTGAAACACAAATTTTAAGGACTCTGGCATAATTTTCAGAATTTAAGGACTTTTTGAGTACTTATTTTTTCTTATATGAAAATTAAGGACTTTAACTTTAAGGACTTTTAAGGACCTGTGTGAACCCTGTGTATTAGAAATTACAATAATGATTGAAATTTTACTGAATTCTCCCACCTCCCTCCTTGTTTTCTTTTCTGTGCTTTCCTGTTACTGCCTGCTTACCCCTCCCCTCCCCTCCTCCAAACACATTTATGTAAGGTATCGATCATGCTCACACTCAAAAGGAAAGACAGTACTATTTCATGATCATCAGCTTCAATTTTTTAAAACTTATTTGGGGAGACAAGAGATATGTGCAAGACATCTCAGATCTCATTCCAAATCCAGAACTAACAGTGGATCAAAGTTACATTAGACTTAACCCATACTCTAACCTCTACTACCTTCTAATATTAACGTAAATATGTATCAGTGTGGAGAACATATCAGAATCAAGTTGTACAATGTATGGCATGCTGCTGTGTTGGTCATTGTGGTCACTGAACCTAATATATAATAATGAATGAATGTAAACACAAACATTTTTGTATACCATGATTAACCAAGAAAATGAATAAATTCTTGAGAGTAAAAACAACCAATGGATACGTGGGTGTGTGACATCATTAATCCAAGATGAGCCATGAAGTCCACGGGCAAGTAGTGTATATCCACGGATATAATCCACAAGAAATAAAAGACTGATGACGTTATCCACGACAAAACAATGTGTAATCCACTGACAAACAGAAAGGTGCTAGGGTTATATCCAATTGTCTATGAGAAAATGCCACAATGAAACAATGTCATCCAACATAAATGAAATGTGGAGAATGATGAAATCCTACTGCACAACAGGTCTGTCTGTGTGTCTCAATATCTGATGACTCACGACGGCTCAACATGATGTAGAGCGAGCACTGTCATACCTGTGTGACATCAAAGTAACACAATGACCTGATGCATGGATTCTGTGGTTCAAATATAAAGCTAGTCCATCACAACTCAGAAGAAAAATTTTATGGCCAGCTGAATTGTTTTATTGCTAAAATGCCCCTCCAGACGTTATTTAGCAAAATATGTCTTTTTTTGTGAGGTGTGCAGACAGTCAAGTTTTGCCAGTGCGAGGTTTCACGCTGAGATCCAACACCTCTGCTCCAGTGGCCTCTGGCTCTGCACGACCTGCAGATGATGATGATGGTGGAGTTTCTGCAGGTCGATCAAAGAACCGAGACATTCGTGTCATATCCACAGACGGAGATTGCAGTAATCCCGGCAGTCCCCATACATTCTGAGAGGACAGCTGAAGGGAAGCCGGCAGATCGAGAAAATCATGTTTGTGCTGACTGCCCGGAGTAATGCTGCTACCACCACTGCTGCTGCTCCGAGATTTCATGCTGCTGTTGTTGCTACTTCCGCTGGAGCCGGACTTGCCAGGTAATCCTGTGTGTTTGCTGGAGGGTGGCATGCTGGGAGTGGACGTGGACCCATGGGGATAATTTGCATTATTGGAAAGTTGACTAGAAGCTGGATGACTAGACCTCAGTTTTTTCTCTAGACTAGGACCGTCCCGTGCGTAAAGATCTGATGGGGAAGGGGGAACTGCTGGGCGTGGTCGTTTATTTGAGGCTGCAGCCGACGCAGCGGAGGTGGAGGCTAAGATGGATTTAGCGGATTGTCCTGTGGATATGCTGCCGGTGGATTTACTGGAGTGGGAGTTGAGAGTGTTGCTTTTGCTGGCCATGATGGCAGCTATGGTGTCTCTGGTTTCTCTCTCCCGAACAGCTGCAGCCTGATGCTGAAGCTGTTGTTGGTGGATTTGAATTTGCTGAATCTGTTGCATCTGCTGATGGTGGAGGATGGACGCTGCCTGGGCCTGCCACAAGAGTTGAGTCTGCATGGCTGCAGCTCGTTGGTCTTTGCTGTTCTTAGTTTTTTCTGCTGCAGCAGCGGCTTCAAACATCTCCAATTGTCTCAGCATAAGAGGATCCATGGCCTGTTTCTGGATTTCCATCATTCTCTGCAAGTAGAGAGGGTTGCTCATTAAAGTTTTCATGATGTAGGGGTCACTCATGCCGTACATGTGCTGGTAGGCCAGGATATTGGCTGCTGCAGCGTTCAGCTCCATGTGGGCGGCGGCCAGTGCGGCGGAGGGAGCAGCCTGGAACATAGGGTTGTTGCTGTTATTATTGCTGCTGGTGCCAGTTGCACTGGTGGTGGTGGAGGTGGTGGTTGTCCTGGAGTTGGATGAGGACGGCGATGCTGATAGGTAAGACTGACTATTGGGTTGCTTTGATGACGATTGTCGAGATACAGGTCTGGAGGAAGATGATGACGATGCTGATGACATGGCGGTAAGTGCTGCAGATGCAGTGGCTGATGCTGATGATAACGAGGAGGGTTTCATACGGTTCTGTGAATGACTACTCTCATATTTGCGAGACTTCAGATCCGATAATCCTGCCTTGTATGGGTCCATCAATCCATTCTTCATCATCTCCAGACTTTCTAGCATTTTCTTACCTTTATCCAGGTCATCCTTAAAAGCACTGAAACTGTTATTGACAGCCTGGGCTCTGACTGCGTCCAGGCTGCTCCTCAGTGCCTGCTGACTGTCCATACCCATCTGATGCGGGAAAGCAAGGCTGTCTCGGAAAAGTCTCTCAGTGGATGCTCGTTGATCACTGCTGAGTGATGAGGAGAAAATTGGGGATGATGATGTTGAGGACTTTTGACCTGGCCCAGGTGTCTGGTCAAGTGAAGGAGATTTCTTGCCTGACCCCAGCAAGGCATCCAGAGCACTTTTCTTCCCCTCACCCCCAGAAGGACCCACACCTGCGGCCTGCTCTTTCTCTTTGGAAGTTCGAAGACTGTCGATGATGTTGGACAACCGTGATGTCCTCTTTACACTGCAAAACAAACAAAAACATTGTTAAGTTTATTATAGAAGTGCACAAAATGATTCATTCCAAATCTATCGACTCCATCACCAAAAATTTCATACAAACAAGAACAAAACAGAAGTGTGGTGACAATGTAATTTGATGCTATAATGATTTCCACAACTTGCCATTCTGTGCAATTCTGGGTGAAGAATTATTCTGTTTTCTTCTTTTGACACTTCTGATGTTTGTATGTCAAAACTGCAGGCCTTCGATTTGGAAATTATGTTCAGTTACATATCAATCAAAATGTTACTTAAGCAATGGAAATTTCTTAAGATTGGATCATTTCCCAAAAAAAAGCATGCAGCAATTTATTCTCCAGTTCGTGAAAACTTCAGAAAACAAAACCATTAGCTGAGAAGAACATTTTGAGTAAAAAATGGTCTTTTAGCCACAAAAAAATTGTAATTTATCCAGTAGATAACAGACCATGGGCACCCTCAACTTTGACAAATTTACACTGACTGAGCATGACCTAAATTGATCTAAAGACCAGGGCATTGATCTAAGTCATCTGAGCACGGTTCACTCAACAAAAATCTGTTGACCTGTAACAAGTACATCCTAGGCTCCCGACTGCATGAGGAGAGAGTGCATTTGCTCCACCACAGTATCAATCTGTTGCCTTTTCAGAAACCCCTTCCTGCTATCACCCTCACCCAGCCCCATGATACAAGAGCTTAACTTCCACAAGTAATGACAGTGAAAATGCATGTGGTGAACATGAAGTGCGATCCTGCATGAGACCACTATCTTACCTTTTAGAGGAGGATTTGTTTTTACTGTCCTCGCCATGAGCTGGTTTACCTCCACTGCTGGACCCTGTGTGACCTGAACGGCTGAGAGGGGGAGACAACTGCTGCTGGGCACTAGCACTGTGGCTTGGTGAAGACCGAAGTCTCTGAGAGCCGGGTGAGGACAGACGAGGAATCTGGTTACCTGGCGACATTCTGGACAACTGACTGCTCCCAGGAGACAACCCAGCCAAGCCCAAAGGAGACAACTGAGGGACAGCACCTCCCAGGGGTGATATCTGGGGCACGGCCGAATCCCCTGCTAGTGCCAGGGGTGGGAAAGGAGTTCTGGCCAGAGCCTGTACCAGACTTGATGCTGGTAGGGAGGTATTTACAGGCCCCGAGTTGTCATCGTCGTATTTGGTCCATGTAATAAAAGGATTCTGATCATCTGGAATGCCGTTGGTGAATCCGGTGGTCTTGGTACTGGTATTGGCCTTGCCAGTCGGGCTGGTGATGTTGGTGGTGGTTGTGTTTGTAGTCTTGGACACTGATATTTTAGATGATGATGATAAGGATGACAATGTGGCCACTGGGTCTTTACTTTTGCTGCATGTGGTAGCAACTTTGGGTGTCTCGGCAGTGGTTTTTGCTGGTGCTGTATCAAGCAAACTTCTCTCAGTTTGAGATATTGATAATGACCTAGTACTTTCTTCCTCACTGGATTTGTTTAGTTTGACATCTGAACTATTAGTTTTTGCTTCTGAAGTATTGCTGGGCTCGTCATTGGAATCTTTCACGGGGGAATCTTTGATATCCAGATTTTTCTCCACCACTTCCTCTTTTGATGAATTTTCAATATCCTTTGGTGAACTTCTACTGTAATCCATTGATATGTTTTCTTTAGGGTTATCCTGTACAGAGTGTTTACTCTTCTCTTCTGACACTGAATTTGTATTTCCTGAATCACAAATTTTCGAGTTTTCAGTGGTGGAAATTGCAACGTCGTCATCTGTTGTTTTACTCTTCTCTTTCGTCTCTTCCTTTGTCTCTGATGTTGTGTCTGCGTTGCTATGGGAAAGATTGAGAGTTGCTTTTAAATGTTGTGGAGATTTGCTGAGAGTTGGTGCCAGAATGAAACCATCGGGACAGTATTTGCTTTCTTGACTGTCGCGTAACGAGGCAGAGTTGAGGGCACCGGACTGCGAGCCCTCTGAGGTTACAGCTTCTGATTCCTGTGACCCGCTCTCCATCCTCTTGTGGTCTTCAGAGGATTTTTCTCCATCCTCTGCTTTATCTAGTAACTCATTACGTGGGAGGTTGTCAAGTTGTACACTTTTCAGTGCCTCTGAACAGTCTCCTGGCATGGCATTTGTGCACGACGTATCCTCTACTGGGTGGTCTTTTGATTTAACATTTGCATCATTTGCGTGATCAGAAACAGGACATGTTAGGTCATTTTTGGGCGGGCTGTGAATTTCCCACTTCAGTGGTGTGTCTTTGTGAATGTTACTCTCCTCACAGTTCTCTTTCTCCTCACCTAATTTCATCTCGCACAGATTTCTCCACTCACTGTGGTTTGCAAGTTCCGCCTCCTTCCCCTGAGATTTTGCGGTGGTTTCCTGCATATCCTTGGAATCAGTTGTGCCAGGCTTGAGTGCGTTCTGGGCACAGTTATTGCTGGGTGGGGAAGTCTTTGGTTTCCCGCTCTGGTCTGTGTTTGCCTTAGATTTGTCGGTGATGTCGCTGTCTTCCACGTCAGTGTCAGAGTCTGATGAATTGCTCTCAATCGGTTCCCTGGATGCCGTGGACGTCACTTTTGCAGAAGGTTTTCCCACGTTAGAAATGGTCAGTTTGATGGGTGTGCGTGGTTTTGGGGGCTCTTCGGCCACTTTTGGTTTGGAAGCTGCGGCAGTCACCTTCAGTTCTTTCTTCTCTTCATCATCATCATCAGAATCATCATCTGATGAAGATGAGTCATCTGAAGACGAGCTTCCGCCAGATGATGATGATGAATCTGAAGATGATTCAGCCTTTTTGGAGGGCACGTCTTTAAACAAAGGTGAGTCCAAGTTTGGAATTTCTAGAAGTTTCTCCTCTTCCTCCTTAGGTTTCTCTGGTTTAGGGATGGTGATACCCAAAGGTTCAAGTTTACCCGGTGCTGTGGTGGCAACAGTCGCTGGTGTAGTCGTGGTGTTGGCTGACGTCAGTTTGGCCATTTTGGCTGCGGGAGCCGGTTGTTTCCCTTTCTTCCGTTTCTTGCCAGCTGTGGCTCCGTTGCACGACTTCCTGTTGTCTTCTCCTGATGTGTCTCCCCCAGAACCACCTTTAGTGGCCTCGCTGTTACCCCCAGACTTGCCATTCTGTCAAAAGAAACAAACAAACATTTCATTATCATCTTGCTGGCAAAATCGGACAGAACCATTAAAATCAAAATCAGAATCTGTTTCCTGTGCTTATTACAAAAATGGAAACTGAATAAACAGGGGCGTAACTCGACACTTTTTTGGGGACGGGGGGGGGGGGGGGGATATAGGCCTACAGTCTTTTTCCATACCACAGTAGAGAAGAAGGGGCATTATGTGGAATAAAATAATAAATATGCATGATACAATGCCTCCCCTTCGAGCTTGAAATGTAAATACCCTTGACCATAGATCCAGATAATGCAGCATGCTAATGGCGGCCTCGGTTACACCATGTACTTACGACCCACAACTTTATGCTGAGACTCTCAAGAAACACAGATCTTCAACATGCTGCGTCAGTTACAGTAACATTGATCTGTAGCATGTCTCTCTACTAACAGCGTCACAATGTTCTTCTATCAATCTTTCTGATGCAACCATGTCAATAATGAAAGACACCGTGTGAATATTCAAGTGCAGGTACACATCCAAATGATTTAAATAAAGATCACAGAAACTACCTTTAATCAGAGAGAAATGCCCCCACTGTCACAATAAGTGAAGGGCTTACTTCTATATCGAGCCAAAGTCACAAAAGCTAAAACTGAGATAGTTAACTTTTGATCAGAAAGGAATGTCCTTCTTGTCAAAATAATAGAAGGGCTTAGTGCTAAATCGAGCCTAAGTCAAAAAAAAACTAAAAATGTAATAGAGAACAAAAGATGCCCTTCGTGCATGGTTGGACGCTGTAAACGTTAGCCCTTTCAGTGTATCTGGCCCTATTATTAGTAATTAATAAGAGTCCTGGGTCAATGCGCTTTGCACAAAAGACAGTAGCCTATACTCTCTCTGATCTTTATGCCAACCTACACACTGTTTGTTCTGGAGTCCATGTGAACGTCGCTGTGATAGAGAACTATCCCTTCCAATTAAGTCTTGATCTGGATGTAAAACCAGCAGGGTTTCCAGCCAACCGGTCGATACAATAACCAAAGCTAGGTAAGCATTTATTCACACACAATAAAGATATGAAAATACTGCCACATGTTATGTTATGACCTTTACACATCACGCAGTTGTCATATTCTGTACATGTCATCCAGGTGTCAACAATTCACACAAATGCAACAAACCAATAACAGTTACTGAAGACGACCACCCGTGCAGATCTACTAATAATAATATAGTTCAATGATGTCCTGTCCACCGCTTTAAAAGTTCCAATTCCACATCCACAGAAACAACCAAACTCAGACCTTCCATGGACTCTTCTACTTCCCCACTGCTACTGCACCAGTTCAGATCCACGATCAATGACGTGCCTTCTGTCCCTCGGACAATGCAAAGCTTTTGCCAGGCTCATACTCTAAACCCTTATTATTTTTCTATCCTCCTTACAAGGACGAAACACTGAAAGTTGACAGCAGTACCCCCTGCCCCTCCCCCCCGTCCCCACTCTTCACCTTAGGGCGACCTACCAACCGTGACACACACACGCACGCACACACTCATACACACACACCCACACATAGCTTGTTGGTCCCACCGCGCGACACATTAAGACACTCAATACAACGGAAGGTCTGCTCGTTACCTCAAAGGCCTAGATCTATCTGCAGTTTATCGAATTGTCAAGCAAAGAAAACAGAGGAGGGTCGTATTTCACCTGGGACTGTTTAAGCCCCCCCCCCCTTTTGTGCCACGCTAATCCCCCCAGCCTATAGGGGTCACGTGACCTGGCTTCCCGCACGGGGTGACAATGCCAGTGGCTCGACTCCTTACATGCACAGTACAGGTGAAATTGAAAGGATTAATGATCCAACGCCGCAGTTCATCATTATATCTATAGGCTACTTGGTTGTCCCCGTGAGTCAGTGAATAAACGTCATAACTCAAACGGAGCCAAATATCATCGACCTCTGATATGCAGCCCGACATGGGAAAAATGCCAATATCTTGACACATGGTTACCTTATATTATCAGTAGGCCTATCAGTGGCCATGACTCGGAACCGCAGTTACTGAAGATCCTTCCTGTTTCTGTTCGCGTATCTGACTAAAATAACACAGAGACTTCGTCCAAATTCGTCTCTACGCGCGATTAAAAAACTGCTATTATAACTGTATCAAAAATAAGATTTTGTTCCCCCCCCCCCCCGGCTTTTCAGGTTATTTCCACCCGGCTTCTGCATATTTTGACAGTTCCTGCTAGTACCTATTTAAAGCTCTGTTTATCTCTGGTGTAACAGGGCGACAGACAGGCAAGGTATAGCTAGCGTGGGAAGATAGCTAACGGCGGGGAGACAGAGTTATTGTAGGCCAGAGGGGGAAAGTAGCCGATGCAACTGAAGCGCTTTGACACCCGAAAAGGGTAGTGTTTACTTGACCGCCGTACTTGTCGATCAGATCACCTGGGAATTGCTTGGGGGGTAGAGCTGTTTCAATAGTATTTGACGTGGAGCCGACGGGGGTGGCTATTAGGATAACTAATGCACACTCGGTGGGCGTCTTGGGACGCTACCTGACTGGGTATAAATCCCCGAACGCTCCTTCCAACTTCAGACCGCTGAGAGCACTCACCAGCTTCGTGCCGAAGAGGAGACCACAACTGCAACTGTAACTTTGTACTAGTCTTGTGAGTGGGGAAGGTCAGGGAACCCGCAAACATCCTTTGTCAGAGCGTGGTATCTTTGGTATCTTGTCGGCATTTGAGCTGTTGCTGAGTGGTAAGTTAATTGTACGATGTATGTGTATTTTACTTAATGTTCATGATTGCAGAACCTAAATCTAGTGGGTTTACTTTGGTATAACTACTGCCTCTGAGGGAGTCACGGAAACGCCGTTATATATATGTTACGAAACCTTATAGGATGGGGTCCGTTAGAGAGAGCGTTATTCTTCGTGGGGAACGTGTAAATATCATTAAAACTGTATTGATCGTTTATTCTATTGCCTATATGGGAGCCTATGGAGTATGGGAGCTGCAGCCTGACTTATAACAGTGTCAGCGGTTAAAAGTGTTAATGATGAATATCCGTCATGGAGTAAGTATGGAAGTCATGCCTTCCAGCAGTAGATTAGGACTTTGCGATTGTTTTTCTACAGAGGAGGAAGAACAACACCTTCTTGGCTTCTCAACTTCTTGTACTTTGATTAACGACATCGTGGCTTCTTGGCTTCCCGACCTATTGGTACCTGCCGATACCTGTTGATCTAACTGCGCAGTCAAGCCAGGGTAGGGAGGAAGAACCAGTGCCCAGATAGCGCCATACACCCCTAAAGGAGAGGTTTCCTTATGCTGAATGTTCCCATGTGTTTTATAAAATGTGCTAGAAATTGAATATTACGAAGCCATTTAATTAGCATGTACTGATTTGCATCAACTTCATTCCATCGAAATTCACATGAAATTGTATGACCTGTGTTCCTATTATTATTGAATGAATTAATAATTATTGTATATATGTAAGCAATACAGATATCGTTTGTTATAACTTATAGCAGAGAGATAGTCGATTATTTAGTGTGTTTGTGCCGTGCCCATCACGGCTGGTGTCAGAAGAAAGTTAGTGAGAGAAAGTGGAAACATCACATCTGGCACTTCCTCCAGTTCAAATACATTTATTTTATTGTTTCAAAGGAACTTGTGGGTCTCAAATTAAGCGTGAAAAAACATGATCCGTGTCGATTTTTCGGATTTTGACGCAAATAGGTACATAAATATCCTACACGTCGATTCCATCGACTGATTTGTATGAAAGTGGTCCACAAATAAATGGTAGAAAATTGCATTTGAAAGTGGTCGGCACAAGGAAATTTCGATGGGAAAAACAGACCTTTGTGAACAATTCCAAAGACTACCTGGTACGGCGTTGGTTTTGTTAGACCTGATTGCCCTGTAGAGTTTGGAGTTTGAAGAAAGCACGTCGACATGCTAGCGGTCACACTGTGCTAGGAAGGAGGAAGACGATAGATAGATACCACGATAGACAGATACCACGATAGACAGATACCATGATAGACAGATACCACGATAGACAGATACCACGATAGACAGATACCACGATAGACAAATACCATGATAGACAAATACCATGATAGACAGATACCACAATGATAGAACAGAAGAAGACGCTACTAGAGGCGCCCACCAGCCGCTTCATCCCCTTAGACTAGTGGTTCTTAACCTTGTTGGAGGTACTGAACCCCACAAGTTCCATACATGCATTCATCGAACCCTTCGTAGTTGGAAAAATAAAATGTGCTTTTTTTCCCTTCAAATTCAAAACAGTATATGTATATCATACGAGTGGGGTGAACCAAACCGCCGAACCCTTGAAACTGACTCACCGAACCCCTGGGGTTCGATCCAACCCAGGTTAAGAACCGCTGCCTTAGAATGAACAAGGTCCTAACTCCCTTCCGGCAACTTTCGAGAAATTGATGATTGAAGTTTCGTGTGCTCAGCTTTTAGAGGTACGACTTTTTGTCTTTTTTTAAAGTTATACTTACAAATTACGCACCGAGACTGCTTGCTACTTTGACACATAATGGAGACGGCCCGTAGAAAATAAATAATGTGTAGTGTGTAACTCAGCTCAGCCCAAAAGTGGCGATAGAACTGTGTCATTCTAAAGGGACGACCTGCTACTAATTATGTAAAATCACAGAACGGTAACTACAGTACCATCATACAAAACCAAAAAAACATAACACAATTCACTCTTCAAACCTTTATCTGCCGATCTGACTCCACTCAAATCAATTATGTTCCAAGACAATCAAAACATCCACAATATACACACACATACCACAATCAGTGCATTATATTTCTGCAGGCTTAAAAAAAAACTAAACGCACTGTTGACCGTTCCCATTGTGGCTAAAAATATCTTCAAAACAGCTTTCAAACCAGATCGACAAGAGAGATCCAGGAAATAGACAGTAGTTCTGTTTCAACAATTTCTGTAACGTGCACTAACAAAAAGACGCATTTTCTATTGTCCGGTCACGAATAGTTCTTAGATCGCTTGTGTCATGTCCAGCCCACATCAGAAACCCACAGTAAGTGTCAGACGGAGAGATGAGTGCACCTGAGCACAACTAATCTACACGACTCTGCAATAGCACACAAAGGTGGATCATTGTGAGAGCAAACGTTACCTGGTACATTCCAAAGTGTTCTCTGTTTCAGTTGATGCAGCATTCTTTTAGAGCGAAATCAGCCTATCAACACTCTATGTTCTTATCAACGATACCCTGTTTAAGCATTTGTTCGACCGATATTTTACAGGTATTCTCCGGGTCGTGGCTGCTGAAGGTGTCAAAATGTATGGGTGTCTTAAGGCATCTCTGTGTCGGACTACAAGCCTGTTCGCTTGTTTACATACTTAGGGCCTTTCATTTTTGCCTTATCTCCAGCGTTTCGACATCCACAAATTACATTCAATTACTCTGTCTGTCCAGAAGGCTTCGTCTCTCATTGACGGACTACAAGTCTGTTGGTTTGTTTACATAGGTCCTTTCATTTTTGCCTTACCGTATATCCGGTGTTTCGGCATCGAGATATTAACATTGTCAATAACTTCGTCTGCCTGGAAGACTCCACAATGTAAATATTATTTTTTATACTAGATTTGAAGTTCTGACCTGCTGCTTTGATTTTGTCTGTTCTGAATAAACAAATGAAATTGTCTTGTGCCTTTTGTTGGAAGAACATTTTGGTTCCTACCGTAAATTCTACAAGTGATTGAATGAATCTATAATAAGCACAAGTGAATGGAGAAAGGAAAAGTTGTCAGTGAATGAATTTTGAAGTCAAGTGTCTGTCTGCATACTCTTAGGTCCCCCACATGTTTATTTATGAAATCTACATCTCCACATTAGTTCTTGTTTGTTTATCTCCATTTTCTGAAAAACTGGAGATCTTTTAGCATGAAGAAGTGGTATAACAAATGCACACTCTGACATTTATTTAAATTTATGCATTGTCGCACTTATCAAGCTGTTTCACAGTTCCGATTTATTCTAACTCTTTATCAACCGGAAAGTTTAACGTCGAATTTCTCAGTTGGGCAAACAGTGGAGTTGGAATATACAGGAACTAAGGCCGAGACATTTTTCCTAAACCTGCAGTTGTTTTTTTTTAACCTTAGTCCACATGATGTCATATTTCAAAACCGCAAGACAACATTGCGTTCAGAAGCGGCTAGGCTACACGTGCGCGATCAAATAGACGACCATGGAACCAACCCAGACAGCAACCCTACGGATATCCGATGCCTAGGATTGACGTCAAGCTTGCACCATAGGAATGAAAGCGTTCCTACGTAGATCCGCTGGTCACGACATCGAAGCGACGTCGGTTTGATGTAGGGAAGTCGCCCCGATGGTAATCCTACCAACCCTACGGAAATCTATGTCGCACTGACGTGGTGATGCTGGCTGGGAATGAATGAATGAATCAAGCAATCAAATCAATCAATCAATTAACCAAACATTCAAAATTAAACCCTTTCCGCAACACCAAACGTGCACTTCTACACCAAATGATCAAACTTTTGACAGCACAGAAAAAACAGACGAACAGACAAACAGACGAAGAAAAGCCACAGTTTGTTGTGCAGTACAGTGTCAACCCCAACACACACACAAGCAACTCGAAGTCTCTCGTCCACCTCGACACAGCGTTGACACAAAGACAAGAATTATTGACTTACGACTCTTTTTGTTGACTGTCCAACTTCAGAGTAGGCACTCGCTAAAACTACACACTAACTACACAATCATGTCTGCTGCCTTCTTTCAGTGAGCTGTGTCACATCCAAGATGTTATTTTACTCATTACAGGCACACATGCACATGGGCATGTTTAAGTCTTACACAATCATAACACATCGGATACGAGCTGTCAAACAAACTAAATGTCACTTCATGTATATGTCAGCCAGCTCAACACACCTGTAGTTGCAAATTCCTCTCACAAGCAAGCACTGCTATGTCAACTACTCGAGACCAAATCTCTTATCAATCTGCAAAAACAAACATCAAATCGCCTTTTAAAGAGTATCATCCCCGGGCACTGTAACTCGACCCTCTCGTGTGTTCTCGCCCTGAGGAGCTTAATAGTAATACACAGCAAGTGTAAAATAAACGGTGATTAAACATTGACACAACTGTTTCAGACAGAAGCTCCCGACACGGAACGTTTTACCCACTAAAGGTCACATAGGTGTGGAAAACAATAAAACTTCAATAGACTGTACAGGAATAGATCCCAAGATACAAACGATAATCGACTTAACGCACAAAAGAAACTAACTCAACAATACAATACTCGACTAGAGAGAACTGTCAGATGTTCAGTGTCAAAACCGAGTAACTACGACAATAGAACACACGAGCTATGTATACAAAATAGAACAATTGGTTCTTTATAAGATAGCAATGCATCGCCAACATTCATTATTCAAGTCTGACCTATACCTACATGTCACAAAAGTGTTTTTCTTACACTTTAAAAGCTTCTACAAGGGCGGATTACCCTCCTGTCTTTGAAAAGTAGCGTCGCTTGTCCCGAAAGAACACTTCTGAATTACAAACTGGTCACTAGTGGCACCTTCACATATGTAACACAATAGACATTAAAGTACATTTTGAAATCTCTGATTGACCTCCCTGTTGACACCTGTATGACCTGCCGCTGTAGCCACTAAACAGCAGTTCAAAACTGAGTCACTGTGTCCTGATGACGCCACCAGGTCCCCGACCAACACAGTGAAATGAAACCAATCAAAGCCCTCTGTTGTATCGTCAGTCGCCCCTATCCTTTTACACCAGATTTTAAAACAAAATCATATACAGCATTTGCATTGATCTGCAGCCAAGCTGTAAATATTTGCACAGGAGAGAAAAAAAAAAGAGAGAGAGGAAAAGCGCAACCCCACAGTAAAAACTCCACCCAGCTCGTCAGCCGCGCGTCTTCAAAGGGAAATTTGCCTGGCCTTCCTAAACAAGTTTTCACCCCAACACATCTCTCGGTATTGACACAAACAGCCGGAATGTCGGCACAACGCATTGCACCTGTTTCTCTCAAAGTCTGATCATTATCTTGCCCTGACTCAGTGGTTGGTACAAACCGAGACCCTGCACAGCTAACGTCTTTGGTACAAAACTGACCGAGTTATCTCAGCGACCAAAGACCAAGCAATAAAACTGTAATGTTTATATGTAACAATAGAAACATCCGCAGACCAAATTTTCTATTACGATTTCAGACCTTACAATGTCTTTTGCTTTATCCCGCATCAATTTCACATTCGTCTAATAGTGTATTGATGCTAATCTGACATAATGCCACCTAGTACATTTTAAAAGATGGTAGAAAAAGTAAACATTATAAGAGGGTTCATGGTTCATGAGAACACCAGCTGGCCTGACTGCCTAGGACATCAGGGCATAGGGAAGATGAATGAAAATGGCCAGCGCCTGCTAGAGTTCTGCGCTCAGAATCAACTCTGCATCACCAATACCTACTTTGCTGGAAAAGCCTGCCACAAGGTGTCATGGAAACACCCTAGATCAGGACACTGGCACCAGCTAGACCTAGCCTTGGTTAGGAGGCAAAAACTCAACACAATCCGAAGAACCCGTACATACCACAGTGCTGACTGCAACTCTGATCATTCCCTTGTAATCTGTCTGGCAAAAATTGTTACCAAAACAGTCCATTGCAGGAAAAACAACTCTAAACCAAAGATCAATACACATAACGCAAAGAACAAGAGCGTGCAGCAGGAGTTTGTCAAGACCTTTGAACTCTCAATGTTTGGGAAATCCAAACCTGAAAATGTCCAAGACACCTGGAACCAAATGAAGACAGCAATTCACGAATCAGCAATATCCACTTTTGGCTCAAAGAAACCATCGAACAAGGACTGGTTCCAAGAAAATGCTGAAGTCTTACTTCCGATAATTGAAACCAAGAATGCTGCCCATCTAGATTATATCAAGAACCCATGTGATAGTACAAAACAGAAATTAATTAACGCCAAGAGCAATGTACAGAAAGCTACCAGACACTGTGTAAAGCAATATTGGACAAAGCTCTGCACTGCCATTCAGACTGCTTCAGATACAGGGAACCTGAAAGTCATGTACGACGGTCTGAAGACAGCTCTGGGTCCTACAGCAAACAAGATTGCCCCACTGAAATCTCAGAGCGGAGATCCTATCACTGACAAAAACCAACAGATGGCACGCTGGGTGGAGCACTATTCAGATCTTTACTCCAAGGAAACAAACATCAACACGGAGGTGCTTCAAAATGCACCAAGCATGGAAACCATGGAAGAACTGGACACAGAACCCACATTGCAAGAACTTAGAAAGGCAATTGTCAGACTACCCAGCGGCAAAGCACCTGGAAATGATGGCATCCCAGGCGAAGTAATGAAGTACGGAAAAGACGCTCTTCTACCACATCTTTATGAGCTACTACTACAATGCTGGAGACAACGTGAGATTCCCCAGGACATGAGAGATGCTAACATCGTGACCCTCTACAAGAACAAAGGAGACAAAGGAGATTGCAATAATTATAGAGGAATCTCACTCCTCAGCATAACTGGGAAGACCATCGCAAGGGTAATACTACCACGCCTGCAAGTCCTGGCAAACAGAGTCTACCCTGAATCAGTGTGGGTTTCGAGCTGGCCGATCAACAATCGACATGATATTCTCCTTACGGCAGCTCCAAGAGAAATGTAGAGAGCAAAACAAACCATTGCATCTAGTTTTCGTAGATTTGACCAAGGCATTTGACACCGTCAGCAGATCTGGCCTCTTCGCTGTCTTGAAACAGATCGGATGCCCACCAGTTCTCCTTAGCCTCATCATATCCTTCCACAGCAACATGAAAGCAACAGTACAGTTGGATGGTACTGTGTCCGACAGCTTGGAGATGAATAGCCGTGTCAAACAAGGCTGTGTCCTTGCCCCCACCCTCTTTGGGATCTTCTTCTCAGTGCTTCTCAGCTGTGCTTTCAAGGATTCAGAGGATGGAGTGTACCTTCACACAAGATCCGATGGAAAGCTATTCAACTTGTCAAGGCTTAAGGCAAAGACCAAGGTTAGACAGTTGCTTATTAAAGAGCTCTTATTCGCTGATGATGCAGCACTTGTGGCCCATGATGAGGAGACACTACAACGGCTGATGGATCGCCTGTCATCTGCATGCGAGGCCTTCGCACTCACCATCAGTGTCAAGAAAACAGTCGTGCTGGTGCAGGGCGTCTCCCAAGAGCCGACGATCACACTCAACGAAAAACCATTAGAAGTGGTGAGCAAATCCACATACCTTGGGTCAACAGTAACATCTAATCAGTCCTTGGATGATGAACTTGATATCCGGATCGGGAAAGCAGCCACCACTTTCAGCAGATTGATGAAGAGAGCTTGGAGCAACACACGGCTCACAATGAAGACCAAGATGCTGATTTACAGAGCATGCATACTGAGCACTCTGATGTATGGCGCAGAAACATGGACAACCTATGCTCATCAAGAGAAGAGATTGAACAGTTTCCACCTGAGATGTCTTCGCCGCATTCTGAACATTAGGTGGCAGGACAAAGTCACAAATGCAGAAGTCCTGGAAAAAGCCAAACTACCAAGTCTCACAGCTCTCCTGAAGCAACGCAGATTGCGATGGCTAGGCCACGTCAGACGAATGGAGGACGGGCGCATACCCAAAGACATGCTGTATGGAGAACTGAAGGAAGGCTCAAGACCAAAAGGACGCCCAAAGCTCCGGTTCAAGGATGCATGCAAACGTGACATGAAGTCTTTCCAGATCAATGACGGAAACTGGGAATGCACAGCAGAAGAAAGAGACGCATGGCGACACCAACTACGCCAAGGAATGAAACATCATGATGCAGACTGGCTAAACAACATGAAGCAGAAAAGAGAACGGAACAGGAAAGAAGACAGAAATGTTGAAACATCAGGAACATTTACATGTGACAACTGCCAGAGAGTGTGCAGGTCTCGGATAGGACTCTCCAGCCACAGAAGAAGATGCACTTAGATTAACCGATGTGCTTCATAATTTGTTTTTATATGAGTATGTGTGTATAAATGCTTCTTCGTGTGTCTGTGTGTATGCATGTGTTAACCACATGACATTGTTTAAGTTGCCCCCCTCTTACATGCTGCAATGTCCACCATCTCACGTAGATGTATGGCCCACGATCAGCTGCAGCATAAAACATTAGACGCCAAACGATGCCGAACAAAATCAAAGGGTAATGGACACTCAGGAGGTAGCACTGAAATTGATATTTATAATTACGCTTTTGCTGGTTTTCACATTACAACGTCACAGGCCAACAAGGACGCAGAACGTTAACACGTCATTTCTGCGATGGACTAGTTCGGCACAGGAAATACTACAGTGCACGCGCAAGAAACGAGATCAGCCTATGGAATGCCGCGACACATTATTCATTTTTGACCACAATTAGAAAGGAGACTAAAACATCAAGACGACAGGTAAGGCACAGAGCTACACAACCATCAGGCCCAGTACAAAGAGAAAACACCGCAAAAAGATACGCAGAGCACACAACCAAATTAAACTCCACAGAACCGTACAACATACTTCAGGTAAGTACATTATCAACTTGAACCGCTGCAGGATTGGATAACTACCTAACTGTTTGTTCCTAACACACAATCAATTTTTTTTTTTTTCATGAGCGTGTACTGGCGGCGCGTCTGTCTGTCCGTCACATACACTGTTTCTACTGCAATACCACTTATTAGACCTGAACTTTACATGATAACGTAACCCTCTTTGAGCTGACAGAGCTAACCCTCTTTGAGTTGACAGAGCTTGTAAATTTAATTTCTTAGAGTTTACTGTGCCGTTTTCTCTTATAGATTTCTCCCCTTTCACTCTCTTGAGACGACCAGTTAGTCCATCGATTGTTGTGCCGGGTCACAAAAGCAGACAGCCAATCACTGGCAAGATGAGAAACTTGACATTTGCAATTTCCTGTGTCTATCGGCACGGCTCTCTAAACAATTACCATTGCGCCAGGTTCAAACGTACCGTAAAACTTGCTTCATTACGCTCACCTTCAAAACCTGAAAACCTTAAAACCGGAGAGAGATTCTAGTGACTGTAATAGTGGCGGTGATAAATGGTTCAGTTCGTGCCGCGCAATGTTGAAAATGAAATTGCACACTGAAATTAAAACAACCCACCATTTGTATGTCAAGACAACAGAAAATCCATCATTTCGCAGCATAAAAGACGGAGAGTTTACAGTCCCAGGTGAAATACGATCCTCCTCTGTTTTCTTAACTGGACGGTTTGACAAATTACATGTAGACCTGGATGCAGAATTAGATTATTTTCCAATTCTGCTCAAGTTACCAGTGGAAATATGTCAAAAATGGCAAGACAAACAATGAACATCGCCAAAAACATCCATAGCTTCAAATTTATTCAAGAAAACTTCCATAATCAGCAAAATTCTTGGCGGGTCGCATTCCGTTGACGACAAGAATGATGTGCACAATTACAAGATTAGGATGATTACCGTAACATCAAATTTATACATCGTTTTCAATTTCCTTATTGTTCAGTCTTGTGCTATCTGGAAGCCCTGCATTGTTGCACACTTTCACTTCAAAGGCTGAATAGGTGGATGTTGTATGTGAATTGATTAAATAATTTGTAAGTGTGCGTGTGTGTGTGTGTGTGTATGCGTGAGAGTGTCTGTGTCGTGGGTGTGTCCAGGCGTGAGTGATGGAATACGGGGAGAGGATTAAAACCAGACAAATTTAATATGCAGTGAGACAACCGGTGGATGGACGGACGGACAGACAGACACCATAGATAGATAGATACATGTAGATAGATAGATAGACAGACAGAGGCAAACAGACTGACAAACAGATGGATTATAAGATAGATAGATAGATAGACAGACAGACAGACAGACAGACAGACAGATAGATAGTTAGACTGACGGATGGATGGATGGATGGATGGACGGGTGGATGGATGGATGGAAGGACGGATGGATGGATAGAATGATAGATGGAAAGATGGATGGATGGTCGGACGGATGGATGGATGAAGGCAAGAAGACACTTGGTAGTTTCATCGCGAACTGCTGGGTGGATCGTATTCCTATACACTTTACATCTGACCGGAATTTTCCTGGAGGCTACATGTCTTTCACTCAACTTCTGAAAACCACTCATAACAACTTCAGCAACAACAAAAAAGGGGGAGGGGGGGGGGCCTAGCATGACGTCAGCAGCCGCCGGTCAGCCGACATGACTTTTATAAGTTCTCCTCTGCCCAGTCATTTAATCACTTTCATCAACATTTGGTTTTTGACATTCCAGCTGATGCCGGCCACAATAATGTCAAACAAATTCTACAAATAAACAAAAAACCCTTTATCAAGAAGTGAAAATGTCAAGTTGACTTTATTTTCTATAAAACGCCAGAAGCCGTGTCATATCCTGAAAAACGCAAAAACAGGAAATATCAAAATACATTTTTGTAACAGTGCATCCTGGTCTGTCTAAACATAACCACTTAGGTAGGTATCTAGGTTCAACAGTGTCTGAACACTCTGGCTGTACTATGGACCCAGGGGGGCAGGAAGGTAAGACAACCGAGGACAGTTTCTTGTGTTTTCCAAGACAAATCATTTTTTTTTTGCCAAAATACAAACTGTCTCTTAACTCTTTCATTGCCACAAATAGGTCTAAACACAATGGTCTTGGGAAAAACCCAGTAACAATGAATGTCACATGGAGACTGCTCGACTTCCACTGTTTCTATTGCTGTGGTAGTAGGCCCAATGGCTTTTGTTTTGTCAGTAATACATCAAAACCTTAGTTCTTGTTTGTTCTATGTCCATTTTCTGAATAAAACTGGAGATCTTTTAGCATGTAGAAGAGGTATATATAATTATAACAAATGCACACTTTGACACTTGTTGAAAATGCGCCGTGGCGTTTATCGAGGTATTTCACCGTTCCGATTTACGCAAATTCCGTATGATAATAACATAAGCCGCGAACGTTTAACGTCGAATTTCTCAGTTGTGCAAAAACTCAAAAAGTGGAGTTTGGAGGTCGCGACATGTGCCCGACTCATAGGTGCAGGAAAACAAGAGTGATCTGAACGCCTTGGACATGCCCCGTACTGCTGCTGTCTGATGCACAAGCTGAGCCCGGAAATCTTCTTGGCTGGACAAACAGTGAAAGGGTTAAAAAAAAAATGATCCCCCCCCCCCCCTTTCGTTTTGTGGCACAAACGATGTAGATGCAAATGAAACACAACAATTTCATAGGTTTTACAGCAGTTCGTAACTTTTTCAGCCTTAATACCCACCTCCCCTCCCCTACTTCCCTGGGGACACTCCTTAAGTTGTTCTGGCTTTGTCAAACAAACATTGCGGTTTAGTACTTGTCAAAAATAATTTTTAACACCTATTAAAACTGTCACGGTGACAGTCTGCTTACAGGGCGGATCTATTTGAATATTATGATGAGATCATCTCTCTCTCTCTCTCTCTCTCACTCTCTCTCCCTGTGTGACAGGTGAACTTCTGATCTGCCAAGGAAAGGACGGGGTGTGTGGGAGTGGGGGGGGGGGACCAGGAAGACAGAGGAAGGAACAGTTGGAGGAAAGTGGGGGGGGGGGGGAGAGAATAGGCTAGGGGAAGAAAAACCTAAGACGCGTCAGACAGAATGATGCAGAAATTTATACCATGAAGACATAAACAGAGAGAGAGAGAGAGAGAGAGAGAGACATGCAGGGAATCTGGGAGAGCACAAAGAAGTAAATTACTAACCATAAGATTTAGCCTCACGCCTTACACCCTCGATTAGTACAGCACTGAAATTGTCCCATTTCCTCTCTTAGAAATATGCCAACCAAGAGCAAAATCTCTACATTCTTGCAACAATGACAACGTGAACAGTACAACACAAAACCACCGTGTACATAAACATACAGACCTGTGTCTTACCCTAAACATTCCTAAACCCCCGACTCTCGTTAAAAAATAGTTTAACTCTTTTTTTGTCCTTTTCTTTTTAATCAAGCTAACATCTACCCTGCACTTTCACACACACACACACACACACGCACACACACACCTTCCATCCCAATATCACAAGACACAGAATCACTCCCACCACAATCGACCAAGGACAAGGGAAAATGCACTAAGAGACACCCCAATGTGGCCAGTGAGCAAAAAATTAATGGCGAATCTTCCAGCGCTAAAATGTGCCTGGCTAGGGCAATGTTTTCCAGCTAAGCTGCTTGAGAATCCCCTTCTCTCTCTCTCTCTCTCTCACTCCCATGGACACACTCATACACACACACACACAACCCAAATGCAACATAGTACACAAAAGCTGTGCTAATCAGTTTTGCCCAAGCACAGACAGACAGACAGACAGACAGCCACACACACACCGCGCCAACGACACCTCACTAAAAAATCAATAATTTACAATAATTATTGTGCACAACGCTTTTATAGGCTAGTCTTTGTAGTCCGTCCGCTAGGTATCACGTGACCCGTCAACAAAGATGGTGGCTCCCATTGTTTACTCATATTGATCTTCCCATGGTGTGTGTGAGAGAGAGGGGAGGGGACTGTCCCAGGATTGTAACGGGAGGAGATGACCTTGGTGGTGTCACACCACAGGGCCAGGGGTAGAGGAGACAAGCCTGCTATAGTATTCTAATGACACAGCTATTGGAAAGGTCTTTCTTAAGCCTGGCCGTGCTACCACAAGAAACCGTATGTGCCAAACCAACATAATTTTTCTGGAAACGAAGAAATCTTTTTGCATTACACCCTACTTTTTTTTGGGTTCAATTTCCATTCTGCAATGGCTGTGGTTATAAGAGCGTACGCACCCCAAGCGTTTTGCGCGTACATAACACGTACCTATGCCTAAACCATTCCTTACCCTCAAGTCTAAACCTCATCGAATCCCTAACCCTGCTTCCTACCCTTCCTACCAAAAAGCAGGAGGAAAACAAAATGGAAATGTTTAATCAACGCATTTGTTACGAATGTTTCAGGAGGAGCTCTCTAGCTCTGAAGTCATAAAAGGATTTAAAATTCGTTCCCCAAAGCGCAAAAAAAAAACTTGGTGATCGTCCGTACTTGTAACACATTCTTTTGTAATAATAACCAAAAAGAAACATTTAAGTCGTACAAAATTACAATCCAGATAGAAAGACAGACCACTTTTCATTCTATAAACATGATGCTAAAACGTGAATTGGTGTGTACGGTGTTTCTCCGTAACATGACAGAGCTGGAGCTGGCTCTGAAATTCCTAGCAGGACGCATGTGAGACAGGCACGTAGGTGTAAAACAACAGTATGAAAAATACGTCAGCTGACTAGGAATAATATCTATCAGGAAAAAGGAAATCACATCCGATCCACCAAAAGCAATAATGGGGGCCTACCTGATTGGCTCACGTTACTGTCCATCACACACTCAGCTTTCTGCCATCTTTCACACGTCAAATATTTTTAACATTGTAGTCAAAGATACCCATGATACCACACAGGCCAATTCTTGGGGTGGATGGAAGAAAGACGGGTGAAAACATAATCACGCAAATTGGGATGGACAGATGAACAGAAGACAGAGCTAGATCAGAAGGAATGCACGGTTTGAATCAGAAAAAAAGACACAATTAGGATGGGCAAGCAGAGAAGAAATGAACGATGGAGCCGTTGTGAAAATAAAAAAGAACATTCTGAGAATGCACTGAAATATTTAATACGCAGAAAAGTGACCGGGTGTAGAATAAGGGATGGGAGACAGGGGGTTCTCTGTCTGATATGCCGATTTTCTAAACCTGACAACATTATTATTTGGGTTTGAGTTTAACAGCGCGTCGGCACGACAACCCGTCATTTCGCATCTTTCTCGTTTTTGTTTTCTTTTATGGGGATCTCACTTTTGGGTTAGTTTTCAGATTCTTATGAATTTCAAAATCGCACTGATGATACGCCGAATTTACCGTCGCTAGTTTAAACCTAATTTTTTGGGGTGATCTTACTTTTGGGTTAGTTTTCAGATTCTTATGAATTTCAAAATCGCACTGATGATACGCCGAATTTACCGTCGCTAGTTTAAACCTAATTTTTTGGGGTGATCTTACTTTTGGGTTAGTTTTCAGATTCTTATGAATTTCAAAATCGCACTGATGATACGCCGAATTTACCGTCGCTAGTTTAAACCTAATTTTTTGGGGTGATCTTACTTTTGGGTTAGTTTTCAGATTCTTATGAATTTCAAAATCGCACTGATGATACGCCGAATTTACCGTCGCTAGTTTAAACCTAATTTTTTGGGGTGATCTTACTTTTGGGTTAGTTTTCAGATTCTTATGAATTTCAAAATCGCACTGATGATACGCCGAATTTACCGTCGCTAGTTTAAACCTAATTTTTTGGGGTGATCTTACTTTTGGGTTAGTTTTCAGCTCTCAGATTCTTATAAATTCCGAAATCACACTGATTATACGCCGAATTTACCGTCACACGTAAGGTTGAAGCCTAAAACACACATACCCGTTTATGCCAAGTTGCCAACACTTCATCTGCGAAGACCTCTCACACCACCAACCACTTGGCCTGCGACAATCTTAACAGCTTCTTCGCACCTCATCATCCGCCATCTTCAGCTCGCTCGTACTGAAAACTAAAATGTACATACCTGACATATTTTGCAATACGCCAATTCAAAGTCTTCAAATCCGTGTGTATGTGCGCGCGTGTGTGTGTGTGTGTGTTAGAAGTGCCTATGACAAGTTGGTCCATACACAGGTAGAGGTGGAGGGTGATGGGATGACTCACCAAGATTACAGTTAATTGATGCAGTAGCTGCATACACACATAACGTCTCACGCTACAAGAATGTCGGTCTGTTATCAAAGACATGATAACTCCTGCTTAGTATTGCAAATATTTGTTTGCTCAGAGATTATAAATTATAATATGACAAGAAAAAGCTCTCACAGTTTGATGCTGGTATAAGCAATAGCTTCCATCACTCTGTTCATCAATCCATCCGTCCGTCAGTCCGTCCGCCAGTTCGTCCATCCACCCATCCGTCCGTCCGCCCATTTATCCGTTCGTCCATTCATCCACTATCTACCCACTCACTCGGCCATACATTTATCCATCCATTCATCCATCCGTCCGTAAGACCATCCATCCATCCATCGTTCATCTATCCACCCATCCGCTCATTCACCCATGCATTTATCCATCCACCAATCCACGCATTCATCCATCAAATGTCAACCAATCAGCATTCCATGTTATCTCTTTCCCCATCCCCCCGACCCCCCCCCCTTTCATTTCCCCCGTCTAATTCCATGGTACAAGTTTGTTTGTTTCTGTTGTGTAGACCAAACAGGTAGCAATTATCTCCTCCCCCTACAGACAGCAGGTGAAGAGCTGCAATAGGTGTTACATAGGCTTAAGATTGTGTGAATATGCTGCTGGGGAAGAGAGAGAGAGAGAGAGATAGAGAGAGAGAGAGAGAGAGAGAGTGACAGCTGAGGGTGACTAAGGAGGAAGGGGGGGGGGGAGGGGAGGGGGTGCAGAGAGGCACAGACAGACGGTTGCCAACACCCCAGGCGCAGGTAGATTAAACAGATCAGATGAATAGGTTTCGACACTTGTTATAACCATACAGCCAACTGAGGGTCGGGAAGGGGAGGGTACAAACGTCATCACCTTCTGTTTTCTGAAGGACCTGAGAAATGATTGATGGACCAAAAATAAAAAAAAAGAGAGACAAAGAAAAACATAAGACTTAAAATTTTCCATATCCCTCACCTGACAAGGCGAGCTGGTGTGGCGTTAATTTGAAGTGTTTAAGTTCCATGACGTGTTTAAAAGCTACAGAGACTGAGCAGAGAGTGTTATTATGTGTGGACGCTTTGACTATGGGGAAACTTCGGCTCTTTCGAGATGCCTCACTTTCATAATAACAGACCCGGGGTGG
Source organism: Onchidella celtica (assembly GCA_963931925.1). Taxonomy (NCBI): domain Eukaryota; kingdom Metazoa; phylum Mollusca; class Gastropoda; order Systellommatophora; family Onchidiidae; genus Onchidella; species Onchidella celtica. The sequence continues at coordinate 65,056,460 of OZ007568.1, read as the reverse complement.
GTGCGGTTTTGTTTGAGTTTGAGTTTGGGAAAATCACGCCGACACGATGACGGACATATTGTGGTAGGAAAAAAGCAAGAAAGCTAGTCAGGACTGAAGGAGACACTACCAGAAACGTCCACCAATCATATGCGATGTGTTTTGCACAGAAGACAATGTACTCGCCGATCCTTTATACACAACTATTAAGTTATAGAGTTCTTATGACTTATAGCATGCCTGGTATACAGCTCTTTTTCTTTTTTTAAAAATAGAGCTTTCCCCTTCAATTGGCTTTTCTGCTCGTGACTGTGATCGGCCGGGTTAGGATTGTGACAGCCAGGTGTAATGAAAATCAAATAGACGAGTAGGCAAAGAGATGCTGAGTAGAAAAGTACACCGTGTGGAATGTAACATATATGTAAACAGACAGACGAAGAAACATAAAGATGTTTTAAAGTAAGTGTTTGGGTGGGGGGGGGGGGAGGCAGGGGCGCAATGGTGAGGCACTAATAGTAATGTATAGCATTGCATAGCGCTCCATCCGGTTAACCACCAGGCTATAAGTGTCTGACAGTGTGTATTTCATGCCTACACTGAATCATTCAATCATACAATCATTTTCACGTGTACATACAAATTAATCAATTTAATAAAGGGGGAAAAAAAAAAGAAAGAAAACCAGTAACATTCGTCGATCTTCAGAATGTAAAATGATAACTCTTCATCTCCAGCTGATGTACCGGCTCGATCTTTTAGTCGGATGTTGGAACCTCGTGAAACCCTAGCCTCAAAGCGTTAAGACTACCCGCAGACTTTTGGGTTTAAGTTTAAAGAGATTCCAACAGCCGACCGACGCTGTGTGTCCTACCGAGTTGACTGACGAGGTCTCATCGCTAAGTATGGATGCAAAGAACACTAAAAGGATACATGACTCGAGTTAAAACTGGCAATCTGCGACAATTCATATTCTATTTCCTTTTCTTGGGAGGATGACCAAATCTAGTTCTCCCCAGAAAACAATCCCTATGCCTGGTAAGGATTTAACAATAAAATAATCTAAGGAGTGATAGGGAAAATACGCCGACTAACCAGATTTGGCAACCCTGCCTCTTTCTGCCAACACAGAATGACACCGGACAGACTTACACACACACAAATGTGCCCACATCACAGACAAAGGTCCAGCAAACATGGGTCAGAAACCAAGAGGATTTGGTCCGAGGGTCATTAATTATATCTGTCGTGTTGGGCGCTGGCAAACACTCAAGTCCTGGTCTTTTTCTCCTGTTTGTCTGTCTGTCTGTCTGTGTGGCCAACAGTCAGAATCTCATTATCCTACTCAGTTCTTTGTCTATCTCCATCAGTCTGTCTGGGTGGACAGCAAACACTGTCTAATCATCCTTCTCTTTTCTCTGTCTGTCTTGATCAGTCGGTTAGTCTGTCTGGCCATCAAACACAATCAAATCTCATCATTCTACTCTTTTCTCTGTCTGTCTCTATCAGTCTGTCTGTCTGTATGACCAGTAGACACATAGTCAGAAAATATCACCGTCCTACTCTTTTCACTGTCTGTCCCTAGCAGTCTGTCTGTCTAGCCACCAAACGGTCCGAATCTCATCATCCTACTCTTTTCTCCGTCTGTCTGTCTGGCCAGCAGACACAGCCATGATCTAATTATTCTACTTTTCTGTCTGTCTGTCCCATCTATTTCTGGAGGTAGACACGTTCGGTACTCGCGGTCACTGTTCATTTCTCCCTTTTGTGCGTATCTGTCTAATAATGATGTGACTGTCTGTGATCAGATTCTATACTTGTTGGTGTGTGTGAAGGGTAATGTATTACAAAATTCTGTCTGCCCCCCCCCCCCGGGCAACGCTAAACACAATCGTTAATAATCGTCAATTCGTCCAAACATTACACAAAGAAGGCCATTTTTCGCTGGTGCACATGCGCCAGTGCACTCACTAAGACAACTGTTCTTTGATGGTTTTCATCACACAGCCACACTCCGTCCTTTTTCTTCAAACACCACACATTATGGATTGCATAGGCTACATCTACTGGAAAACAAGCGATTGGAAATTTGCCATGACTGATAATTATCATTATGTTTGCAAGTTAAATTTATCGCAGATCAAACGCTTATATTTATAAGGAGTCGTATGTGGGTTTATTATATAGGAGAGGGGGAGAGAGGGAGGGGGAGAGAGAGAAAGAAAGAGAGAGGGAGAGACGAGGAGGGAGAAAGAGAGATGCCGGAGAGATAAAAAGGTGGGAGAGAGGGAGGAAGAGAGAGGCGGAAGAGGGAGAGAGAGAAAGAGAGAGAGAGAAAGAAAGAGAGAGAGAGAGAGAGACAGAGAGAGAGAGAGAGAGAGAGATGTGGGAGAGAGAACGAAAGAGAAAAAAAGAAAAAGAGATCGAGGCAATTTGCCATTACAGCAGATACCAATATTCATGCAATTAAATTCTGAAGGATAAAAATGCATTAATTTACGCCACAAAACTATACGGAAGAGAGTCAGAAGGCGGAGAGGGGGGGGGGTGGGAGAGGCCGGATATAGACGTGCTAAGATGCCGGAGGTCAGGGCTACGAGGATGGGAGATCGATTACCATAGTAGACGAGAAGTAACCCTACAACTACCCGATCGGGCAACTGTTAGCTCAGTGAGCTCTTAAGTTTCACTTCTTGTCAAGGTTAGGTGAGTCGATGGAGATCAAGAATTAAAGTGCAAAATGCAGAAACTTTATAATATCAGGGAATTTTTCAAGCTGCCAGATGATACTGTCTCATATCATGCCTTCCATCCACTTAAAGTGTTAAAAAATCAGCTCCGTAAATCGGTGTTTCCACCATACATTGGGCTGGGTTCCTACAGTCCAAATCTAGAACTCGCAGGTCATAAGAAGTATCCACATTTGTATAACCTTGATTTACCATATTACATTTTCTCCCCCCCCCCCCCCCCTCCGCCCCCGAAAAAGGTCAACAGACTGAAAGGTTGACTTGCCTTTCCTTTTCCTTTGTGTTTTATTGTATGGTTTTCCGTATTATTTCTTACGCGAGCCGGGGGGGGGGGGGGGGGAGGAGGAGAAGAAGAAGAAGAGGAGAGGTGCACTATATGGATGTTACAAGAACACCACTTCAGGACCGGCAGTGAGCGGGGGGATCGCGGAGGGGTGGGGGGGCGGGGCAGCGCCCCCTGGGGAGTTAGTCCTCTTTGATGGATGTTTTTATAGTAAATACCCAGCTCGGGGATTAACACTCAGAACATGAAATATGGGCCCAGCTAAAGCCGTGTATCTCATACGATATCCCCCCCCCCCGACCCCTTCCTTTTTTTCCGTCACATTTTGACACAATTATGGAGATCGTGGCCTGTGACGGCAGCAGCAACAACAATAATGAAACAATTTTAGATAATTACAACACTCGACAAGCGATGCAACAACCACATGATCTCTAACATCTGGGTGACAGTTATATTTTGTTTCGTGCCCCGTGACCGATTGACCCACTTACCTAGAAATCCTCTATCGGCTCGTATGAATTCAGATTCGAACCACAATCATCTCCATGCGTCCCTGTGGGCTCTATCCGCCGATCACCACATACACACAATTAAACAGAAAGGTACTGACGTTTCACACAGTAGTGTTCACATCACTAATCCAGTATGCACAAAATGTTTCATCAGCCACAAGTCTAACACACTTTCTTTACACACCCATGATGAATTCTTTTGTAAAAACAATAAAATGACACTCTTGAGATCAAAATCGATTTCCCATTAAAACACATCTCACTAACCCGCATAGAATCAACACCGACTTGATAATATCCAGATGATTCAGAAACATGAAGTGTAACTTAACTCGAGCAGGTTGACGAATGTCCCAAATGTCCAACAATTTCAATATAACAACTCCGTAATATTGAGCAAAAATGTTACTGTGCACTTTTTGTTTGCAATTTTATGATTCTATTCGGGTATGGTGACGTCTGGCTTTCCCGCTAAATTCAGTTCAGAATATACACAAAAATTATTCATCTTTCCTTTGAGATAGAGGGACAGTGAGTGACGCCATGTTGGGCTCAGGCCTTCCCGCTGATAGCATTGGTCAGGCAAGGCTGGAGTGAAATCATTGAAATGTCACATGAACAACTACAAACAATGCAATAAAATCGCCTTGCTATGAAAATACAGCGTCACAGCTGGCAAACCATGTCCATCCTTCAAAGATCTTGATTTCTGACAATTTATCTGTTATCTTCTCTCTTTGAACCATATAGGATTTCGTTTCTCTGTGAAAAAAAAAACTCTTTGAATTTCCTCAACAAGAACGAATTTTCCACATAAACGAAACCATGTGGAATTCAGTTAACCGCCACATTGTTTCAAGAAACACTGCCATAATTCCCAGTTCTTTCATTTAACTGATAACAATCTCACACAGTGTTTCGCAATTCTCTCTCTCTCTCTCGTTTCTGCACGCACACAATTTTAACAACCGGTGATTATTTCCAGCAGACAGTTGTGAGTTACACACAGTTAAGCAAATTTCGAAGCTGCACATTTTTGGACACGCCACATGCTCACACAAACCGCCAGCTAGCAGGAGGCCCCCGGGGGAGGGGGAGGGGGAGGGGGGCGGCAAGAAGAGAAAGGAAAGAATGGGTGTTATGATGAGAGTTTCGCCCTCTCGGCAATAAAAAACACGTGCACAGTTCGTGAGTAATCAAATCCGTGGCGTATCGGGCCAGGAAACAGACAGTGAAATGTGCGGATAGGTTGGTGGTGTTTTTTGTTGTCCTTGTCTTCTTTCTTATGGTTTGTTTCAAAGTGTCATTTCCAATGAGGAGCGGCGTGTGAGTGGGGTGGGGTGGGGTGGGGTGGGGTACGGAACGGAAGGAAGGTGGGGTATAGCGGGTAGAAAAGGACGGGTTGTTGAATCAGCTAACGAGCAAAATGAAATGCAGCTTTACAGAATTCCCCAAAAGTTGAAAGATTAGGAGGTGGCAAATCTTTTCTTTTGTCTGGGTATTAGGAACACAATAAAATGCTATTGCCGTCATAATTGGACAGAT